>VXBT01010523.1:186317-263008 GCA_013400235.1 Oriolus oriolus | reverse complement strand
TTTGATATCATCAAGTCCTTCCTGAAAAATCTCAGTTTTTTCTATCAGGACAAATAGTGCATTCTTGAAAAATGCTCAGGAGAAAATCCGGTAACATTTGCATTCCTTGTTTCGTTTAGAGGATGGTGGAAGCTTCTCTTTTAGATTGTGTTTTCATAACATGTTAAACAAAAGATTTTGTTTTATATTATGTAATAATCTTTGGTTGAAGTAACTGTAATAATCTTTGGTTGAAGTAACTATGGGAATTAGAATGCTTTGTTGACTAAAATTTTTGAAGTATATTTTGGTAATGTATATTTTAATTATTTCTTTCTTGAAGAGGGATAAGTGTGAATTTAGTACCTGCCAAACTCAGTTTAAAACAAAGATTTCAGTTAAATTTTAGGGGATTTACTGGCAGTGAGAGTGGCAAAGAGAGGTGGCTCACTCAATTTGACATTATTGGTTATTAGTTTGTAAAATGAATAAAAGATAATTGAAAAGCTGAACTGATCTTCTTCAGAAGCAACATCAAACCTATCTACAAGCTTCCTGCTTTACTTTAGATGAGCTTAACAATTCCTTTTCTGACTTTTATTCATTTGCTAATGAACAAAATTAACAGATATAGCCAAGATCATAGCATGTACTAAAAAGAGATTTTTAGATGACTTGGAGTTTTTTGATTTTTATTGCATAGCTTCTAATATTTGAGGTCATGAGGAGTTTCACTGACACCGATTTACTTGTTCGTTAAAGAAAGGCAGCAAAGCTGTCTGTAATGTAATTTATAGCTTGCTGTTTGGGAAGATGCTCTTGTGAAGACCTTGTATCTTGAGTTTAGCTGTAGCTCTACTCTGCTCCCTGAAGAGAGGAGAGAGTCATCGTCCCTCCTAGACTGCCAGTGACCTTTCTGGTACCATCTGCCAAATGTTTTCATCTTTTAATATCCTGAACTCTTACAGATCTGAGGCAGAAACTGAAGGGATTGGCAACTATATTGTAAATGGCAGGATGTTAGAGGATAACAGATCTTTTCCTCATACTTTGTAGATTTGGGGAAAATGTATTTTGCAGCATGCAGTTGCTCAAACTTAATGGCCCTTCAACAAGGTCTCAGGCTCTGCTCCTGCTGGACTGATGGCAGGTGCTTCTCCTGCCCTGGAGAAGGGATTAATCTGAAACTCAGAGATGGAAGGTCCCTCTTAGACTGTTCCTCCTCTTCTTGATACAGGTTAATGAGAGCCAGTCTGACTCAACTTGTCTGGAAAGGCATCCCATAACAAACCCCACAACAGCCGGTGTTATCTGAGCCAGGGCAGAAATGCTGGAGCTCAAAGCCTGCTGAACGGACTCTCTTGGAAACGAGGGCTCTTTTCACTTCTTGCAATTCATTGATGAGTTCCCTTCCCAATAGGTTATAATTTCTTCTGTGGAACTTCTCCCAGGAGCTGGTTTTCTTTTGGAAATTCTTAGCTCTCAAAGCTGCAAGGGTTCTGGCAAGAGATGGACTTTTGTTGTTTGCCCTAGATAATCTGAGCTTCATAGTTTAGCTAACATTACTTTTAATTGTTTTTATTTTGGATTTCTTGTTAAAATCCAAAAAATAGGAGTCAAAAGTAGAAAAATGCAGCCAGTTTGAATCTTGTCTATGCATTGCTAAACATCCTATTCCAGGAAGAAGCCACACATATGTTCTTTTTAGATGCATATTTTTGTGTATATATATATATAGTCTTTCTATTTCATGTATTAGAGGGTATAAAAATACAAGGTGGTTCTCCTTGAGAGTGACTGCAGTTAAACTGGAGAACAGGCTCCGTTTCTTTTAGTCTGGAAATTCAGATTTGATTCTGGATGCTGTGCTCAAGATATGTAGCTAATTTTATGTCATGTGAGCCATTAAAAATTCCAATACAGATGGAATTACTAAGAACTATTCCTAACCTGCAAGCTGACAAATACTTGCTTACTTCCTTAAGTGGTAAGATTTTTTCCTAAATTTATCTTCTTGTAGAGTAAGCAAAAAATCCTTTCTGAAGTTGCTCTTCAGATAGTCTGTGCTTTACATAAAGCAAACTTAGCCATTTTTTTGGAGCTGGCTTATTAACGAAATAAAACATCTCATGATATTCTCTTGGCTACAGCTGGGATTATCCCTGCTGGGGCTCCTATGCTCCTGATAGGAATATATGACTAACAGCTGAAACATGCAGGAACTTAAACTGCCCAAGAGAAGTCTTCAACATTTTCTAGTTATAATTTTTGCACCAAAAAAAAAATCCCCATCTAAAGATTTGTAGTCCAAAGGTAGCCATATATTTAGGCAGGGAAAGGGGCAATTTTGTTTTTAAAAGTACTAAGTTCTTTGAAGACTCTTTAATTTTCTTGTTTCTTTGATAATGCATCTCTGAAACAGTAATTTTCTGAAGTGACATGCCTATCTTACCTGATGGTGTAGACTTGTTTTGTGTTAACAATGAATACTCTCAAGGATGATAAATACTCTGTAGTGACGAGCCCTAGAGAAAAGTATAAAGTTGGTGGGTTTTTTTTGTTTAACACCTAAAAAAATGGCTACTCTAACAGCCAGTTCTCACATATGTATATTTTTCCACCTGATCAACCTAAATTCAATGAAATAAACCCTTAATTGTATTTAGGGAAAGAGGTACTAAGTTTACAGGTGACAAAATACAAGAAACAGTAAGATTTAAGAGTTTTTACTTTGAAAATATGCTGCAGAAATGGTTCATTAGTGCAGAGCTTTAATACTAACTTTCCTTATACATTACCTTGAGAAATCATAATTTTATTGATTTGACATGCTTGATAGCATAAATATTTGAATTAAGAAATATTAGAGTGGAAGAAGACTTCAAAAGTGTATATACCTCACTTTAGTGGGCCAAGCTTCTTGTGGTTTTGAGGGCTTCCAGTTCTTGATGTTTAAGAAAAGAATATGAGCGTAGGCAGGCATAAAGTGAAGCTTTTCGCACTCCATCAATTGCTTTCAGCAATCAGTGGCTTAGGGACTCACCAAGTCAAAGGTTGTATCCATTTCTCCACATTTAATAGTTCTTGTAGGACTTTCTAACCTGAAGCTGTCTGAAAGGAAAGCTGCCCTAAAACTAACCCAAAGGCAAACAGCAGATAGCAACAGGCTTAGCTCTTCTTTTTTTTCTTCCTTTTTAAAAGCATGATATTTTATTTTGCTACTGGACGATTTCTGCAGCAAAAGCGGGATTGACATTTCTTTCAAAGAAGAGTTGCAAAACTGCATCATCCAGACCATGAAAAATGGCCAGTGTGAGATTGAGGGATGAGATGGATTTGCTCAGACAGGCTACTATTAGTTGCAGAATAGTTGTTGTTGCTCAGTGCAAGGAAATGGGTGTTCTCAGACGAGGGTATTGGTGTGAAAGTGCTGCTTATTGCCTTTCTAAGGAACTTATCAGCTCTGCCTCTCTAACTCAAGTCCATGGCAAGCTCTACTTAATCCTGTTTATGGTTTTGTCCCTCTAGATTTTGGTTATTAGTACATTTAGTTATTTGGTTATTGGTACATTTTTTTGAATTAGTGCTTCTTGAGGGAAATACTGTCTATTTAATAGGCTTAATCTTTCCAATTTTCTTGACAAAAATAGCGCTCAAGCAATCTTATAAACACTGTAAGGCAAGTGTGTGTAGTTGCACACCTTATCCTCTAATGATGCCCCTGTTAAGGGTTTTTCTGGGAAGCTCATTCAAATTCCCACTGTTTAATTCAAAGTGCTTCTTACTAATGGCTGCTAACTTAAGATGCACTAAAAATATTAAATTTCAAAAAGAAAATGAAGTAAATGATGACTAAGGGGAATTAGGTATTTAGACCCACTAAAATTTAATAGGATTTAATTTGTTGAGAATACTTAGCCCAGTTTCTTAAGATCCTTTTATCCAAGAATGGGCAAGATTGCCCAGAAATGGTCCTTCTGGGTGGAATTTCTCTTGATAACTTACAAGCAAGAGAGAGAAAATCTAGTTCGTGAAATCCTGGAACTGCACTGCTTCCTCTTTTTTCAAAACAAACCATTGGTAAAATAAAATAAAGCTAGATGAATTAACATGTTTGTGCAACTATCCTAGTTTATAACATGATTAATCTAGTAGAAAAATCAGGAAACCAACCCCCTGGGAAAGCAACATCGACTATGAGTACCATTCTGCTGAGTATATGTGAAATGCACAGAAGTAATGCAAGTGGAGTCTCAGGTTCTGGTTTCTTTCCTTCAAGGCCACCCTGGCCATTACGTCACTGCCAAATGCCATTTCTCCATTTGCTTGATTTCCAGTCTGCGAAGACTTTAAGACCAGATGCTCCAGGTGATGAATTAGGAACAAAAATCGCTCTTGGTAGCTGTTCAGCAACTTCATCCCGATGACCTCAGAGACACAGCTCCATATTACCTTCTGCTTTTCTGCTCTGTTCTCTCCTTGCCCAACGCAAGTGCCTGAGTGCTGCTGAGAATCACCACCTCTGGTCATGGTCACGGTAGTGTGGCATCTGGTGATGGGCATTGCTCTTCCCCTGCCCTCTTGCAATCAATGACTATGTCTCATAGGCTGGGTATAGGCAAGCACTGTCACTCCACTAGTTTTGAAAGGACTGCTGGTTTGAGCAAGGAGGATTTGATGTTCACTGCAAAAAGTAACAATAAGCAAGAAGCACAGACCTGGAGCTGCTTAATGTGCTATGGGTAAAACTCATTTTTTTTCCCCTTCTAAGTAAAAATATTTTTTATTGATTTTTTTTTTTTTCCCCCCAGAACAATTTCATGCCATTGTCCCATTCTATAAACACTTCAGTGAAGTGTTTCAGTGGACTTAATGTTTTTATATGTTTATAAGGTTTTCTCTACGTTTATATTATCACATTAATAAGCCAGTTGCATAATGTTGTTACTTGCAAGATAAGGCAAACAAATTTAGACATCAAAGGCCAATTTTCCCTTTCTTTTATTGTGAAAATTTCCACTACCCTCATATGTGTAAATATGTTTGAGTAATACCAAAAAGGGAGATTTAACTTGGTTGTGGATTTCTCCTTTTGTTTCCATCCAGTAGCACTCTTTATGCAGGGTCTCCTTCTCTGAGTTTCTACTAAACTATCTACAGTCATGAGTAGTTTTCTTAGCTTTCTGCACTGGAGATAGTTTCCAGGGCAGTATTTCAGGTCAAGTGATTTATCTGATCTATTCCACCAGCAACCTTATCAGTCAGAGGTTTATCTTCTTTCAGTGTTGTCTTCAGAGCCAGATACTCAATACAGACAATGAATAGGAGTTCTCAGGTTCTTATACAGAAAGTCTCACTTTTCCCCACTGTCTAATTTAAAACCTGCTTCTGAGAGTTTGAATCTTAAACATGAGGCAGAGGTCAAAAGCATGTCAATAGGTTTAGGAAAAATCTAGCCGTAAGTCTTATAGATAATTAAACTTATAGTGCAATTAAGTGCTTTGACCTAAAATACTGAGTTCTTATTCTAGGAGAGTTTGGGTTTTTTAACCTCCCAAAAAGCTCCCAACTTTTGACCCAGGTATATGACTTGGGCTGACCTGACTTAAGAAGGAAGTTTTAAATGAAATACATTGCTTTTGAAAAGTTAATAGGTAGTGAAATTAGCCTAATAGTTTACTGAAATAGTATTTCTAATTAGGGAAAAAAATATGCTAAGGATAGACTTTGAGTGAACTTGATGGCAGAATGAGACTCTAACAGAGAAGATGAAATTTTTCTTTTATGAAAACTGCTGTTCTGAAGGAATGGTTACACACAGCTTCTAAAATTCAGCAGCTGTATGTAGTCTTGTGGCCATACAGCTAGCGGAAGTGTGTGGACAAACTGGAGAAATAAAACCCAAAATGAAATTTACTAGCCATTGAAGAGTAGTTTCTGCAAATCTGAGAAAAGGCAGTTTATCTTTTTTAAAATCACTCTGGTCTACAGCAGGATTTTGTTTGCATCTTACTGTGTTGTCTTAAAATAATCTCAGGAGGAGGATTTAGCTGCCCCAGTATAGATTCCTAAAGAGAAGTAGTTATCCCTTAACAGGTGATACTCCTGCATGGCTCAAAATATGGTACTTCATCTGCACGGTTGTATAATTTGATCCTTTGAAATAGCGGAACATTATTTGTCATATATGCTGTATGGCACTATACTGGTCATTAAAATTATTTTCTCTCATTAAAAGTCTCTTCCTAACTAGTGTGACAGCCCATGGCTTGCTTATTTCTATTGGCTTTGCTACTGCTTGTATCCCAATCCATGGGATTCTTGGAGGCTCTCCTGGAGTCATTAGGTGCTGGGTTAGAGCATGCCTGAGGGAATACTCTGAACCTAGATACAGCCCTGGCCATGAAACAAAGGTTATCCAGATAAAATAACTGCTCTAATATTTTCTAACCAATTTTCAAATGCTCTAGCTCTTTAGACACACTACAGGACTTGGTTGCCTCAAGAGTGTTCCCAAGCTTTTCAGGGAGACCTTCTGAAATAAGTTGGTATTCCTTTGCCTCTAGGCTAAGTGCTTTGCTATTGACAGAATGCCAGGAAATACTATTGGGTTCACATTTTCACATCTCAAACATGCACTGTATCCATTTTTGAAACCTCTATGCCGCAAATTTTGAATGCTTCTAGATATTACACACATGTGTATAAAACCAAAAATCATCCTGGCTTCTGGAGGTGCCCTATGTATGACTTCCACAGTGGATCAGCCCACTTTCGATTTAGCTTTTTATAATTTGAGTTCTGATGGTCCAAACACATGTAACTATGTTCTGTGACAAAGTTGCTTATTTCTACTTATGTAGTTTTGGAACTTCTAGCCAAAACGTGATTTTGGGGAAATTTTACTCAGTGGAAATTCCCCAGGGGGATTACTTGGTGTCTGGGAAAACAAACAAACAAACCAACCTCTTAAAAATGGGGGTAGACAAATTGTTCTGCTCTAACTCTGCTTTGCCTGTCTGTCTGAGCACACAGATAAAGAGGGAAGGGATGAAGTAAGAGTTTTTAAAAACTGAAAACCTTTTTAGTGTCACAGAAATTTGAAAACTAATTTCTTAATGTTTTTGTTTTTCTTAGCATGCTTTCAGTTGAATCTTCCAAACAGTATTATCTGGGGTTATGTTGTTACCCATGTGTGTGGTTTGGTTTTTTGTGTTGGTGGGTTTTTGTGCAGAAGAACCAGTCAGCTGGGTCTTCAGGAATTGGCCTTTATATGGTCAACAGCTTTTTCCTGGGTAGAGGTAACTGAGGAAGCGATATTAAACACACAAAGACTTTTTTGTTTAGAAATTTCATGCTAACGTACTTTGGATGCTTTTATTTTGCTTTCTTTCCCCAAAAGCAGTCTTATGCATTTAGAACATTTTGGGTGGTCTTGATTTTTAGTTAGTGACTGGTCCGAAGACACAATCTATTCCACAGTGAAATTGCCTCTTAATTTTTTTCCTTATTTGTTCTTCTGACTCTGAGTTGGAGGACTATTACTTATGAGAATTAATTCATTTTTCATTAAATCATTTGTTCATCAACCTTTACCTCTAGTTTTGTTAGTAATTTAAACTTTCCTTTGTTCCCATTCCCACAAAAGCTTGGGAAAGATTTCTCTCCCTCTCACCCCTTGTTTCCTGTGAAACATTTATCTCTGAAATAATCATATTGTTCTCTAGACTGCAGTAATTTTTTAAGCCTTCATTGTTGACCTCCCTTCAAAATTTTAAAATAAAATGTGGACAACTTAAATTCATTGATCCAGTAACTGTTTCTGCTTAGTTCTAGTCATGTCAGTTGGCCAGCTATACCCATGTGTCCTGCTCAGTGTACGTGCTGCCCGGTTAGCCTTGTGTCTGTGATCCGTAATTGAAGGAACAAAATGGTAGTGTTGAGCCCAGGGTCTACAGATATCGAGTTTGGCCAGTGGAACATGGTTTATTACGTGTACTTTAGTTTTAGTGTGATAAACAGCAGCTTTCATGTGTGAAAATAGCACTAATTCCATTGTTGATAATAGACATGAAAAACCCCCCAAAATGGCAGGGAATTTTACATCCTTCCCCCATCTCCTTCCTCCTCTGTAAAGAGCAGATATCCTTTGTATTTCTGGAAAATTTGTGACCTTGACTTCTGGGTACAAATGCATGGATAACCCTCTCTGCCCATTAATGGAACATTATGTCTGCTTTGCTGCTCCCGTAACAGTGTCACTTTATATAAATGGTACATGTGCTGTACACAATGACTTTTTAAACTTGCCACTTGATGTACGAACTCATGATCAAAATGAAATCTTTGTCATATGTTAGTTGCAATTGTCCCATTTATATAACCTTTGATCATTATTGCATTATCTGAGTGCCAGTTCTACCAACTAGCTAGAATAACCCTTTTGAATAACCCTTTTATGTAGCCTTATGTAGCCTTTTCTCTCTCTCTCTTTTTGGTCTTCAGGTTTTCTTAAAGTATATTTAAAAAATCTAAAATAGTATATGGCTGTTTAAAATGTTGAAGTGCAGCCTTTTTAATAAAATATGGAGCGTGTTATCTCAGCACTTTTTGCCAGATTCCATTAGAAAAGCTAAAAGATCAGGAGCTATTTTGTATGTCATTCTCATTATTGTTTTCTACTTAAAAATTCTACTTTGTTTGAAGTGGAGTGTCCCTGTATTCTGCAACCCTGACCTTGCAGATGTCACTTTTACTGACATATGCCCTGTATATTACAAAATGTGCTCTGCTGACGTTCTGGCCTTTAGGGCTGTGTCTAGATTAATAAACCACGCTCTGTGGACAAAGCTGTCCTACTGAAAAGGCAGCGCAGTTTAACTGTGTGGATGCAAGCTGCACCGGGAGACTTCTCCTCAGGTGCAGAGCAGGATGTGTGCCATTTTGCTCCCTAGAGTAGGCATTGCTTCTGTTTGCTCCCTGAAAGTGGGCACAGAGATCACTTTCTGTGCAGCCTGGATTTGGTAGTAGTTATAGTGCCCTATGTGGTGCTACCAGTGTTTTCTTTTACTGTGTAGCATGTACAGGACAGTGGCTTTGCTACTGTGGTCCTGGAATTTAATGTTCCTGTCTGGACTTACTCCTTACAGACCTTCCCCATAAGAGCAAGATAGAAAAGTTTCTCAGACGTTGTTTTGATTTGGAAAGGAAAAGTAACACTTCAAGGAGTCTTCGTGGAGAGTTTGCAGTTTCATACCTGTTTAATGTGAAAGGCAATTGGAAATTGCTGCATGGCTGTGGGAAGTCTTGAGATAAGACAGATGGAAAAAATGTATATGACTGACAGGCGGGTCAGAAATGTTGCCTTTATTAGTTCTGAAAAGAGAAGTAGTCTCTGCAGAGGTAGAAACGAGTAAAAGCACAAATTTCAGCTGTTTTCTTTTTACAGTTGATCGGACCATGTGCTAAGTACTCATTTCTCTATATGCTATGGTTTCAAGGGTTTTATGCCAAGATCTTATTTTCATAGCATTGTACCTCCTTGGCTTAGTGGAATTGTAGATTAATTTTACATAGGAAGAAGTGATTAATAATCTAAGAGAGCACTCTCCCTTAAGTAAGGGAGGAAAGATGCTCCATAATACAGAAAGCTATTATTGCCTTTGCTGTTTTGATACAGCATTAATGTATTGCCTTCTCTATAGTTATTAATGCCCTTAAAATAGATTCTATCCTCCTTGACATCTTCCATTCTGAATTTAATAGAGACTTTAATGAAATTTTCATGGTAAAACAACTTGCCAGAAGGTCAAAAAAGCCAAAAATAAAACTGGGAATGTAAGTCATCTAAATGCCGTTTTCTTTTTCATTTGTGATGATAGCACTTCAGGCTGGAAAATGAGCTAGAAGCTGATTATCAAAGATGGGGAAGGGAGGATGTGGGGTAAAGATAATGGAACATAGCATAAAGTGTTGAGAAACCAGTCTTTTTTGCTACAGCCTAAGAAGTTTCTATTCAATAGCTTGACAGTTATAAATGTTGTGCTGCCTTAAATGCTTTCAGAATGACTTACACAGAACCTTGCTATTGCTTATTACACAGTCTCTTGAATCCATGTTTTTGGCTGTTGATTTTTTTTCTATAGTACACTTTTCCTTCTTCAGAAAACAGAGTTTTTAAGGGGCTGTGTGAAATTCAGAGCACTGAGCAGTAAACGTAGCCGCTCACCTTAGTCACAAATAGTTCTGTGTGGAAGCACCCAAATTTATTTGGCTAATTGAGAGCTGTGTGGCATTGTTCATCTCTCAGCGTTTCTTGGGACTTTCCAAAATACCTTGATCTATTAAGGCCTTTTTCCTGTGCTCACTGAGAGATGAGGTCATGCACTACTCTTAAACACTGAGACTCTGGCTCCAGAAATACAGTTTGTAAAGCATAAACCAAGACAAATATATTGTGTTTTGTTAAGCATGATCGAGACAATGTTGAGAAAAGCATGTACCTGTTACACTAGCCACTAAGAAAGAAAAAGTGCCTGATTTCCTAAGAAATTATACTGCAGGAGTGATGGACTGATTATTAAGGGCAAGATGGTGGTGTAAACCTTTATAAGCTGAAAGAAGAAACAATGTTCTGTAGCCTAAGTCTCTTAGGCATTAGCATGGGTATGGCAGGCCCATGTGGAAGATGTGCCTCAAGCTGACATTTGTTTTCTTGTGTTGCCTGTGCAGACTATCTATAGAAAATGAAGTGTTGTGATGAGGAAGACTAATCCACTTTCTTCTGATAGGTCTTGAGGGGATCAGCAATAGTGCTTGTGAAGTCTGTCTCAGACTGGAATTCTGACTTGTTTGAAAAGTCCATGTTTTCCTTGGTGTTGGCCACCACTGGGACTCAGCAGCATGTAGGAATATTTTGTCTTCAAATCCAAGCATCAAGGGGTTGGGAAAGTAAATGGTATATTCCTTGCTTACACAGATAGGTGGTAACATCTTGGGGATACCCTGTGGTAACTTGGGGAGCACTGGCAGAGGTCAGCAGGGAAGGCACAGGGGATGGAGAAGCTGTCAGCTACCAGCAAACTGCTGTTCTGGAGCAGTATAAATGTGCAATCAATTCTCTATGCTCAAACCTTGCAGAGCAGCCCTACACAAACACCTCTATTGTTTCAGGGCGTCTACAAGGTCAAAAAGCAAGAGACCAAATGACATGACCTGTTCTTGGGTCCATTGTTGTATTATGGTGCCTGTTTGAAGATTTAGGTGTGAAGGTTAACTGGCCCATGGTAAACAAAGCACGTGTATCTTCCAGACAGTGTCTGCATAGTGCATGTGTGTAAAGAGCTTGAGTAGTAAGCATAGCTTATTAGTCTTCAACATGTTCCTTAAAAAGCGTTTATATACTTTTTCTGTATTGAATCTTAACAGCATTGGACACTTTTTTCTGTTTCTAATGCTGTCCTATTTAAAAAACAAACCCAAATCATCAATCACTTGGACAGATGTCCACACAGTTCAATCTTTTGTACAGACCATTCCTCTCCTAGGTACACACTTCTCTGGCATCTGTTTATTACTACACACATTTAACAAAGAGTCCTTGCACGGTAGGACTATTTAAAAAATAAGATTTTAAATGCTATTTACTCTGTCACTGAGTTAGTAAAGTAGAGTTAGTCAGTAGAGTAAAGTAGAAGTATCTTAGGACCAAGTGATGGGAAGGGACTACATCTGAACAAATCATCTGACAGTATCTTGTCTGCCAAGTTGCAGTGGGATCCATAAGTAGATCTTAATCTAAATGAAATATGAAATGGAAATCCTAGTAGTCTAACATAACACCTTTTTTTTTTTACAACAATATACAAAATATACAGTGTATGAGTGCAGCATGATCGCAGATTAGTGGACAGAATCATAGCTGATCCAAAGCACGGAAGTAAACACATCCTTATAAAAATGGATTTCTGCTTTGGAAGGGGAAAAATTTCACAGCTTTATAAAAAATTGGTACAGCTGCAGACTTGACTAACTTGATGTAAAATATTCTTTTATTGCCTGGAGGGGAGAATTGCAATAAGAGTCTTGTTTTCAGAAAAATTCTATGCCTCAGAGTAAGGATCTCTAACTACAAATGAAGACAGGAAAAGAAGGATGTGTAATATTACCTGACTTAAAAGAAGTGAAACCACAAAATCAAACAAAAAACACTAGAAAGGCATGTTGCACCATGAACCTTTCAAAGTGAGGTTGGTTGGGAGAAGATCATTAATATAGTTTTGGAGAGAGATTATCTGTGGGGTCAAACACTCAGCCAAGTTTTATGCCTGTGCTGTTAGTCAGCTGGTAAACCAAGCCTGCAATGAAAACCCCTGAATACTGCCTCTTCCTTCTTTTTGGACTTTTAAGACTACTCACACGGATAAACAATTGGAGAAGTAGGCCCACCTTTTTTACTGTAAGTGTTATTAAGGAGGAATACTTTCAGGATGAAGAATTCTGGTTTGAACTTGGTTTGGCAATTTTATTTTTGAGTGTGCCAAAAAAGTGCTTGGCAGATGTAGGAGAGTGGGATAGAATTCTCTATTACAAATCTTCTTCATAGTGCCTGAGTAGAGTTCACTTTTGTGATGCCCTTTGCCAAGAGTTGCAGAGGAATGTTCCTGGACTGAGCCTAGGAATTAAGGAATATGGCCACTGTATGTTTGTTGATGCATGTTCTGTTGTCTGGCAAGAGGGTTATCCAGTTTAATCCTCTTCCCTCCACGAATTACTTTTATTCCTGGCAGCAGGAATCTGTGCTGATGTGACAGGGAAAACTGGAGCTCTGATAGTCAGAACAGGGGTTACAGAGCAGTACAGATCATTAGGACAAGTTCATCATGTACCAGAGTAGTTGTGCTTCTGATATACTTCAAATCCTTGTACTTTATATTTTGCCAATATGCAGAAAAAAAAGTTGCTGTAGTCTATAAAATTTATAAAATGATTGATTTCTAGTAGCAGAGTGGACTGCGGTGTGTGATGGTCTTACTATATCTGATATAATGTGTCTCAAGACATCTGAAATAATAAAACCCACTTACATATTTTGGTCTCTTGACTGAAGGAGGAAATATTTCATTCTCTATAAATGAAGTATGTAAAAGCGCAAACAAATAAAAGTTTTGGTTTTGCTTCCAGAAAATTCATAAAATTAATGCCTGTTTTGGTTCAAGGTAAGTATATAAAGTAAAAACAGTTGCCCAAGAAACCCTGAACCAAATGAAGCTATGCTTCATAATGAATAAAAAACTCAAGGAGAAATAAAGCTTTCATGACTGTCATTTAATAATAAGAGAGCACCATTGAGGATCCAGTGATCAGAATCACTTTAAATATGTTAAGACATATTCAACATCTCCAATTCCTGTCACAGAAAGCCTAGTGTTGTACTACTCTGTCAAACCCACATTTATACCTTTTATTTCCATAGCTGTAAATTATTTTAGCAGCAGTGAGCCCAGCAGAAGTAGTTTGGCCCAAGAAGTACATGTTGGGTTATGCATAACAGCAAATACAGTGAGTATCCTGAATTAATCTGACTGCATGGCACATGAAATATTAGCACAGCTTTTATTTTTGTTTTAAACTCTCTTAAACAATAGCTGTCCAGTGGAAGCACTTTTGAACATTTAAAGCCTGTTCACATGTGATACAAGTCTCCTGCTGTCAGCTGCTGAGTGATGTCAACTGCTTCAAATGCCCTTTGCAGTAACACAATGCACTGTATGGATGCTGCATTCTGGTCTTATGTTTCTTTGCAGTACATGCAATTGAAAACAGCAAAGCTGACATTTAGTACTCAATCTTCCATATTTATTTAGTATGAGAAAGCTTAAATTCTGTGTCTTTGAAATTACTCTTCAGAGGCCACTCAGGAATATTAAGAATAAATTAAACAACAGAAGACTGAAGATCTGTGACTTTGGCTTCCAGCAAAGTCAGCCTTTAAAGTCAAATCTCTATTCTGCATCTTTCCATGAGGTGCACAGCTGGGCAGTTCCTCAGTCCAAGAGGGACTGAGGAACAGGGCCTTATCACAAATTTACTTTCATCTGTTTGGCACTTCAATCTGTGAGACTGTATATACAGAAAGCAGATTGGTGTTTAAGCTCCCTATGGACCAAAAAATATTGCTCTTTCTGCTATCTTCAAGGACCTCAATAAGCAAAAACTGCCAGTCTTTCTTTAGAATGATTCCTTGGAAAATAGTGTTTGAAAAGTGTGGAAGGATGACATTTTAATTTGAGGAAGCGTTTCACTTCCACTTACCTATCTAATCAGTTGACTGTGCTGACTTTAGCACTGCAGTGAGTGCCAAGGAGAAGGGAAGATTTGGTTTCTCCTTGAAGCTTTACTCTTTACAGTCTTGTATCCAAGAATTTTCTTTTCTGAAGAAGCACTCCAGTGTGAATGCTGTGGAAGTTGTGGAGCAGTGCAATCACATGTAGGTTGTGTGCTCATGTGAGGGACATTCCTCGGGACCCAGAACTGCTGCGTAAATGTAGCAGTAATTTGGGTCATTTAATACACAGCTTTGGCAGTGTTGGTCCAGGCTTCAGGCAATGTCATGGGGGGCATGAAAGGTGGTTTTACCTCTGCTCTGCTATGTGAAACATGGGCTGTGCACCTGGGCCTTGAATGTTTTATGAGAACCCAAAAAAAGCTCTGGGAGGTCTGGTGGCTGGTCTCATGTTCTGAGATTACCTCTTCTGGTCACAGTTTTCTGAAGTGCTCCAGTTAGTCCAAGAAATATGAGAGGAGCCAGTTTAACAGGAAATTTACACAGTCTGAGCTACAGGAGAGTTATGCAGGATCTGCTGCAAATTATGCCTGTAACGTAGGGCTGCGCTGCATCAGCTCTCACTGCAAACTACACTGCTACAGGTGGCCGTATTTTGAAATTATGTAATGAATATGAACAGCAGTATGCCAGACTGTTTGGAGACAGTATTTTCTCAAGAAAAGTGGGCTTAATATTTAAATAAAAGTTGTAAAAAATATTCTGTAAATATGCTTGGGCCTGGTTTAGTATTATGATACATCTTATCTCAATGTCACAGTGTTCAAACAAGTGGGAAGGCTTTCTGAAACCTTGCCTTTTTCACTCTACAGTTCAGACATATTGGGGAAAGTTAGATATATGCTATGCTTTTGAGGACTTCCAAGTTGAAAGCATGGAACTGCTACCAGGTAAAAGGTGGCCTGATATGAGACTCAGTCTGATTTATGGTATCCCACAAGGCCATCCCAAATTTGTGCTGCACTTATTTTCTTCTAGCATTTTAAACCTTTATATCCCATTGAATTTGTATCAGATACATGAGAATTTTTCATTTGAGGTGACTTGAGTCCTTCTTTAAAGGAAACAATAAGCTTGAAATAGTATCTATTTCCAAAATGCCGATGGATGTCTCTGGATCATTGAAATGGGAGAAATAAACCCCTCAACAGCAGTATTGCAGATGCCTGGAAGATTAGAGAAAGGACATCTCAGTAAGATTTGGCTAAAGGATGTGTGGAAATGCAAGCAGGGAAGCTATTTCCGATGCTTTTCTAATCTCAGAAAGCAAAACTCTTTGTGTTGCTAAAGAGGATTGTTCCACATAGATTCAATTTCATTGCAGTTTTTCTCTCTTATATGAAAAACTGTCTAAGCCCTTTTTATTTTAATTGTTTTTATTTTCTCTGATCAGAAAGGGTAACAAAATGTTTCTGAAATCCTGTTGTGTAATTATAAAAATGGCAAGGGAAGAGCTGTTCTACGTGTTACTGTTCATTTTCTGTGCATGAATGACTTACACAAAAACTCAGAAAAACCCCAAAAAGTTTATAAGAAGAGAAAGATGACTCAAAACTGGAATCTGATTTTGCTTTTACAAACGATAAGTTGTACATATATGTGTGAATAAGTATGTTAGGAGAATTTCAAGTGGATTTTTAAGAAGGTATGTCGATAAGGTGAATGTGTAAGAAAGGTCTCGGAAGCAAAATTATTGTGCCATCTATCCATGTCTATTGTTACAAAATCAAAATCTTTTAATGCCCCAGTTTTTTTGCTTCAATTTTCCTTCGACTGACTAGTTAATGGCTAACACCTCTGTGTCAGTACATTGGATAAGTTTAGAACATTTGTCCTAAAAATACAATAATGGTAAGGCATGGAAAAGAGCAGCAAGTACAAAAATGTACTATTGATATGTTTTTACAAAAGAGAGCAAATCTCAAAAAATACTTAGAATGCAGGGAAATACATTAACAATAATGGGTAATGTAAGGTACTGTTTGGTATACATAACAGGGATGGCAGTAAGATGTAGGATTTTTAAATGAAAAACAGGCTTTGCCTAGCTCCTGGGTTTACCATGTAATTCCAGAATCTAGTTCAGATGAAGGTCACACTTCCCACAGTATCCTTTCAGAGGGAGAAAAAGGTTACTTTCTAGGGGCAGCCCTAGAAATTAATTCTTATAAGCTGATGTTGATAAAAGCAGCTTAAACTTGCAAGAACAGTTCTATTACACCAAAAAAATTGGAAAACTTATTCCTAGCTAAATTATTGTAAAGAATATAGCAAACCATTTGTTACCACAGTTAGTCCATGCTTGAAGCAATGCAATCTAGTATAGTTGCCAAGACCTGTTGGTAGAATGTATTATTAATCCATGAAACTAGCTAATGTGAGATGTAACCACAGTAAAGATTATTTCAGGCTTAAAAAAAAAATATTAGAAGTGAAGCTGGTAAGATCTGCAGCCAAAATAGGTATAAGAAGAGATACTGACTTTTCAGTTGCATTGAGCTTGCGCTTTAATACTTAAGGACACTGTAAGCAGATACACCAACTCTTTGCTTCCTAATTCTTGGTTCACGTCGTCAGAGCCTGGCGCCAGCCAAGGTTCATACCCGTACCAGTTTTCTTGATTCTCTCTCCACTTTAGCCATGATGGGACATAATAGAAGTACCACCACTTCTAACAGTGCTCACTGTCTCCATGGCCATCAGGGGATTGCCCTGAGCTACAGCAGGCTGCATAAGTGTCCAAACTGATGCTATTTGTACAAGTGGTGGAATCAACTGTCTGTTGTTTGGAATTTACCTAAGATAAAGTTGTGCTTGATTCTTTTGGCACATAAATTGAGTAATCTTCCAAAATACCTAAGGTTTCCACCAAAAAGTCTGATTTCAGTCCAGTGCTATTTTGTTTCCTGAAAATAAAAAGAAATTATTCCTTTTATATTCACTTCTTAATGAGCGTGTTGAGACATATGTATGGCCCAGATTTCTTTTAGCACGGATGGTATGAGAAGGCATGGTCCTACCTAACTATCCCGAGGTCCTGGTTGGCCCTCCAGTGGCCACTGCAACCTGCCTTTCTTCCTCTGATATAAGGATGAGGAAAGGATTCTTTCTGCTCACAAGCCTGAACTCAAATGCCTGCCTCTCATGTCCAGGTTTGATTAATGCAGTACACATGCTGTGCTCTGGACTAAACCTTTTAAATCAGCCTCAAGTTGATGAAAAATTACTTTGATACCTGTGGATCCTGAGAGTTTTCTGGATGCAGTTCAAGATGCTGGGTTTTACCTAGAAGTCCGTAAATGTCCCTGGAACTGTCTCGGTTAGCAAAATGGTTTGGTTTTTCTGATCCTCGGTATGAAGAAGTAGAGGCCTATAAGCTGGATCAAACTTTGTTTAATGGTGTGGAATGCTGTTAACTCCTTTTTTTGTGAGTGTAATTCTTAGTGGGGAATTTAGGGGAAATAGTAGGGAGGAGAGGAATATGATACGCCATTTCGTAATGAATTATTGCTGTTTATTTGCTTGTTTGATGCAAGCTCTTGGCTTTTTTATGTTGTATCTTGAATGTACAGATGTGCTCCAAAGACCAGATTAATGCCAGTCTCTACAGCTTCCACATCTCTTCTGCTGCAGCTCCATGCAGTGATTTGAAATAAAATTACATACCTGTAAACTGGCACACTAATGAAGTTACTTTCCCTCTTTTTCCATTTCAAATTGAGGTGTCTCAAGAGCTCAGGCAGGTTTAAAATTCTATATAATTTTATATAATCCTATGTGGGGCTATAAATTACAACAGAGAAACTGTGTCTATAGTCTTGTTCATGTTACAAGTCTAACCTGTCTATGACTTTATAGGATTATGGGTGGGATAGAAAGGAAATCTTTACAGAAACCTCATCAGCAGTAGAGGATTTAGTTAGCATGTTTAAACTATTTGGGGGGTTCTTATGCCCTAATCAGCATTTTTCTATGGAAGTCAGTGATTTTACTGCTCTAAATATGTTACCAGCTGCAGGTTAGTTACTGCATGTGAGGATTTGTCTCTTCCGAGCGACTTTTTAACTGAGCTGTTGCCTTGTGGTGCATGAGTGGCACTGTTGCTCTACAGGTGGATGGTCCTCTCTCCTCAAGAGCAGTTTCGCCAGAAGGGATGTTGTTGTTAGTTGCTGGTGCAGTCTTTCATGTGGAAGAAAATCAGAGTGAATTTAGCAATTCTAGTAAAATCATTTGATAGAAGCTGGTTAGCTGATAACAGAGAGTTGTTGTCTTGAGGGCCGTGTGGTTGATGAATGGACTTAGTGGTAATGTATTATCTGGCAGAAATGGACCATCTGCTTTTGTGTATTGTTGAATGATGAGCGCAGTGGGTGTGGAGTGAGGGGAAAGGAGAACAAAATACTGGTGCTCCAATATATCTTTCTCCCTCACTTTTCCCAAAAAGAAAAATGAAAGAGCAGAATGCATCTGAAAATCCAAGTACAGGTATCAAGTAAAATTATCTTAAAATGGCTATATAGACAATATTTGAATTTTCTGTACATATTTCAATTTCTGTGCTAAAAATGTATAGTGGCCTTATAGAAAGAAATTAACTGCATTTGTGTTGGTGGTGATATTTCTTTCCTGTATGTTTTTCCATGCATGTCATCTTCATGTTGATCAGAACACTTTCCTAATGTGTGTGCACCATAGAGTTTGGACACTTTAGTGGCAATTTATGTCCTGGAACTAAAGGGAACCTTCAGCTAAGGTGAGTGCATAAAATTTTTTTGTTGCATGTTTTTCTCTAAGATTCTGCTGCCAGTCTGAGCACTTCAGTCACCACTTCTGACCAAGAGCATGTTTTCCTTTTACAGACAGATGGTAGTACAGACACTTCATCACTCCTGTGTTCAGGTTTACTTATCTTACCAGTATTAAGTGTGTTCAGGAAGCTTACTTGTCTGATATTTTTCTTGCTGCCTTTGCAGGGTAAGTGACCCTCCATCCACTCCCTCAGCAGTACACTCTGAAGAATCCATCACAGTTGTGGCAACTGTGGGCTATGTCTGGTTGTACTTGCAGAAAATGGTAACAGTTGAATATAAAGACTCTTTCATATAATTTCTCTTGTCCCTCTCTATAAAGCATTCTTCTTATTCAACTGTTTTCTGTATCTCATGGTTTTTTGTTTTGTGGGGGTTTTTTGTTTTATTTTGGTTATATTGTTTCTTTGCTCTTAAAGTCTTCCAATCTGAATTTTTCTCCCTCTGAAAGGATACTGTGAGAAATGTGACCTTCATCTAAACCTTGCTTGCTGCTGCCCATCTTTTAACAGAAGCACCTGCTGTTGCTCTGGCCTTGCAGTGGATGCCAGATAGTTAGAGGGATGTACCCTTTATAACTATGATTTTTGCAGTACTCCTCTAATCTGTATTTAACTGGAATTTAATGTGTCCTGGAGGGGTTGACAGTACTTATCTCATATATTGTCATTAGCTTGAGATAGTAACCTTGAGGGAGGAGAAGCTTAATAAGACTTTATTTGCTTCTGATTCTTGCTGTGAAAATGTTAGCCTTTCTTGTGGGTGTGACATCCACTGCTTAATGGAGCAGGCACTGATGTAGTGGCTGGGGAGGTCTCCAGAAGTACTTCAGTCATATTGTCCCATGCCAAGAGGTTCACTACAGGGAATGATATAAACCTGAAAAGACAATTGAGGCAAATCAGCAGATCATCCCTCTGTAAAGCATAGAAGGGCAGCAGAAACCAGAGGGAGAAGGAAGGTAGTTCTGTACAGGCAGCTGTTTTTCTCATATGTTCCCTATCCCAGGCCTTCCTCTTCCTTTCTCTCCCTAATCCTAAACCTTCGTATCCCTTCACAAATTAATTTCGTATTGAGCAAGCATAAATTGTTTATATAAGGGTTCACTCGGGAACACAAATGCACATTCACATTAGCTCTGCAAAATTTACTCAAACTAAGTGCTTCTGTGTATTCTGTGATTTTTTTTTTTTTTTCTTTTTNNNTTTTTTTTTTTTCTAACAGAGATTTTGGGCAGGAGACCAAAAGTAGTGAACACTTGCTTTTAATGCAGTCTAGTAGCAGATGGTCAGAAACAGCCCATGGACTCACTGTGTCTTTTGAAGTCAAATATAATACTAAGTAGCAGAAGTAAAGGTAATGAGGTGAGCAATTTGGTTTATGACAAGCAGGGGAAGAAATTTGTTTTCAATTAGCCTGCCAACATATGAGACCAAGGTTAAAGTATTTAGGGATATAGCACCATTTGGCTTTTAGTGCTGTTCAAATTCTCATTTATTTGACACAAAAAAAAATATTAAAAGTGAGTGCTTTTAGGCTGGATTCGTAGTCAAGGATCATGGGAAGAGTTGCAGTAAAAAGCATTGAGGCCAGATGAGTTACTCTGGGTTTATATGCTGGTACATCATATGGTGGTGTTCCATTGCCTTCAATGATTGGCAAAGTGAAGCTTTCAGATGATTTTCACATATACTGAACATTTACTTCTAGGAAAAGGTGGAATTTATTCTAAGAATTATTCCATTTTCCATCACTAAACCATATGCACGTAACCTAAGCTGCTCAAAAATATATGTATTTGAGTTACTGACTTTTCATATTTTATTGCATAGTGCATCATGAAAACTGGAAGAAATAAGTTGATTGAATGTTATGCTGGCTTCTATATATGGTGTTCCAGGAACACAATTACCATCAGAAATTACTATTGTTCATTGCTTTTGACTTCACAGTATGTGGAAGGAGACAGCAGTCTAAAAACTAGCATGAAAACATGTATAGAACAATTTTCCACCCTTTCTAAGCCTGTATGAAGCTGTATGTGCTGTATATATTTTTTTTAAATCCTGTACAATATACATGCACATCATCTTCCGAGACTGCATTTTTTTGTTCCTGTTTCCCCTTGTGTGCAGTGATTGTACTGCAGGGCCATTCTTTGTGGCAAGAGCCACAGGATGAGGTCTCTGCCCAGCTCACAGGACTGTCCTCCCCCTTGCACACAAGGTGAGGGGCCCTGGGTGAGTCTCCTGGGATGGGCCCTGTAACCCTCAGACATGATTTGGTTTGTTTGCTCTTCTTCTCCAACCCCTGTGTTTGAACTCCTGCATCAACCCACCTCCCCTGGACATTTTTAGGGGTTCTTAAGTGACATTGGGAAGTGTGTGTGGAGGTGCTCATGATGGTTTGATACTTGAATTTACACTTTTATTAATACATTACTCTTATTAAAGAATGTCTTATATATTTTATACCTACAGTTTTGGAAATTTAAGTTTTATCTTTGTGTATGTATGCACTGGGGACACTTTATACAAACTTATTTAGCACAGCAAGATTTTTATATATTTATCAATGTGCATTTTTTTGTACTTCTAAACATTTCCTGGTCCCAAAAGAGAATGGCCAGTATATTTTGAGTTTGCATGGGTATGGTTTTAAAAAATGGTAACCAGACAATTGCAGAACAGCATGAAAATACATGGTTTTGGAAGTGTGGGGCCCTACCTGGAGTGTAGGGCTGGGGTGCCATTTACCACCCGGCTTGGCTGGCAACTGTCCCGGTGTGGTTGTGTCAGGGAAGCTGTGTGTGTTCCACCACTGTGAAACGCCAAGCCTGAGGATGTACAGGACACATATGACGTGGAGCTTTCATAAAGCCCCTTTCACCACAAACTGTTGTGTTTTCCTCTTGGAATAACTAAATAATAATAAAAGAATCTGGATATTCTGAGTAACCCTAAATAGAGGTCTCCAGTTTTGTGTTTATCTATATACTATAGCTCTTAACTTTTTAATAGGAGTTTCACTTTGCTCAGCATGTAATACTCTGTCATGCAAAAATATCACTGAACTGGTGTAGAAATCCTACACGATGAGATCTTGCTACCATCGCTTAATATCTTGGAAGACAAAAGTCACACACAAAAAAATTTACCCATGTGTTCAGGGTAGAGTATTGGAAGATTTCTTTTATTATACTGGTAATGTACCACGTGCTTATTGTAAACCTCTGGAAGCACTGAAGAGTGATACAGGTTTTCTTTTCAGTGCTTGCCTCTTGGTCCAAAGCCAATACTATTACTGGTTACAGACTCTTTCATGTCCTGGAGACTGTTGCTTCCAGGCTTTAATAACTCCACATCCATTTCCATATGAAACGCTTTTCCTGCAGTGCCTTTGTAGGACTAATGAGTCCAACAAACTTATTAAAGGTATCTAAAGACTTTTGCTGCACTTCAAATGAGTTCATGTGGAAAAAAAAGTAGTACTCCTCATGCTTGTTAAAGTTAACTTTATCATTCTTTTATCTGAAGATTTTAAACAAACCACCTCCCTGCAACCACTGTGTCCTAGAAAGTAAGAGTCCAGCTCCTTGCTTGTACAAGTGCAAGCATTATATGTAAGGAGACAAATAAAACTTCAAAACAGTTGTAAATGGTACTGTATAGCTTGGTTCTCCATTAGTTGAAGTAGTGATGTGATGGGATGCTGGGTCAGGCATCTTCTCCATATGGTTTCTCATGAGATTTCCTCTGCACCCGTGTCTTCTCAGCCATGTGACTGCAACTGGCTTCTTGTTTTTCAGAGAGATGTTAATAATGCACGTAATATCATTGTCACTTAAGTTCCTCCTTCCTTGTCTGCTACTTTTATTGTTTTTTGAACCTTCTACTGCTGCAAAAATTAATGAGATGCTCAAAACCTTGACAATACAGTTGAGAGAATGCTTTTTTACTCTTGCAGTAGGGTTGTAAATAAGCCAATTGCTGTCACTCTTTTTGCATCCTACTCTTTTTCAAGGGTACATCTGCCATAACTTGAAAATCAGTGTTTATATTTCTAAGAGAATTTGAATCCATCTTGTATGTAAAGATGTTTTGTGCCAATGAGTTGGCTTTTCTGATAACTGTGTGAATGACTATGGTTCAGGGAGGAGTTACAGAAAAAATGCCTTCTGAAGTAGAGAAAAATAAATGAAAGTATGTTACTTTGGGCATTTCTTTTGTATTTTATATTTGGGGAAATTTTATTCTCTGAAGAAGAAAAGTATTACCTTGCATGAGGGGCATGGTGCTCTTACAGGAGGAAAGCCATACTAGATTTTGAAAGTATATGTGATGTTTACTTCAGTGAATGTCACAGTAGGCAAATAAGGGATTTAAAAATCTTTTCCTAATACTATATCCCCTAGACTAAATCTTCTGCATTAAGTTAAATGCTTTCTTCAACAGCGTTTTATCTGTATAGCACTAAGTTTTGAAAAAATAAAATACAGAAGCATGAATTGTGCTTAGTCATGAAACAATGAATTATGCTTGGTCTTGTCATAATTTAGTCATGAAAGATCTTGTCTTACATATATGCCTCCAAATGTTTAGATTTGTTCCAGCATATATCCTCTCATTCCCATCTTAAAGAACTTTGATTTTTTTTTTTATTGTCTATAAAAATATGTATTTCAATAATTACACTTAGGATTTTGCATTCCATTGAAGTAGCAACCCTTTTCACATGTGAAGAAGGTGCTGAGTGGGAGTGGCCCACTTATGCTTCCAGACAAGCCTCGTGTGGATTCTTTCTGAGGAACTGGGTGAATGTGCAGCTTTCAGCCCAGTCTAATAAGTTGCTTTTGACTGCAGGAGTCAAACTTGCTTGCTACCTGTTTTGTTGTGTAGACTTGCTAATATCTTCCTCTGCCTGATGCAGCTCACTGGGATGCAAGGTAAACCTAGTTTTCTGCCTTCTTTTTTTTAACTAAGAAGGGATTAGCTTGTAATCCCATGTGTGTTTTCGATATCAGTTGATTAATGAGACTGAGGGAAAGTAATGAGAGGGAGATTGTTTTATCCTAGGTATTTTTACATATCTGAAGCACAAGGTGCCCATGTTGGGAGATGCATATGAGACAAAATTCCTTCAGTGATAATTGGGACTATCCCCCAAAACAAGAACATTTCTAGGCTTAGTGATGTGTCTGTCAGCTAATTTTATGTTATTTTTGTTTACAGTGTTTTCTCTATACGCTGTTTAGAAACTATACTCTTCAAGTTTTAGAAACTAAACATTGTTTAGAGATTTGGTTTTTATGTACTTAACATTTTGAGAACTCATTTACAACAGCTGATTGAAAAAAAAAAAGATGGTGATAGTTCTGAAAACAGTTTCTAAAAACTCAAAAATAATCTTAAAAGTCCATATAACTTTTAAAATAATAATTAATTAATAGTATATTGCTATTTAAGGAATACCACACAGCATTGCTGTCTAACGGGGACAAAGTCCCTAAATGGATACTAGTGCATGTCTGTCTTCAAATGGTAAAGCTAGTATACAGTCCATCTTCTAGATCATAGGAAATCTACCTTTCAAGTGTGTTTTGTCACTTGTGTATGTGAAAAAAATATTTGTACCAGTATGCATTCACTTATGAGGGTGCAATCAGCAGCATTGACAATGCTGAGTCTTGAAGTTGATCTTCTATCAGAGTCTCCACATTGTTTTATGATAGCACAGCCCTTTTTAGTTCCAAAATTCTGCTCTTATGTCTTTTTTCCACATAAGCTTTGTGCTCCTGAGAGAACATATAGGAAACTATAGGCATAAGCAAGTCCCCTGTGAGTTGAGTTCTAATGCTGTGATGGGATTAGATTAATTTTGCACAATTCTGATTCTCATTATGAGCCCTGTCAGAAAGCTGGATTCATGTTGTGCCATTTTCTATCCTCATTACCACTTTTGTCACAAAAATGAAATTTTTCATCTGTCATACAGGCTGGAAAAGACAGCAGCCTGCAACAGTAGTGTGATATCCTTTCTTGTGCTGTGCAGTTTGACAGGCTGTGCCTTTCTGCTTTGTTCTCTTTAATGGTTTCTCTACCTGTGTGAAGGAGAGAAAGGATGGATATCCATCTCAAGGTACAATACATGATTAATAGTGTTGTCCATATTCAGAGGACTGCAACTTTCCAGACTGAGCTGGTTGTGAAAAAATGGCAAATATTAGAAACATTGCTACTGCTAACTGGGCCCCGTTTTCATTTTTGTGTGATCTGAGAATTGAGTTGATTCTAAAAATATTAAAGAATCTAATTCATACCTGTGTTTCCACAAATTCTTGATGACTTTGGTGTGCCAGTTTACATGTCCCAAATGATGAAATTCCTCTGTAAAACAGATATGACCAGCTGCCAGTGTTTTACAATATTTAACCTAAAATTTCCTACTTTTAATTTATTTTCATTAACATAGTTAAGTGCCCTGAAAATCACCCTGCTTATAAAATTCCTATCCTTCTTTACTGTTTATGTCCATAGACCAAAGAAATATAGCTGTCTTTTCATTACTCCTCACGTGCTCTGTAGTGAAAACTGCGACAAAGGGAGTTTGGGTAGATATCCTTCATTTTTATATCTCACACTTGTAATACCTCCTGACCTTCTTTATCTAGAATAGAAAGTAATTTATGATTCTGTTCCTCCCTGTGATGATATCCTGATCAAACTACCTGCATGATGAGAGAGTGTGATAGTGCTGCTCCTGTAAGGACTAGCAGACAGATGCTAGGATGCTGCATACTGAAGTTAATAAATTTTTGCGTGAGTGAGAGCTGCTGAAGTGCAGATGCCCAAAGGCCACAGTTGTTAATAAATAAAGGCCTCATAAGTATTAATAACACTGCAGTGTTTTGTAGGAATTGGGCAGGAACCACAACCTGTGCATCTCAGAGATAGTATGTTTGGGAGAAGCTTCTTGTGATACACCCTTGAAAATAATATTATCTGACCATTTCTTGCCCATCTTTCCCTTCTGAAATGTATTGGCTGACTGAATGTCATCCCATCTGCAGTACCTTGTAAGAATGAAACACATCATACAGGGCATTATGCAAAGAACATCGGACTTCATAAGTTTTTGTATTTGTCAAACTGGTTTGTGTAACTAACCTTTCATCAGCCCAGTGGGTTCTTGGAAATAAACCCAGTTTTCCTTCATTTAAATGTAGCAGGTGTACCTGCTTATTGAATAAATATGTCTAAGAGCAATCCTACAGCAAACGTGAAAAAATGGAAAAAATCTCCATTGTGCCAGATCCTTCTCTGTAAGGGCCTTTCCAGAAACACAGGGGTTATAAAACATGTCTGTTGCAGCTCGTAAGTGTTACAGAAGTGCACCTTTACATGAAGACATCTGGAACATAAAGTTCAACTAAATCACTGAAGATTCCATCTCAAATGCAATCTATTTCAATGTGACCTTACATCAGTGAGCACTTGAACTTTGCCTGCTGGCAAGCAAGGTCTGAATCCTGCTATCTCTTATCCTTTCACAGAGCTGTGTAGCTTGCCCACAGTGTTGTTTGGGGTTTGTTTTGTTTTGTTTTGTTTTGTTTTTTTCCTCTGCTTTTGTTCTGTTTTGTCATAATGGAATGCAGCTTCTTTTCCTGGCTGCCCTAAAGGCTTGCAGCATCACTTGGTATGTCTTTGACCTTCCTCTTCCCACACAGGAAAATCTACCTAATTCAGATTTTTTCAATAGTTTTCTTAATTCAGTAAATTGTATTACAGTAAATGCAGGGATATAATACCAACAACAAGTACAGAAGTTAATAGAGAAATTTCACCCCAGCATTAAAACCAATTAACCTAATGTCACCTATGCTCAAAGGAAGCAAGCCAGACTACTACTCTTGTAATATATATTATTTACTCTTTACTGTGTCCTATTTAAATAGTGGAGTTGAGACAGGAATGTGCTCAAAACAAGTAATTATTCTGATGTATTTCATTATAACATATAACATCTCCTGAAAGCCCTTACGGTTTGTTTACTTCAGAGATGCTATGTATAAAACAGGCAGTAAAAGCTGAGTCTATGAAGTCAATGAGGTTATACTAGGAATGACTTTTGGTCCCTTTTCCTTGTAGCTATTATTGAACTATTAACCTTTTATTTTGTTTGATTGTTCAGTAAATGAAAAGGTCTCACAAAGGATCCTAATCTATCCTGTGGAGTAGCAAAAATGACAAATCAGTTTTAAATGTATGCTTAAAATTAGAGACTATACAGCAGGTTGGGGGGGGGAAAGCGGAGAAAGGAATGGCTAGTAACAGTTTGTCCAAGTGCCTCAGGGTGCCTGTAGAAAGAAATTTATTTACTATCTCTTCCCCTGCAACAAAATAAAAGCTAATTCAAGTGTACAGTCCTCATTTGCATCTGACATGGGATGTGTTGTATCTCCAACATGTCAGGACTTGAGGATTATTTCCATTCCTTTTCCTTAGCTCCTTTGTCGGTCTGTAAAGTGCCCCTGGCATACTGGGAGGCACTGACAGCCTTGTTACTCTGATCATTTCCCTTTTGTAAGAGCCACATTTACTCGAAACAGTAACAGAAACACCATATCAAACAGAAGGGTAAAATCAAGCCAACACAGGAGAAATTGTTTAAGTGGCAAAATAAGAGAGAGCTTTGTCTTCTGGGGAAGGCAAGTAGATACATTTTAATTGTGTGTTTGGAGCTTGTAGGGAAGATGTGTATCACTAAGAACTTGTTTATTGATCCATTGATCTTCAGTTCAAGTACCTATTGTGTGTTACTAGATTACAATTTTTGGCCTTGTTTCTTCAGTTTCCTAAGACTGATTCTCTCCTTTACCTTATGGCAGATTTCATGATGGAGAGAACCCTTAGGTAAGAAAATAATTGATCTTTACAGCACCCTATTTTCTATCAGGGTGAGGTTGGAATGTGGAGTATGCCATTTTCCTCTTCTTTCTTTTCCTTGTCCAGCTCCTGTTTTGCTGTGAGACTGTTATGAGTAAGTAGTGCAAACTCAGATTTCTGTAGGTCATAAAACAAAATACAAAAAAAGTGCAGCCAAACAGAAATTAAATCTAATATCTAATCAGCTCTCAATAGTGTGTGACTGTAGAAATATCAACACTGTGCTGCAAGTCAGGCATGTTCTTGTAGTCAGCTCCTATATTTCAGGGTCATAATACCATGAAACTTCTTGCTTTTAAAAACATGCATGAAAGTTTGTGGCTTGTTTTGGGAACGTTTAAGAAAGCAGTTGTATAATCAAATATGTTCTTAGTAAGTGGATGTGGTACTGAACTGAAAATCAGTTTTAGAAATGAATAATGTAGGTAAATGTCTATGCAGATTTAAAGGTTTTTTTAAGCGGTTATATATGAACCCAGAAATAATGCTATTGCAATTAAAAAAAAAAATCACTGAACTCTTATGTTATGTAGGGTTAAAATATGAACTGATTTTGCTTACTTCTCTCCAGTGATGAGTCATTATTTAAGTGTTATGATTTGTAAATTTTGTGTCTGTATTAAACAATTGCTAAGTGCCCACATTATTATGGTTTTTTGGTTGATCATTTTATTTTTACTTGAGTGAAACTGTTGTTACTGTGTTAAGAGATGGGTTTTGCCTGCTGTACTTCTTAATTCTCAAAGGCAGTAATATTGTCTAATTCAAACTCCATGGAAGAAGTTAGAGCAGAGTGAGGCCCTCCGAGTCTATACCTTCAGACTTTCTGAGGTTTCACACATATGAGGAGCACATGGTTACTTATGGTCAGGGAATACATAATTCTCTTTGATTTGCTATGTATTATAAACTAGTGAAATATATTCTAGTTTGAAAAACATGCTTTAGCTGTGCAAGGCTCAAGATGGTGATGATAAAAGCCTCTACTGGAACATTCATTGTCACAATTTGTGACAGTTGTTTTGGATGCTACTGCCTAAAGCTCTTCAGTGATTGATATGATGTGGGTTTTGTCTTGACTATTTGCCATCAGAGACTTCTGTTAGTAAACCAAGGTGTGTCCATCTAAGTGTCTTCCTATATCTGCAGAATGAGCTTTCTAAAAATCTTCTTTAGATTTTGTAGTGTCTTTTCTTTGTTTTCCATTCCTAAGGAAGGACAGTTGGAAAAGCGTGTGATTTAGGTTCACAAGGAGTCGGAAAGAAATATTTTTATAATTCCTATCCATTTAACACACAAAGGATTTGTGCTGGTTTCAGCTTAGGAAAGTCAGTGTTTTTGGGAGCAGGCTGCAGTTGTTCCTTTTGGTTTCATTCCACGTTCCCCAAGATGTGGGCTCTTTGTTTTCCCCTTTGAAATTCTGCTAGAAGAACAAAATTGGAAAGTAGTTTGTTCTTTGATTTTTGGCCTTTGAATGTGAACATGTAGTCCAATGTTATCAGTGTGTAGAGGAAAAAAGCAGCAGTGTGAAGACAATGAACTGCATTTAGCCACTTTTTTAAATGATGCCAAAATTTTTCAAAATTCTTAATCTTTCAGAGTAAAGATGATCTTTGGTTGATGTAATATTATGGTAGTTTAGACACTGCTAGAGAGCAATTGATGAAATCCATCATGTGGAAGAAGAATTCTTAGCTTAATACCTCTGCTTGTCAGAGTATATGAGCCAAGAGGTAACAATCACAGCTAAGAAATAACCCTCATCCTTAGAGATTATTTTTTTTTTAAATAGTAAAGAATGAATTGTTGCTTTGAACAGAGAAATGCAGTAATTGGAAGAATTATCTGCTGCCTCCTGGTCAACTGAGCATGCCAGTTTTGGATTAGATAAGTAGTGATGGTTGAGACAGCTGGTTTTGGTTTGGTTGGAGTTTTTTTAATTAGAAGTCATTTTTCAAAGCTGGTAGTAGGAGCCCCATAGTGTTTACAGAAATATACTGTGTATTACAGAGGATGTGACTTCAGGTCAATTTTCCTTAATTAAGTAATTAGGTAGTTTAGGTTGGAAGGGATCTTAAAAATCATCGTTACCACCACCCTGCTGTGGGCAATGACCCCTTCCACTGGACCAGGTTGCTCAGAGCCCCATCCAGCCCGCCCTTAACACTTCCAGGGATGGGACATCTACAACTTCTCTGGGCAACCTGTTCCAGTACCTCACCACCCTCACAATAAAGAATTTCTTCCTAATATCTAATCTGAACCTACTCTCATTTTAAAGTCATCACCCCATATCCTATAACTACATGCCCATAAAAAAATGGGCAATTAAAATTGCATCTAATTAGAAGCAGCTGATGATATTTTGTTAATTTTTGTAAGAAAATATCAAAATCCTTTTTCTGACATGTATTGGAAGTTTGGCACTTATGAACAGTGGCCAAACCACAATGTCTTTCACTAAGTTACCATAGAAGTTGGAAATTTTGGATCAATAAACATAAGTCATCACCAGTCCTAGCTCTTTCTCACAGAAAGGCACAGCCAGAAATATCCAATATAGTAAAAAATCAGATTTAAACAAAAACATTCCATTATGCAAGGAAATAAAATAGCTTTTATGAATCTAGAACTGTGAAACTAATTGTAATAACATCATTTTTTTTAACTTTCTTGATTCATGTGGCTTGTGCACTTGTACAAGAGTTTGCATGCAAATGCTAGAAATTAACTTGAATTAAGAAAATACAGCACTGCTGTTTTATGGTGTGGGAGAAGGATTCCTTGTCAGGAATGGGTTGGTCATGTGGTAAGTGCAGGATGCTTCCTGCTGCGGCATGTTCTTACCATCAATATTCATCCACGTTGCAATTTCCATTTCAATTCCAAACCTCAAAATTGCTGTGCTTTTGTGTAATACACTGCTAGCACTAAATCATGCTACCTACTGATGTTTAGTGACCTGAATGAAATTGTTTCGATGTAATTGACTGACATGCTTTGTGTGTAGAAATAAGTCTGCTCAGCAAAGGCTAAATTATGTTTTTAAGCCATAAAAAAAGGGACTTGTCTACTTTAGATTTTGAAAAACAGTGCAGGCCCATTGATTTCATCCACAAGAGGTAAAATATATCAAAAAAGTACACAACCTTAAAAGCTATTGCTCTAGAATTGCACTCTGCTGTTTCTCTCTGTTTTCATATTATAAACCATATCTTTTCCTCTTGTGATAGGCTTCTCTGATCAACAGTGTGCTGCTCTTAACTGGGCGTACAGTCTCAGTTTTCTTTTGGAAGTAGGTTAGGCATGGTTGCCAAAAGGAAATGCAGCACACAGCAATAGCAACATGCAAAGTGGGCGGGTATGGGTTGTGTGGTGAGTGTGTTAAAAGTTCATACTGCACAAAAGGTTTGCTGTTTGGAGGTGCAACAGACAGTGTTTTAATCTTGTTTGGAAATTTTTGTTAGATTAGATTTAAATGTGCTCGGTCCTATGGGTCTTCCTACTTTGCACCTGTACTCTCCGTGTCAGTGAAATCTGTTCTAGTTATCACATAACATTTTGCCTTCATGAAAAAAAATCCACTGTCCGTGTTTTCTCAGCTTTAGGAGGGGACATGTATGATCTGGCATGAGGGAAAAACACCAGAGTAAGGGCAGGTGGTGAAGTTATGTCATGATTTTTATCGACTTACTTGGGAACCAGCTAATAGTTCTGTCTAAACTCTGCACTTTGATAATTGTCTGAGCTCCTGCAGAAAATCCCAAAGTCTACTTGCTTTGCATCCTTGGATTTTCATCATCTTTGAGGAGCAGCTATAAACTGTTCTCAGACTCGGCTGTCCCTGTCTGGGCTCACTGCCCATGTGGCTAAAAATTAACTCTCCTGATCTGACCCCTTCATCTTTGTTGTATGCCACCTAATTTCAGCAGGAAACCTTAACCAACTTGTACTGCTTGACACAGGTCAAACACCAAATGATGTCCTCTGCATTAACTCCCTTTCCTGACAAAAGAAATATACCAGTCAGGTCTCCAGCCCTTTGGCTCACTAAGTCCTCTGGATGAAGTCATGACTTGTGTGATTTCCTTTGCCTTCACTTTCCTTGCACTCCTTGGGTTGTTTTTTATATTGCTGTAAGGTTTTGATTTGGGATATGTGGGGGATTTGGCCATAGCCAGGTGTCAAGTCTGTGTCCCTAGTTATAGGTTCAGACTTTTCCTGCCTAGGTTGAGAAAATACAGCCTTAAAGGCACTAAGTTTCTTTCTACCCTCCACTGGCTTTGAGGATGTCCTTCAGACTTTAGAAATATCTTAACAAAGGAATGCTGTGAAAAATGAATATCAAAACTACAATGCATATGGTAGTTATTTAAAAACCTTATATGATGCATTATGATACCTCTTTATGATTATAAACCTTTCCATTAAAACTGTAAAGATAATTTGTCCTAGGAGTCCCTTGGAATACCAATGGTCACTTCATGATCCCAACCCATATTATTTTAAAGAAATATAAGCTGGTAAGTGTATATGGTGTTGGGCAGTTCAGCTGGCAAAAATATGGTAATCATCTGACTGAGGTGTGTTAAAACAAGCACAAGCATTTTGAAGAAAGGTAAGCCTTTACGTTGCATGAGCCTTGGCTGAGGGAAGTGAAACATATTTAATTCCCTGAAGGATGGCTCCAAAGGGAAAAATTGGGCAGGAGCTCAAAGGCCCTGAGGAGCCTTTTGGGCTTCAGGTTTATAACTTCTGTTCACTAAACATGAATCTTCTGGAAAATGCTGCATGTTTTGGACCTGATGTCAGCAATGTCCCATGGAGATAGCACACCTAATCAGTGAGTTGAAGGAAAGGGCAGGTCTGTAGCCTTGTAGGTGATGTGGAGCATGTGCCACATGGACAGCACTCATGGAGCAGAGAGGGAAGGAGACACAGCCTCACACTCTGCACCATAAACCTTCCACTTCCCCTTTGTATTTGTCTCCACTGTCCTTGGTAGTGTTCGGTTTGATTGGAGAAGCCCTCTTCTCTGTAGCCAGAGGCATGTGGAAATACCTTATGCTAAAAGAAAGCCAGAAGATCCACTGGATCTGCTCTGCTCCCCAGAGCTCTGCAATAAAGTGAGACATACTGCCTGCTGCAAAGGAAATGGTCAGTGGTCTGGTTTATTGATGCATAGAGATGGCGGCTAAAATGTTGACATGCATTTTAAAGCAAGCTGATGAGCTGAAAGCCTTCTGAAAGACACCTTATGTTAGATACTAATAAACCCACAATATAAGTCAATCTGTTCTCTAAATGTTCCTTTTAATACTCAGTGCCGTCTTTCTTCTAAAGAGTACTTACAGGTTTTTCCAGGCTTTGACTGTTACTAGGTTCTTTGAAAGCAATCTCAATTGCTTTTGCATGCAGTTTGTACCCATTTAAATTGTCCCCTTAACTTTGAATATGTACCTTGAATCATAGTATATTTCTTAAAGCATAGGTAGAAGATCTGTTTTGTGTTTCCTGTCAGGTTTTTGTTTGTGATTTTAACATCACAAGTGTCCAAAAATCCAAACACAACCTCATCATTCAGTCAGAAAAGAATCTCCTGGCAAGGTGATATGTCAGACTATGGTTAACTGGAATGAATCTGACTTAGAATAGTTTTTCTTCTTTTCCAAGCCCTCCCTAAGAACAGGTGTGCCTGGGTCTTCAACTAACTAAAGCTTTGCAGACCTTGAAAACCAAGGATGCTGGGTAAGTAGGCTTCTCTTTAAATTTCTTATTATAGTTTAACTACTACTAAAATATTAAGGGAGTTGTTTGGTTTGTAGGTTTGTGATTGTACAGTCCCTAATTGTCTATATATTCCCATCTGCCTCCTCTTATATGGAACTAGACGTCTACATTTGTACTGTTTTCTCCAGTTATCTATTTTGTCTCATGTGTATCTCATATTTCTATCTCTTCTGTGACCTTTTCAGGTGATGAATTTTTGACTTCTTTTCACGCATAAATATGGTTTACATTCTTCAGGCTTTACACGAAGTCACCTTACTATTTATACATTTTGTTTTCTACAGCATTTCTGCTGCTGTGCGATTATTCGCACTTTTTCTTTTCCTCCATTTAGAGACTGTGCAAAAGAAAAAGGTATAAATTTCCCTCATACCGTCTTTCCTTGCCAGCTCTTACATAAATTGTTTTGTGCTGTGATTTTCCTACTTTTATTAATGTTTATTGATTTAAACCCATCATTTCTGTACCTCTTGCTTTTTTGATTGCTTTCCTGCTACTTTACTGTGATTAAAGCTAAAAGTACCACCCTTGTAATGCTGAGAGAAATAAGCTTGTCTTCAAAATTCTCTATTCTTGTCAAGTGCAAGCGCACACACACCACTAAGAAATTCACATGTCACAGGGAAAGCAGGACAGGTTCCTTCTTTACTGAATGTAGGTTTCTAGAAAAATTTAGATTGACGATGTGTTATTTATTACTCAGATGAAGCCTTCATTTCTGTGAATGTGCACAAGTCCAGTGGCCTCTTCTATATAGGTGTTAACAGTTACATTTGATGTGCATGACACCAGAATGCTCAAATTGCTTTCACCTTTCCCCTCCACCCCCTTATTTTTGAGTTCCTTCTCTTTCTGCCTATCCTTCAAAGGTAAAGGATTATTCTACTCTGATGGGTCTTTTGCTGTCTTTTTGTGCTTTGTGTCACCTAGACAGAGCAGTGGATGAACATCCTGAAGCACGGTCAGTTAGGACATGGCAAAGCCCAGCTTGCCGTAGCTAAATGCCCAACAGAACAAGTAGTTCAAAGCCATTTTTTTTCTAGCTCCCAGGTATGTTATGGTCTCTTGTACATCAAACCAAGTTATAAACATGATAGATTTTGTATGTTTTTCATGTGCATCCAGTTTGTGGATGGACTTTATTGTTCAGTTTCCTGCTGAGAGATGCCTACAGATGCCAGGGAGACATGCCAGATGTACAGCTTTCCCTTATCAGAAACCTGTTGTATTTTTCCTCATTTTGCTTTTCTGGTACAGAAGCTGAGTCACAGAGACCCACTTTTGCAGTTAGTTTCTAGTCACGTATCTGTAAAAATGCAAATGCTTGCTTTCACTTGTAAGTTGTTCTGTTACCTTGGTTCATGAACTTCCACATAAAAGGTATTGGCAAGAAATGCACTGTAGGTTTTTCTTTTTCTGACCTATTTTAGTTTACCCTATAACTTGGACACTATTGAAAAATATATACAAAAATTACTCTCCTAAGAAAAAATGTCTTGGAATTGCGCTTACACATAGAAGGTATAGCAGAACAGTGGAGAACCTAAAAATGCATTTTTGGGACAAACATTAAAGAGAAGTGAATAATTGTTTGGAATGATCTTGAGGAAAGAATTTTATGAAAAAGAACTAAATTAAACAAAGTCCCTTTATCCCTCTTTGTAAATGGTTTTGTGTGGTGAAAAGATCCTTTTCTTGTTCAAGATGGTGTCATTCTTCTCAAATGGAAGTGAATGAGAGGACAGAGAAAAAAACTGATTATAAGCAAAAAGATTTTCAAAATGCCAGACAATGAGGATCACTTCAAGGCGGTAACGAATTAAAATACTTTTCTGTCTCCTAACATTCTGCAACATTAATCTATATCTGCATTCAGTGGAAAATAAATAATCCTCATAAAATGAAATATTGTGTGGTAAGAGTCATACAAAAATATGATTTATAGGAAATAACAACCTTCTAAGTTATTGCTTAACATCTTTTCTTCCCCAAAAGCTGGGATTAAAAAGTAGGTCAACAAGCCCATTTAAATAGCTTATTCCACAGTGTGGTTTAAATTAGTGCTAGTGACAAGTGTATGAAGTGCTGTGCATTTTATTTTTATGGCATATTGGTTAAATTTAGAATTGTTCAAAGTGGCTGTTATACACAAGCCTCTAGGCAAATCCTCAGATCTTTCAGTCAGTGGGCTTTGTTCTTGCTTTTAAACACATATAACATGTTGGCATTGTGTTTGCAAACCGGGTGTTTTATCTGAACGTGCAATTAGAGTAATGAGCATTAATGTTAGTCCAGTGGTGAGTCTTTTGCACTAAGGAGCTACAATTTCAGCTTGAAGGGTAACGCATTTATATTCTCTGGGCACGTGATTCCTGTTCCTAGTTTTGTTCACAAGTCCTTCCAGAAGAGTGATTTTAATCTAGAGACAAGCTGAAACCGTTAAGTCTCACTGAACAGAACTGCCCATGTAATGTTATTTAGTATTGATGGGTCAGGCAGCTTCCATCAGACAGATGGCCCGAGATGAAAGAGTGATTGTAGGCAAGGAAATGGCTTTTGCAGGAGCTCTGTTCTTGTTTCAAAAGCCGTTCTTTGGCTTGCAGTCTCCCTCTCTGCTGCTTGAGAGCTGCCAGAAACAATTCTGGCCCTGAATTTCAGACGTACCTAGCGCCAAGGTGAGGAGAGATGTTTCCAGCCCAGCTAGAAATTTTTCTCTTCCTCCTGCCTTTGTTGCTTTGCAGCATAGGGTTCTCATCTGCACCCTGACTGGGAAGATAGCAACAGAGATGAGTGAATAATGAGGAAATCTACTCACTAGTGTTTTGACAATTGCTAAATAGAGTTTTGCTTAGATCATGTTTGTACTTATTTTATCAGCTGTGGAGCTTTTTCTGAAAAGCTGTAGGAGTGGAGTGTTTGCTCAAAAGAATACTTGCAGGGAGCTATTTCTGGACGGTATTCATGATTAATTTAATCAAAAACCAGTTTTTCTCACTGTAGAAGTAGCTGATTAATGATTACGTCATAAGTGAGGAAACAGAAACAGGGAATAAATCAGTGTGTTAAATTCAAGCTTGTTCTCTTTCAGAGCTCTACATAATTCAGCTGCAGCAGCATGTCTTCAGAAGCTTTTTTTGTATCTTGCTCTCCCAGTAATGATACCCTTGTCAGTCTCCTCCTGCCCTGCTTTTGTATGCCATTCTATTTTATGTAGGTTCTCATTCTGCTTTCATTGGGAAGTGTATGAGCACCTTGCAAGTTTACGGTACGTGAGGTGACTAGCATCTCTTGCATTTGTCTCATCCCTTCCCTGTGTGAAGCACTAGATACTTAGTAGGAGTGCTTTGTTTTGGTAAGATTGTTATCTGCTTATGGGAAGCCAGATAGAAAAAGAGTGATTTGCATTCGGAGTGAGGACTGATGCCATATTTAATAGTCCTTTGCCCCTATAGGAATTTGTTTTGTAGCCTTGGCTGGCTGCAGGCAAAGACCTGTGTTTTAAGCCTGTTATAGCTGAGTGTTATGCTTTTGTACTTGCATGCTCCAACAAAACTTCTCTGTCAGGTCTGCATCCACACTTTCTCCTGTTTGCCCCACGACTGTCCCCTAATTGTGATGGACAACTGAAGCTCTGGAGAAACCAAGGCACCAAAAGAGCTGCCGATGCAATGAGGTGCTTTTCTGCCCTTGCTGCTTTTTTTTTTCTTTTATAATTTTCCAGTTGTTGGAGAGGCATTTTATTTGTGCTCTGAAAGCTGATACACCGACCAAGATAAAGGAATAATAAGAGAAACTACTGCATCTTTTCAAAGTAATTTATCAAGCATTGTTCACTATTTCATGCTGAGCACTGTCCAGTCAAGGCAAAATACTTAAGCCACAATGAACTTTGCCTGGCAGTGACTTAAGTCATTGGTAGGCTTTAGCTAAAAGTCAACTTCCATTTGGAAAAGCACTTAAGGCACATATTTACGTTCCCTTGACTGCAGTGAATTGAAGAAAATTATTAAGCACACTTCAAATCAGGATGGATTTCCTGTATTGGACCTGTGTTGCAAACATATCTTAATAGGAACTGTCACATAATTCTTCTCTTTGCTCCTTACATGAATAGTGAGAGGAGCTAGCTACAACAGAGCAGGGTTACATCATGTCACAGCTAGTTAGTAATACAGAAAGTAACTTGAATATATATTTTGTGGAGTGAATTGATCTGACAAAGCCTCAAAAATTTCTGTGAGAAACTTAAAGAAGTACCTCTCTAAGGTCTATTCATAAGTTATGATGCCATATTCAAATTCAAAGAACCCTTTAAGAAGTAGTTAGGTTTGGAGAGCTTGAGAGGCTTAGGAGCAGAAGGAATAAGCCTTTATTTGAAAAACTATCGATTCTTATTAAATTTGATGAAACTGAAGGGTATTTCAGGAATAGCTTCTGCTTAGCATTGCAAGAGGAGCTCTAAAGATGCTCTGAGAAGTTACTGCTACAACAATATTGACAAATCACTCTGTCTCAGCACTAATAGCCTACTTATTCATGAGCTGAAGATGAATATCCTGTTTTGCTGTGCAAGGAAGCAGCAAGCAGACAGGTATGAAAGCCCAGAAATAATAGATTCCACAGTACAGCATGAGGTTGACAACAAACTCATACCTTCCCAACACAGCAATGACCACATTGTCCTGACTGAAAATATGAAACTCCACCAGGAAACGGAGTCAAAATTTTAACATACTGTTGTAAGTGAAAATTCAAAAGTGATTCTACCTTGTAGCAGTGGTAAAACCTGTATAAAGTGAATTTTCTTAAAACATGGCCCTATAAAGTGGTTGTAGTTGAAACTGAGATTTTGGACAAATAATAAGACTTGATTGGAGTGTCATAAACAAAAATATCCGAATTTATGGGAGAGACAGCCATTCATTACTAAGCTTACCTGATGTCATAGGACTCACGTATCACCAGGTACCACTCAGGTACACCATGGATATTTCCCATTTAAAATTTATTAGGCTTTCTATAATAAATGAAGACACGTTCCACAGCTTAGTGAGATTTCATTTCCTATCTCTAAAAGTTTATTTAACCTAAGACGCACCCTAAAACATGTTTCAATTTGAAGAGTTAAAAACCTTGGGGCTGATATTAACCTCATTGTGAGAGGTCCCATTTGTAACTAAAGGATTCCTTGGGAAAAAAGGCCTAAATTAGGTAGCTGTTATTTTTTAGAAGCTGGTTGGGTTTTTTTTAGAAGTACCACAACAATCATATTTAATCACTCTTTAACTGATAATTCTGTTTCCTTTTAATTGTATAATTTTCTGAGTTGAACAACCGAATTCCATGATGATCCCATCCGAGAGTTTCTCTTGAGAGACAGTCGTTAACACTTGTCCAGCTGTGTCTCATTTCTCTAGGCACTTCTTGGTAATCTGGACACAATTCTTTGATGCTTAATTATGTGAATATAATTCTGGTCCTAATAGCTCACCTAGAAAACCAAAGTAAGTATTTCTCAGTGAAAATCCTTAGAAAAGTATTTCTCTGTGCATAGACTGAGTGAGCAAGGCTCAAGTAATCAAAGTTCATTTGCAATGGTGTTACCATACGTGATCCACGTAGCTTTGAAATATTTAGATCTCTAAATTGATCTATGGTTGTTCATTTTGCCTCTATTATGTCACAGCTTGCTTTTTGTGTCTCACAGCGCTCTCATGGTAAAAGGAAACAAATACACTCATGCTTTAATGAACGATTAAGTTTTTTGTTTTGTCATCATTACAGGTCTTTCAACAGAAGTGGGGCAAGCTGGGCCAGGCAAACAAATGTTTATCACTACTTCTGGTGTGCTGAGATGGCTCTAGGTAAAACACATTTTGGTTTTGTTTCAGCTGCTCTTGACATATGCTACCTATCTTAATCTGCAGCCTTGGAAAGAGTCCAAATCTCATGGAGCTTGATTCTGGAGAAAAGGTTGTTAACAGGATAATGAGCTAACTCCTCTGATTTTGTTTTTTTATTCACTCCTTTTACTCTGTTTTGATAGAGCAAAATGATACAGCAAAATGACACTCTGTGGCACCTGGCTTGGAAAGTCAAACAGCTTGGATTTTTCCTCATGAAACAATTTCAGTTAGATATGCACAGATGTAGTTACTTTAAGATACATCCACATAATACATTCTCATGTTCTGTGACTCTTGAAACAGTACAACTAAAACTTACTAAAAGTTTTCATCTGAGCAAAGGGGTTCTCTCACAGAACTGACATGACGTGAAATTTTGCACAAGGATTGTCCTTTTGTACTAAAACACGGGGATAAAAAGAAGTACCAACGGTTTTTGAAGTGGAGCATAGGAATTAATTTCTTGGTGACTGTTGAGAATCTAGGTATGATTCAGTTAATCTCTGATAAGTTTGGGTGATGATTCTCAAAGTCTTATTCCTAAATGTATTTTTGAATCCTGGTAGATTCACCTAGCATTGGCTAAAACCACCTGTTGTGAGCAATTGTCTATGTTTTTGTGGTGATTTGGCAGCTGTGTTTGGAGGAACTTTTTTTGCCATTGCTTCCATCTGGCAGAACTAAGCTCAGTGCACGTGATGGACTTAATACTCTCGATCCTCTGTAAAATCATGAATCCTTTTCCTGGTGTAGCTAAGGCTGTGTCCCCCTAGAGGTAACAGGCCTGGGCTTAATCTGATGAGTCTCAAATGGCCTTGCTGTCCTAAGTGGAGCTGCCCATGTATATGGGCAAGGTTATACCTAAATTCCCATGAGAAACTGGCTTAAGTTTGACCTGAACCACTGACAGTATTCCACAAGCACCAAATTTCTCACTTATCAATTCCCTGACTCATTATGGTTTCCTTTATTGTTATTTTTATTTGTTTTAAATTAAAATTGATCTTTCTCTTAGAAATATCATTGATATACAAAAAAATGTTACAAACTGACTTGATAATGAACTCTGGGAGGCCCAACTTCTGGTAAAAACTTGGTAAATTAAAAGGATTGCAACATTTGAAAATTCCTTTGTCAGACACTGTCTTTATTTTAAATTCTTATTTTTGTTTTCCTACGTTGCTGTCCGTACAAAAATGATGGATGACAGAGAGTGACATTCCCATTAACTTAAGCTGTTACCCATAAATCCTACAGAGACTTCTAATTAACATGAAAGTTTACTAGTTTGGGCTCATTGTGAGAGCCTGCACATGGTGCTCTGTGTTTCTACCAGTGCAGTCCAGAGGTCCATAAATCTTCATTGCTCTGGGATTCCCAGTACATCCCATTACCATGAAAAAGTGACATCTGATGCAAGAAGTGTAAATACTGTATAGAAGTTCAATAAAGAGTTTCATTCTTCACTGCTGAATTACAGTTTTATGGCCCATAAATAAAGCCAAACAAGGAAAACTAAAATATGAGGAATGGTTGTATATCACACATGTTATGTGGAATGAAATTGTTTCTACTGTGGTGACAAATGTCTCACTTTCAATTTGCATTCATGTCTTGTGTGATGCCACTCTAAGGGCAGATGGTTGATGTTGTTATAAATGACCTCAAACAGTAAAATGATAGATTCTGGTATCATCCAGCTTTTCATGGGACAAGTATTAGATGGGGTTAGAGACCAAGGGATAAACTTTATCAGCCTGGTAAAGTTTGAGTAAAACCAGTGTTTTTTAGGGGTAAACTTTATATAGTGAAGAAAACTTAAGATTTTTGGACACACAACACAACCTTCCCCCCCCCAGTAAAACAGTATAAATATTCTGAAATTATCTGTTTTGTTCAGCATCAGCCCATAGTGGGTTTTGTTGTAGTGATACATGAATTTTCCTAATTCAATCACTACAGTAATTGCTTAGCAAAAGATGTGATGACAGAAGTGAAAAGGATTTCATAGGTCATCAAATCCAAGCTGCTGTGCTAAGCATATTGGCATATCAACCTCGTTATAAATGCATCAGCTCCATCAAAATTGGTTAATATGTCTTCTCCTCTTACCTGCAGAACATTCGGGATATGCATTTGTCTTATGGAGGGTCCACTCTATGCTTATTTATAGCCTGGTTATATATACTGACTCTTCAGTCTGCACTGCATTTCAACAGCTGTTTTCTCCCTCCAGTGTTCTTAACCCAGTGAATTCATAAGCAGCTGTCCAAAGACTGCTGGCATTTTTCTCTTTTTTCTGGATTTTGTGCTTTTTATGTAAGATAACATTCATTCCTCTGATCATCTTAGCCCTTCTCTGACCTGAAGTAGTCCTAATGTATCATAAAACACGTAACTGAAATTTGTAAGCTTAATTCTAAATACGGTCTTACAGAGGTAATACACGGTGCTTTGACTTCTTCTGTCATGTGTGATGTCATAGCATTGCATTTGTCTTTTTTATGTCTTTATTTGTGGTTCATGGTCATTGAAATCTGTGTTACCAGGCACTTCCAGCTACTGAACTCTGGGATTAACTCTATGATCTACATCCCCTGGTAGTCTTTGGTAGAAAGTCTTATTATGTGCCAAGACTTTGTCTGATGAGATCTAAAGTTGCCTTTCCCAGCTGAAAGGAGAGCAAGCCCCAGTGGATAGACAGGAAGAGGTGCAGAGCACTTCGGTCATGTTCTTGACTGTCACAGGTCAGAGCTGTGGGCTGCAGAGTCTGGAATGCCTTACTTATTTTGTGAATTATTTTATCAATTTTCTTGAATTTATCTCACGTTCTCTGTGTTTGTAATGTTGCCCTGTTGTGTCACCAGTACAATTTTTTATGTTCACAGCAGTAAGCAGCTTCATACGATTTAAATAGGTGGTCCCATCTTCATGAATCAGAAGTATGGCTGAAACATTGAGTGAGTTAGTTCTCTGTGATTGCTAGTCTGATATGAAATAATTTTAAATCTGCCTCAGTCAGTATGTTTTCTTTTTTTTTCCTCTTTGTGTTTCTGGGCTCAGTTGGAGTAATAGAAGACAGTACAGGTGGCATTTTTTGGATGTGTCTGTTTGCATCTGGTACAAAGATTTAGAATTAAGATTACTTCTTTTGAACAAGCTGACTTCTTCCTTGGAGATTATACTTAGTATTTCTTGCATAACTGCGGAAAGAGCTGCTCCAAATACCCAGTGTGTTAGTGGTCTTGGTTAACAGGAGGCACCATAACTCTAGCAGCTGTCTCTTCACTGAATTTACAGGTTAAATCAAGAGACAGTGCATTTGGCTTACACGCAAGATTGAGGTCAAGGCATATGTGCTCTGTTCTCATTCCTGCCACAGATCTGCAGGATAAGTGTGAGTCAGACTCTGCCCTTTAGTTTCTTTGTCTATAAAACTTACACACACATAATCAATTTAAGAATCCCTGACAACCTACAATTTGAGTTCAGCCATGGCCTCTGCCTCAGGGGTTTCAAACCAAGCGACATGTTCAGGTGTATGTGGCAAAGTTGCAAAAATGTGGTAATTACTATACTAAGTCAGTGAAAGATAAATAAAATATATTCTGTATGCTCCTTCAAGTTCAGCAGCTGAGTGTCAGTGAAAATGGCTTTTTAAGGTTATTTGCCCAAAGTCTTATCTTGTGGCAGACACGCTGGCTGTACCTGGGCTGAAAGACTATAACCATTTATCTGGGGTTTAGGAATCAGAAGGGTTAGGAGCAAGTCCATATTCCACTTTTGTTGAGTGTCTTATTCCTTTCTTCTTCCAGGAGTTTTTCAGCTTCCCTCTAGGACCAGGAGCACTAATGTGCAGCCTTCTCCTCATTGTTCACTGCCACGAGGGTAACGAGGCCTGACTTGGAAATGCTGTGTGAGTGGCAAGCGGCTGAGCAGTCTGACTCAGGGTATTGCTGCATACAGCACTGTAAATCTGGCAAACCTAATTACGCTCAGAGGGATAATGACAACTCCATATGGGATGGAAAATTGTTTGCATGTAGGTTTTGCTTCTTAACTCTTCTGGTCTTCCTGTAGTTAGTAGGCAGGCAGCAGCCTCCAATGCTAACAGCAATGCTACTGCTTGTCCAGCTGGCATAGAAGATTTAGCTTCACATGAGCCAGCTGGCTACCTCCTTGCCTCTTTTCACCTAAGAGACTGAAATATGTCATCCTTGAGATATGACCAGACTCCTGGAACTCACTGCTCTTTCTGGGAAAGAAGCAGCATTGTTAGTACTCTGTATATGCTTCCTTCAAAAATATATAAAATATTAATATGGATATATATCCGTTTTTATGCTTTATCTATGTTCATGCACAGATGTTCAAACTAAAATGTATACCAAGGAAACTTCAAGCTTACAAATAGATATACAGAAAAAGAACCAGGAAATGAAGAAACAAGGTAGTCTGTTTTCATTTTGATGTGACTGCCTTACTTCCACTACCCTGCATATGTGGTAGCTTTAATTATCAGTTGGATTGTTTAAATATGCAGCCAGTATTATTCTGTACTCAGAGTCATTGATAACTAGGAGGATCACAGTATTTTCATTTCCTGTATTTTAGGATCTAATTTATTACCCTTCAGAATGGCACTAGTGGTTTTCATAGTTATTTTCCTTTCCCTAGTAAATACAAATATATGCAGAAATATAAAACTGGCTTTTTTAATATCATTGTTTTATAAGTAGCCCTGCTAGGCTTTGACAGTCATATCTGGAACAATGAATTGAATGGGACATTACATTTACTGATGCTGCTGTTTGGCTGAAATGCAATTTTGCAGAGGCAGCAATGTATCAGACTGAGCCATGACTCTTTCCCAAGAGAATGCAGGATTTGGAGATGACTGAAAGTGATAAAAACACAGAGAATTCCATCTATTTTTGTGTGGTACTAGGGCAATATTGGTAATATCTCATTAAGGTACAGATGCTTCTTGTAATGTAAATTGCTCCAGCCGATCCTGACAAGCTGCTTTTTAACAGAATGAAAATTCAAAGGGCTTATTTTGCATCTCCCCTTTTGGCTGCTCAAAACTTAAGAAATGCTAGAATGAAACAATTTTCAAATTATCCGAGCTTGCAAAAATGAAATTAAAAGCATGGCATAAAAGCGCTTTAAAAAGTTCTAATTGTGGATTCTTGTCTTGTATCTCATGGAGAGCAGATGTGGCAGAAAGCTCCAGCAATAGTCTGAGATTCCTACAATGCAGAAGTTTATTAAAAGCAGCAAAGGAAAACCTTTACCTCACATAAGTAACAGATGCTGTTTATCCACTGAATGCCTGCTGTTTGTGGAACTGAGTGACTTAGTTTATACTGGCTAAACCAACAAGGCCTGTATTAAATAAACATTTAAATAAAGCAAAATATTTAGTAAGTGCAGTTTCTTCCAGGCTAACAAAAAAGGGTTGTGGCAATGAAAGCATTGAATCGCACTTACTTATTGAATGCTAACAATAAGTGAAGGTAGGATTTAGAGTAGTTAGAACAGAGGGGCTACAGATGTTAGGTTATTATAGTCTAAACTAGTGAACTGCTACCTTTCTTGCTCTAGCAGTTTTATTACAGTAATGTCTAAGGTGTTGCCTAATGGCTATAATTAGGTAACTACTCCTGGCCATTGGTCAAAGGAGGCAGCTCTCAAAAAGGATCTCGGGTTATCAGAGGCTGTTTGTGCCAAGGCTGCTCATCACACGTTGCTCAGTGCTCTCACCTATTCTGAACATTTGTTATCTGCTCTGTCACTTGGGATCTGGGATCCATGGTTTGGAATTCTTAGGAATTATACAACATCCCTTCTTATGGGTGGCATCCAAAGATGAGGCATCTTACTTAGCATCAAAGATCCAGTGTTATGAATAATATATGTTTAGGATGCTGAAAATCAAGCAAAATAGATCATATGTAATTCCAAGAAAATATCTCAAAGGCCATCATATAAGACTGTTTTATAAGCTGACTTTGGAAACTCTTGTCTACATTGTCAAACCTATGAAGATAAGTTGAAATAAATAAATGATGAAATGACCTACTTAAGGTCTTTGCATCTTTCGCAAGTTTTAAATGCTTTCACTGGAGGCAATGCTTAGAGCTGCTAAACACCCAAATTATTTGCAGTAGTTTTTCAGCCACATCTTCCTTCAAAGGCATCTGCAGAGACACATCCAGGAATGCATCCAACCATACCAAGCACTGGAGATCTTTGATGCTAAGTAAGATGTCTCATGTTTGGATGCCATCCATAAAAAGGAATGTTGTGCAATTCCTAAGTTTTAAGACTTCGAAACCATGGATTGCATTGTGAAAGTTCTCTTTAAACCTTGTAAGTGAAATATGTTCTTGGAGGTGTCTTGCCTGAGGATTACTGGCAAACACATTGTATTTATGGGGGTACTACACGATTTAGATGGCACACAGAGGATGTCTCTTTCATTCTAATTTGTCTTTGTACGTGGTCCCAAATTACTTCTTGGTGTGCAATTCTTCATGCTTGTTCTGCTCTCAGAAGTGAGATTTTTTCAAAGGATTTCAAAGAAGACCATTTTAGCTCCAAGTGTGCTGGGTGTGAAAAAGGATTGTTTTGACACGCTTTTATGCTCTGGTTGCTCCAGAAGCATTTAAATCTGAAAACTGCAATTGTGATGGGTAAGTCTCAGCCTCTCAGACAAGGTGTTATAAGAACTCAAAAACAACATTAAAAGGACATGAAGGTTGTCAAGTTAAGCGCCTGCCAAAAAACAAATTAGGCAATGATAGAATGAACATTGATAGTGAATCTTTAGTTCAGTCCTGCTCTGTGTATAGGTTATGACAATTTTGAAGAGGTAATGTACTATTGTTTCATGTACTGTCTTTTTCTCTTCTGGTATTGTTTTTCCTTACTGGGTCTCTCTTATCACACTTGTCTTTCCAGATACAGTTTTCTCACGCAGTAATTCTTTGCTTTATCCTTCCAGACTTCTCATTTCTACTCCATCCCTAACATTTCCTTGCCTCACATTCTTACTTCACCTTCACTCCTGAATGTCTCTGTCTTCTTTTTTTTTTCACTCTGCTGTCTTATATCTTCCTGCTGTTGGCCAAGAAAAATGAAACTCTAAGGAACGACAGTGACAAAATCCACATTATGTTTTATATGTACTCATCTTAAGGTGTAGAGAACTGATTTCTGGATGAGAATATGTTTGGAAGTAAAATTTTGGAGGAGGGATTAAGGGGAACCCTTCCAGACTGTGGCCAGAGTCAGGTGTCTCCCATACTTCTATCTTGCAGGTCCTTTTGCAATGCCATGTGTTTTGGGATTTCCAGTGGGGGTTCAGCAGCTTTATTTCAATTAAAGATGTGCTGAGTTTTTAAAGACTGTGTTAATAGATGAAGTTAAGATCTTAGAAAGGTCTTTTGGAGGATGCTATCTAGAAAAACAATCTGAGAGAAAAAATATAGTTGGTATTCCTCACATGTTTGCATTTCACCAAATACATGTGTGCATGCTAATTTTATGTGCAGCTACTCTGTGAAAATAAATGTTCCTTTCACTCTTACTTGCCTCATGTGTTCTCCATCCTTCCCCTCTATCTTTTTACTAAACTGACTTTTTCTGTGCTCTCTTAAATTAGTTTATGCCTTTGGGAAATGTTACTCGGTGTGTGTGGCACCAACTGGAACAAGCCTCTGCAGATTCGAGGGGCGTCTCTGGCCTGTGCTCTGTATTCCTGCTATGCCTAGAGATCAGAGTGCTGGGAGGTGTGAACACACTGAGCAAACAAGTGAGCCTGGCTCACTGGGTGAATTTTAACTTTAATTTAATTTGGAAACTTCCAGAGCTTTCTCACTGATACTGCAAAAAGCTAACTTACGTTATTAATTTTCTACACTGTAGGTAGATCTGGCTAATTTGTTCCCCAGCTGTTTAGCTTGCAAAGGGGTCTGTCATTCTGTGTTAAATAAAACTGAAAAGGATGGAGCCCAAGGAAGATCTGTAATGATGAAAGTTTGTTCCAGTTCAAAGCTGCTGTTGAAATTGGGTGTGATCCAAAAACTCTTGATGCCAGATGCAATGCTTCCATTGATGTAATCAGATTTCAAATCAGGGCCGGTGTGTTCAGCCCACTACTCCTTTCGCTACTGCTCTGGTACCTGACTCTCTGGGAGGATGAGCTGTGCCAACAGCATTTAGAAAAACACCACTTCTACTTGCCCCCTGCCTTAGTACTACATGCAAGAGATGCCCACTCCCACTTGTATAATTCACTCTGTTTCTCCCCGCAGGCATGTAATGTGAGATTCTTCTTTTCTTTTTCAGTCTAGCCCTGCTTTTCATTTCTTTTTGCTGGGCCAGATGTGCATGGTTTTTTGTAATCTACAGGTGCTGTGGACCAGATCTGGGCGATCCTCACTGCCCCTAAATCTGAGTAGCTGGCTCATTCAGCCAGGAACTAATTTCTGGATGGTCTCTTTGGACTCATTACCTGAGCCTGGACGTGCTTGATGGCCCCATCATTGGCACTTTCTATACTTCTACATTAAACAAAAGAAAAAGGGAATGTTTTGAAAATTCAGGAATCCAGGCAGTTGTATGAAAGATAATGGATTAATCAGGCTTTATGGAGGTCTGCTCTGGTATTATTGAATGTTAGAAACTCAAGGACAAAATCGTGGTCTTGGTAAGCCCCACCAGAGCATGGCTGGCCCTGGGGCTGAGAGAAGTTCCCTGGGGGAGAGTCTGAAATTGGAGGTCTCCTATTTGACTCCACTTATCAGGGAAATGTGCCTCATTGGACAGTCTCACGGCTGAATTGATTTCTCAGCTGTCTTATGATTCATATTGCCCTTTGGTGTTGCTGATCATACTATTTTCTTTTTTGCTTCATCTGCCTGTTTTTTCCAGGCTTTATCTGTCTCTGTAGTGCTAAAACTTCCCATTTTCTCTTCCAATTTAGTTTTAGAGGGAGCAGTACGGAGACCCCTGTCAGATAATCTGTCTGCTGGTTAAAAAATGCTGCTGCCCTTAGGTAGGCAATCTCTTATATCAGCTCAGTGGGCAAAGACACAAAAATACTTCTCCTGCTGTCAGAAAAGAGGAAGTATTTAACTCTTTCCAATATGCAAGTGTTTTCTCTGTGATTTTTAACAATCATTGATAACAGATTAGCAGTTATGGTAAAACATTGCTTTATGGAGTGTGTACTATTTTGGGTGCTGTGCTGGTGGGTGAAAAATCCTGGTATAAGTCACTTTTCTATTCTGAATCTCTTCTCCCACATATAAAAGGAGAATAAAAATGCTGGCTGCCTTTGTGATATGCTTTGAAATCCACTGCTGAAAAATGTTACTTAGAATTTGGACATTATGATCTATAATTATAATCAAACCCCTATGAACATTATGCGTGAGAAGGCAGCCTGATAGCATATATGGTTGTGAGTGTAAAGAAACCAGAAAATTCCTCCTGCTGCTGTAGACAAGTGACGCTGGAGGCATTTTTGAGCACAGATATTAGCTGTTCATTGTGTCAGTAAGGCAGAGAACCTGGGGAGCTACACTGCTACTTGTTAAAGTTACTTCCTGTATTTAATTTCTCTGCCATGATTTTGCATTAGCATAATCCTTTGACCTAAATATGAAAATATTAGCAAAGGAATGAAAACTGAAATCAAGTTTCAGAGTTGATTGTCCTGATGTACTTTATGAATGGCATTAGTTGGTGGAGGTGGGGGAGCAGTGGGAATTATTCCCCCTGAAAATCTAGAATTGTACATCAGAACCAAAATTATTTTTTGAAGATACAACTTTTTGTTTGATGTATGCAATTTTTACTTGTATTGCAGAATTCTCTCCTGGACTGTGAGAACCTTGGAAGTACTTTTGGGCATTAAGTTACTTCAGGAAATCCTATCTAAACCATCATCTTCTTACTGGCTTACGAAAGTAAAAAAGGTTTTGTTATCTCAAACAAATGCACATTGTTACTGTTGATTTTAAAAGTATTTTTAGCTCGTGAACATACCAAAGCATGAAGCATCAAATGTGAATCTTTGATATTTTATGATTTCAGGTATGTGAATTGGATGGGGCAGCATGCAATTCTATAGATGAAAAAAGTTTCATATCTACCTCCAAAACTCCAGCTGCTCCTTTTGCTATTCTTACTTCCCTTGCTGGTCTTGCCTGGACACGTCAGGACAGTCTAAGGACAAGCTGCTGTCTGAGAGACCTGCATTATAAAGGTAGTTTCATTGAAATGAATGTCTTCTCCCTTACTAGATTTTTATTTTAGTATTAATTGGTTTCAATCCCTAGCATCAGTGCAGTAAATTTAAACCCCCTCAAATCTCTTGACTTCATTTAATACCTGTTACAAAGAATACCCCCATATGATTTTTTTTTAAGGAAATGAAGGAATGTCTTTATTGTACCTGTACTGTCTCAAGCTCCTTTGTTAAAGGAGCAATAAGGTTGCAGACTGCATGATTCATCGATCTGGAAATGCTTGTTCAACCCAGTTCTGTTCTCCTATTTGTCTGCACCATGATATTGGCTTATAGTATTTCACTGCCCTTGTATAAAAGCTCAGAATAAACCCTTGTTTACAAGTGAAGTAGATTACACTCAGTATAAATCAAAATAGTAAATTGAAGCTGAGACTTGGTTTTTTTTTCCTGAACTACAACCCTACCTTGCTACTGAGAATAATAATGATAATGCAGTCGCTGCAAGGTAGAACTAGCTTCTTGAGGTCTTGAAAGAGTTGTGACCATATTGTGTTACATACTTCAAATACACCTGAGGAGGTGTTGCAGATTTCCCTGAAAGGGGATTGAGTCTGGTGTGGGAACACAGCACAACCAGACTTGTTAGAACACCTCTTATAAATTTGTTTTTTATTAGTAGACTTGAGATGTTAATGGCAGAAAGCTATTTCCTCTATTAATTCACTTACTCTTTTGTGCAGGTCGCACATCTGCACACAGCTGGAGCAGCAGTGAGAGACCAACCCTGCAGTACACTTACTCAGAAGTGGATGGTCATCCTGGGTACAACTGTGTTTTCTAGAAGGGTGTTTGGAAACTCCTTCGAGGTACCTTTGATCAGGAGGTGTGTGTCACACCTGTAGTTTCTCTCTGCATGCAGCAGCCCATTTCCTCTTTCGACATGGTCCAAGTCATCTCATCACTGGTTGATGGGCACATTCATCAGCCTCTCGTCTTCAGTTTACCAGCTTCTGGGAGACCTTGCATGTGCTATCTCACGGCACATACATTTCTCACTGTTTTCAGGCGATGGTACCTCCATCCACATGTGTAGGTCCCTGGTCCCCCTTCAGGGAGGCTGGTGCAGAAGGGTTTTTGTGGCAGGAGCAGCGCTGCTGCTGAGCCATCAGCTGTTACTGAGGGAGACAGAATGTGCGTGGGAGAAAGGAAGAAATGACCCTGTTGTGTGGGTGGGGAACTGGGCTACGGCATTTTGCTGATTTGCCTCACCCCTGGCAGGAAGCCGGCAGCAAGGCTGTGAACTGAGTCCAGGATGTCTGTGTCCTCCTGGCTCAGCCTTTCCCTCTCAATGACAACTGTCTCTGCAGTTTTCAGCTCCTGATGCTCTTCTTGCTCTGCTGCAAGATATGCAGTTACAGCCTTCTTGCTTTCCTGGATATACTGGAATTCTGGAAGTAGGCTCCAAGGTCTGAGGAAAACCTCGAAATATTTGAGACTGGGTTTCTAGGGCTTGGTTGGCACGCTTACTGGGACTCAGCCTGAGGTGTTTGTTCCTCTGAATGAACTAGAGACATTTCTTCTAGTCTTTATTCCACAAATTGTGAGTAGAAAAGGAGCAGCCCAAAGTAGATGTGTCAGTGTCTGAGGAGAACGGTTGCCATGAAGAGTCCATTTTCCCTGTGACTCTTCTACTCAACACATCTAAATTCTTCAGAAGAAAAGAAAAAAGGCTAAACACTTGTAAGAAATTATATCCAAAAGGAAGACTCAAAGGGATTAGGAGAAATTATTATTGAGGCTGTGATTCACTATAATGTGTTTTGCAGGAGTCACTTTGCTTTACCAGTCCTTGTCTTTCCACTGTTCCCCAGCCCAAGTGCTGAAAACCAACCCTTGTTTTTATTTCACTCTAAATATTGTGAATATTTCTTTAGATTAGCTCTGGAAATTGTACTTCAGGGTTGTCATGGTGTCAGGATTAGATTCTGATGAGGATCTGACTCATGACCAGGCCTAGCATTCATGTTAACATTTTCTATAACTCTTTTTTTTTCAGTCTCTGAAAGTTCATTAGCTTTTGTAGATGAAAGACTCTGTGGAAATTTCTTTTATCTTTAGGTAAATTCCATTCATAGAATTTACTGTATCAAAGGCCCAGAAATTCCTTTAAATGCCAGTAGGTTCAGTAATTTGGAGTTATTCTTCACTGAGTTGCCCTAGTTAATTACTGTTATATTTAAACAAGGTTTTGGTTGACCAAAGATCATTAAAATACACTTAGGGTTAGATCAGAATATTTTAAAAGACTTGACAGAACTGTTTCTTCAACTGTCTTTATGCAGGTTGAAAGAATTTCATTTGAAATTCCTAGCCTTAAAAATATTCTTGAGACTCTCACTCTCTTTTCGTGATGGACTTAGGAGTGATTATAATAATAAAACAAATAATTTTGTTGTTTTAAACCATACCTTCATGGAGGACATTATTCAGAACAAGAATGGATTAGATAATTAAGCTCCATGTAATTAACTGAATGAGAGTGTCTCCTTGAAATATAAGGGTGGGATGACCTCTATATTTGGGAAGTAAATGGCCTATTTCTGACACTGATGGGAGGCAAATAATAAAAAAAAATTAATACAGGTATCTTTGCCTGAAACTAACTTCCACATTTTATCACTGTTTGAATGTAATCTTACTGGTTTCGAATACGCCACTTACAGTAAATAGTTCTCCTGTTTATACATGAAGACCCACTGGACTTTCTGGGAATTTAAGGAAAGGAAAATGACACCAGGACTTGGCTGACCACAAAGTATGCAGTAATGTTTTGGTTGTCAGATGAAACATGCTGGAAAACTTATGCAGATGTATTTTGGGTTAGGAAAATTGGTGTCCTCACCTAAAAAGAAAAAATAGATGCTTGAGTCTCTGTTTTCGGAACTTAAAAATGAGAACAAATTCCTGTCTATACTGAAAGATTTAGAAACTTCTTGTCAGTTTAGAAAACCAGAAAATTGTAACTACAAGAGAACACTGTGATTATTTTTTCTTGTGTAATTCAATTGGGACTCATCGCTCAGGAAAGTCATATGATCAATAAAGTCTTGTTCTGTTTAATTATCTCTGAACAACTTGACAAACATCTGAGCCAATTTCCCCACACTGCCTCAAACTTGGAATAGATAGAGTCAAGTTGATTTAATGCATAGCTATGGATGAGTTGCCAGAAATGGAAGGAGAAATGTGGAACAGTTCTGTCAAAACCCTTGATCATGCGAAACAGGTAAGTATTAAGACTACTTTGAAATGCTGAGATTATTTTTAATGCTGGCACTAGAATTGCTTAAAGTTGCAATCAGTAAGAGATAAGTGCCTTACCTCCTTAATCATTTGTGTGTGTTGAAATGGATTACTGGCTGAAATTCAGGTCTGTTTAAACCTGTGGAAAGCTGTATTGGTGTTGGGGCCCTGAGGGCACTAAGACACCTTAGTGACCAGCCTTACCTGGAACTTCCACCCATTAAGGTGTTAGCCCCCGGCCCTGGGATACACTGGGGGAGCACTGGCCTCTAGCACAGCTGCAGGGATGCCCTGCCTGCCCACAGATTCCCTTTTTGCAGAGCTCAACCTGTGCACTGGAAGCTTGGCTTGAGCTTGGACCTGCCTTATTGCCATGGCCTTGCCTTAAGACTTGGACCCTTGGCTGCACCTGGCTACTCTGTCGGGATCTGTCCTGCTCCACAGCTCGGGGTGCTGGCCAGGCCCTGGCTGGGGGGACTCTGCCCACCTGCTCTTAAAATTAATCATATTCTGCGGACTTGTCTTTCACAGAGATGTTTGAATTAGCTCTGATACCTAACCATTAAACAATTAGTGCTAGATGAGCAGGAGCACATCCATAGTGAAAACAGAATTTCTCCTTTTTCTCTAGGATTTCATATTATTTGAGTTTTTTTTCACCTAATTCTCTTTCCAGAGCTTTGGCTGTTTCAAAGACTTTCTTGCAGGCCTCTTCTATTATAGATCTTCATTGCCCATTTTCTAAAGACCAGATATAATCTCTTCATCTATCTTGTGTGGTTATTACTGCCTGCTGCAGTGAATCGGTACAGCTTCAGCAGCTTTAGATGGATATCTATGTAATCTCTTCATGGGCTGGCCAGCAGAATCCCACTACTCCAGTGCAATGATCCTTCGTATTCATCATGTGAATATTCAAGTGCTCAGATTTTACTAATGGAAGTGCCCTGGAGAGAAGATAAGGAGCTTCAAGCAAAGCAAACACTAATCTTTGGTTTTGAGGTATTTGCTGAAAATATTTAAAATTGTGTATCTATCTGGTTTGAAAATTTACAAGTTGAAACATATTTGGTTATTTACATTAGTTGGAGAGCATGGTCAATAAAGTGTGAGGGAAGTTTCAGTGGATGTTAATTACAGGAAATTAAGGAAAAGACAAAGTATATGATAACGGATCCTAATGCCACAAAGTTAATGAGAATGTTGTCATTGATTTTGCAATGGAATAGAATTCATAAGACACATCTGACTTACAGAGGGGAAATTTTCCTCATGCTTAAGCCAGTTTCATGTTACTAACCATTTTCTGAAATTGTTTTAGCAATTAAGAGTGTATGAAAAGTTAAATACAAACCAAATATTGTTGGAATGTGACAACTGTCAGATTTTGCTTTGTTCAATTCTTCTTCTTTTCCCGTAACTGCTGGCAATATCAGTTAGTATCACTAGCTCTCTGTGGCTGAAAATGTCAACCTGATGGAGGTGACACAGTTCAGTCCAGAGAAAAATCTGCAGTCAAAAAGTGATCACAAAGTTAGTAATACAATGAGTCAGGGCACTGAAGAATGGAAATACTAAACTTGCTTTTTGTGAGTGGAAGAAGGATCTGCAAAATATGCCGTCTCCTTAGGGAAGAAGCTGTAGATTTTGTAATGATGCTTTTCATTGTGCATGTTTGTTTTGAATCAATATATATATTAGAATTATCAAAAATTCTATAAAATTTTTAGGTTCAATTATTTCAGATCAGTAGGGGTGTAAAAATAAGCACAGTCCATTAACATTCTTTGGTTTTATTGCACAAGAGAAATTTTTCTGGTATTTTTTTGGATTTGGAGTTTTTGTTATGTTTTGTTTCGGTGAACTTAAGACCTTCAAATTTGTCAGAGTGTGAATCAGAGAGAATTTGATAAAGAGGGGAGATGTTGCGTGGCCCAGGGTGCAAATAGACTTCTCACTCTTCTTGAGTTTTCATGCCTAATTTTATTTTTATTTAACAAAGCCTCTGGATTTTTAACTGTGGTTCATAACCAAGTTTGGGGTTCAGAACATAGAATTATTGGTGGCTGTATTAAAAAGGTCTGAAATTTGTAAGATAAATTTCTGCAGATCTGAGGAGCGAGTGCCCGCAGGTGGACACAGGGTTGAAGAGGAACTGAAACCCATGCAAAGAGTGATAAAAGTAGTGGCTGCAAGCAATGAGGGAGTTCCTTGGTACTTATCACGCTGAGTGGACATGTGAGAGGGATGGGCTCTGAAAAGGCCGAGATAAACCAAAAACCAGAGGGACAAACAGTCAATTCCTTAGGAAAATCAGATCACTGGGGATATTTACATATATAAACTTTGGTCTCATAGGGTTATATTTTCATATTTCTAACACATGAGAATAACCACCACTCAAGATGAGAAAGTTACTCATATCCTGTGGTGGAAAAATCAGCTCCAGGCATCAGCTCGAGCAGAATTTACTTTTGCTAGATAAATAAAATCCACATTAGCTGCCAAATAAAAATCATTATCACGTGAGTTTCTATTATGCTTCCTCAGTCTCTAGTGTATGGAGTAAATGTTACTAACTCATCTCACATAAACTGTCCAGCATGTGGCTGATAATGGCTTTAGGCTGGTATGAGGCAGGATCACAGTGTGTGGCAGTCACATCTCTGGTCTGTGTACTGAGCCACTCTTGAAACCACACCTCAAAGCCACAGCCATCATTCAGCATCCTCCCTACAAGACATTCTTGGTCTTCTGAATTCACTTACAGCAGTCGTTCCACCCTTTGGGTCTTCTTCGGGCAATTTAATTCATAAAACACACAAACAAAACATACTCTAGATGCTTTTATAATTTCTTTTCTGGTTTTTTATTCTTTTTTTCCAGTTAGTCAGATTTCTTCTCTGCTGTACATTACTGTCCATACAATGCAGACCAGTACAATTGTTAGACCAGAGGGCAATGAAAAGTCAGTTTTTTCTCTTGTGTGCTTTTTTTTACTTTCACATGCCCAGAGGGAAAGGTATGCTATGTGTATCACATGTTTAATGCTAAATGTAGTCTGCAATGCAGAGATGGGTGCTGCTGTTTGGGGTACCCCTTCCAATTTATGTCACAACTACTCAAAATTATGTAAAAATGATGATATACCAACTGCTGGGAAATGATATAAAACTCCCGTATTCGTTCCAGAATATGAAAAGATGTTCCAAGTATTCCTCTCATTCATTTAAAAGGGCTTCCTTATTTATCTTGGTTCCAACAAGACAAGAAATAAAGTTGGTTTGTGTGTGTTTCAGAGTCTGAGCAAAGCTGGAGGGACTAATTTTTCTACTTGCTGTAGCTCTCTTGGTTATTCTTTTAGCCAGATGTCAAACAGAAGACTGAGAAAAACTTTAGGTGCTCTCAAGAATGATGGTAATAAGGGAAGATGATAGAACATAACTGGATTGTACTCTTGCAGCTGAATTGCTATTGATTTTAGAGAATGTAAAATCTCATTGCAAGAGAGGCATCTCTCCAGCCCCTGGCGATGCTCTGCCTCCTGCCTGCACGGGGCAGGGCAGTACCTCGCAAACGGCTCTGCTCCTTCCAAGGAGATGGCTCGTAGCAAGCAATTCTGCCTTGTACACTGACATTTGTCTCTCTGATTTGTCCTTCTCCTATTGCAACCCTTAGAAGACATTATGTTGACTTCAGCAGTGTTGCGTTAGAGCAACGTGGTGATGACTTTGTATTCAGTATTCATTTTCATGGTTATGAGGGTTCTGTGGTAGATAAATAAGATACAGCCCCAATCTAATAAAGTGGGAACTAATATGAGCCCAGAACATATTTCAGAAGCAGTTGAAATATAATTCAATTTTTTAATATGATCTTTTTCTTTCATACCTTTCACTTGCAGACTTTTTTCCCAAGGAAATGATATTTTTCTTACCTAATTTCATTTTGCACATAAGGACATAAGCAAAGAACATAAGAGAAAATATTTTTGCCAATGTTTTGCTTATTTTCCCTACAGACAAATAATTCTAAAAAATAAAAAAAAGAAGAGGAATTCACTCTTTATGAAGAAAATACAGCATACAGATATTAATTGTACAAATTTTACAGTTTATCTGTAGTGTTCATAGTAGTGGCAAAGTTGCATTTTGTATGGCTTTATTTTCATAAAGGACATAGGACAAAGGGAAATGATGGTATTTCTGGTTTTACTTTTATATGACCATGTACAAGAAATACATGTTGTTCTAAATTGTTTTTTGGTATGGGTCCATCTCAGCAGAAGACCCTTCTGTTAAAAGATATTGTTTTGCTGGATAGCCCATAGATGTCTCCTAAGCATATTCATGTCCTTTAGTCTTGAGAAAATATTTGTTTCCAGGCCGTATCAGCACAAATTGTTTTTCTGTGTAGTGTATATATCTGCATAACTAAGGAAATATGTCACAAATAATTCCACAGGATGTAGCTTTCATTTCCTTCTGTAGTGATATCAAACAGCAGTGTAATTATGAGGAGCACTGTGTAGGGATATCTTTAACGTGCAAAGACAAGGTGTCACATCTAATACAGAACAAATCTAATAGGGTAATACAGTATGACAGCAGAGAGTTCAGACTCTGCATGCTCAGTTACATGTTGGAATCCGTGTTGGAACAAAGCAGGAGACAGAGTTCAGGAAGCAGAAGTCTTGTGAGATTTATAAAGCTAAGAGTATAAGAATTATATTCTTCTGTCCTTTTGTCTTGTATGTTAGCAAAATTCTTTTGTTTTCCAGGTATCTTATTGTTTTATTATTAAACCCCATCATATTAAAAAGTAACTGGCTTTCATCTCCTACTTGGGTAGCCAGGTACTAGATTGTGTTAACTGTACAGTTTATCTTCACCTCATCTTCACTTGTGTTCATTTTTGTGATGCAAAATGCAACAAACGCTGCATTCCAGGTTTTTTTTTCCTTTGCCATTTAAAGTAATGTTGCAATAAAAATCTAGAAAATATGGGTGATCTGACTTCAAGGTCTGTCTTGGACCACTCTCAGTAAGGCTTTGCATGTGATCAGTCTGAATTGCTGTCTCTGGCAGGCTCCAAGAACTCCATCATAGGTTCAAAAGGTTTCTGCTCCCAGGATAACCTCGCAGCTGAAAGAATAATTTATATTGTTATTAACAGACATGAATAAGGGAACTTATGAGGAGGACTGGAAAATACAAAGCAGCTGGATGCTTGAGGAGTTTGCACTGATTAAGTGCAGTGACAGCTGATGTACCTCTGTTCAAGGGCCAATTTTATGCAATTCAGCTTGATAGATAAACTTGAGATAAGCTATTTTTACACAATATATACCACTTGTTAGGGATGAAAAATTTCTGATTTTTTCAGACTGTCATGTCTCAGAGATACCTTGCAAGTCGACACAATTCTTCCTTGTGGACGATTTTTTATCATGCTTCTAGTTAAAGCATTCAATACTAGCAAGACAGGGAAGGTGTCCCAAACGAGGCTCATAACAATGTTTTGGGAAAAGTAGTGAGTGAAAGGCTGTTTGCATGGTTACTTGTCGATAGCAAGCAGTGGCACAAAGGGAGCAAGGAGGTAATGTTAGCACATTTAAAGGCCTGTGTGGCAGTACTTTATAGCAGAGTCCAACTCCCCTGTAAGTAAATTGTTCTTTTTTCCGGAAAAGAAACATGATCACCACCTAGAACTTTATCAGTCAGGAGCAAATCATAAAAGTTAGTTTAGAGGAGAAGTAAAATTCCTGAATCCACTTTCCTGTCTGCATATCAGGAAAGGACTGCTGTTCTTTTGCCCTTGCAGAGGCGGAAGCTCCATTTTCTCCAAAAGACATAAATACTCCTGGAAAAGTTTGATGCAACAGCTTCTCCCTGCCAAGTGAAGTAATAGGTGTAACTGGGGGAGTATACAGGACCTGGTTGTACGGCTGGGGTGCAGTCCAGAATCTGGTGGGATGACTCTTCCTTGGGTCACGTTGGCTCCAGGCATTACCTCCTGGAGTCCCTAGCTGTAAATCTTGGTCCTAGCACAGTGGACGTAGACTCTTTAGTTGCTGTATCTCTGTGTCCATCAGAAGCAGCTCTGTGAAAAGGTTGCAGCATGGACTGTATGGTAATGCTTTGTGGTCTGCAAACTGACCCATGGGCTGTGCTCCTGGAACACCTGCCCTGAAAAGGCAGCTTCTGCCAGAAGATGTTGCTTTCCAGAAAACTCATATGTAAGTAATTTCAGTATCTGAGGCCACTTATAAACAACAGGCTGTTTCTGGAAGTCCTTTTTGGTATATGCTTTCTCACTCTGTTATCCTGGCCTCTTTCCCTCCTCCTTGATTTGTCACTTGAGAAATCCACATAAAATGAAGAATGCAGGACATTCAAAGGAAAGTTCCTGGAGCTGAAATGTTACAGCTGTCCTGTCTCTGTTGTCTTTAAATCAGTTTCAGTTTGTTTAAGTGGTGCTGAGGAGAGCTAAAAACCTTAGAAAAAGTTGCTGTTGACATCTGTGGCAGAGGGTACCACCCCCTTGCAACACAGGAGGGTATATCAGCTCTTGAGAGCTGGAAGAACTGTGGGTTTTATTGCTTTGTGTTAAGCAAATATAGTATGGGCATGAAAGTAGCTTGAAGTCTTCAACCCTAATGACTGCTCTTAGGACAATTTAGTATGAATTTTAACTTAATGAAGGCTCCTGGCTCTGCAAGACACCAATATCCTGTTTGATTTCGTTTGCTGAAAGATATCCTAACTGGTAAATTTGTATCACTGGTGTGTGGCTCAGAATGGTTCTTTGCTGAAATAACATTTCACATACTAGGAAACATTAAGCATTCCTCCTTGAAAGGGATGCTTTCTCTTAAGCATACTGTACTTTTCAGAATTTTGAGGATTTTCCCCTCCTCATATCCACTAATTGGACACTGCAGCTGGAAAAGTGAAAAAAATCTATTTTAGCAGAGTTGTTTTTCATGAGCTCCAATGAAGATGGCTGTGGGTTTGAAGTCATTTAAAAATTAAATGTTGGTGCACATTTTATTCATTTATATGTTGCTGTATGTAAGTAATAATGCATTCCCAGTCTCTCCTTTCCCTTCCCATCAAATTTGTAGACGGACAGACAGGCAGTTGCAGATGTACCATCTACACCTATAGGTTGTTGTGGGGTTGTTTTGTGTCTTTTCTTTGCACAGGAAGAAGGAAAAAAATGGAATATTGTGGGAGCTGGGCAGTCAAATATCTTTAGATACTTTTGGAAGAATCTGTCTATCTATGGGACTGCATTTTGAAGATGGTTTCCAACTGGTGGCAGGTTGGGTTGGAAAGAGCTCACTAGTCAGCATCAGTCAAATTTAAAGGCCAAACCAGAAGCAAAAACTAGGTGGAGTGGTTAAGGATCCATTTGGAACATTAATCTTTCTTTTCATATTTTTTTCTTGCACTTATTTTTTTTTTACCAAGTAGAGTTACCTTCTCTGACTAATTGAACATAAGGTTATTTAGAACAGGAAATTTGATATCTCTACTGCATCAGACTTGACATTCATTTCAGAGGCATCTCTCTGTCAGAGAATGGCTTCTTAGGGTCAGCCTCAGGATTACATTACAGCTCCTGTCTGTGCTATAACTGCTGTGTGTCAGGAGGTCAGTGTAAATAGTGAAAATCTGTAGCCTGGAATAATCCACCCTGACAATCTAACCCTATGTCCTAATTAGCATGCCAGGACTTAATTCCTTACTAAAACACAGTGCTTCTTTCACTTGGGATTGTACAAGTGCTTATAAATCTAATTAAAATTCCTATTTGAAAAAAGATGATCTAGGCTTGGACCCTCTTGGGCTTTTAACATCTCAAATATAGAAGAGTCTGTTCTTATACACAGGAAGATATTGATAATAGCAGATAGTTTGATAACATTATAAAAAAAATCAATTTGTGAAATGATTTTACAAGACTATTTTTGTTTATCTTGGTCAGGCTTAATTTTCTGCCTTGAGAAATCAGCGCTCTTTCAGCACTCTTCACGGAAAGGCTGTTGCTGACCCTGCTGGTTTCTATTGAAGCAGCTCCCCAAAACATAGTTAGCAAAGTTACATTTGCCTTTTACTCAGCAGAAATTTCAAAGTTTCAGCCTGTCTTTTAATTCCCAAACAATTACAAAAAAAGCCAACCAAGGAATAACACAGAGAAACTGCCCTTCCCCGCCATCCCAAACCCCATCATCCCAGCATGAAAAACGGTCTTGGATGCAGATACTAAGAGGGCAGAAAGTGATAGTTTTCTACAATTCAACTTTCTTCTTCCCTTAGCATTTTTTCCCTTTCCTTTTAAGGTGTTTCCTTTTCCTTTTTTTCTCCTCAGCTTACTGGCATCTGACTTAAAAGGACACGTCAGAAAGGTCACCTGATTACTGCCTGAAGACAGACCAAGTCAAAGAGGAAGATATACCATTAGGAACAGATATAAAGATATATAAAAAGATGTGAAACTTTTTCTGAAAAGGTTGTAATTTATACTTGAAAGGGCCATAATGACACTGCTTCTCTGCACTTGTATTAGGCATTTCATCTGAAGATCTCAAAAGATATTAAGGGAGTGAATTTAGTACTATGGTCTCCTCCTTCACCTTTAACAGGTTCAATAGCAGTAGGGGAAAAATTAGGGGTGGACATTAATGGAATTCACAATGTCCTCTGCAACTTAGGCTGGCATACACTCTCCAGTAAATGATCTGCTGCCACCTGACCTTGCCAGACTCGCTATAGCACATAGAAAATCATAGGTGCTGCAAAAAACTGATCTAGTAGAAAAAATTATGCAGGAGAAGATCTAAAAACTCCTGTCACAACCAGAGCCAGAGAACAATGAAGTTGAGGGGCCCCAATGCCGGAGCTCAGATAGCTAAAACATAAAAACCTACATGGGATCACAATATTGGTTAGTTGTCTAGACCCCTTTGTATGCTCAAGGAATGGAACAGGCACTTTCATCTCATAGTTTCTGACCTATTTTAGATGTTTCTTTTAGCACCATTAACTGACAAGGTTAGGTAGCTGTTTAAAGTGAGGTGAAATTATCTCCCCACCAAAAGCAAGCGCTTTGTGGAGTTAAGGCTGGGTTGAAGAGGGAACTTTTGATTCCTGGATAAAGACACTAGTAAAAAGAGAGTATTAAAGTCATTATGAATTTAATGGAAGTTTCCTGAGCTGCTGTGCTTAGTGCTGGACTGCAGGTGGTCTTTATGCAGTGGGCATGCTGTGAGTTGTCTTAAACAATGAGATCCTACAGGGAACAAAGTGGAGAAGTAATGTCTTTATGTCTGATGCTTGGACCACAGCAGATAAATATTCAGGTCCCTGAAGAGCAATGACGCTGAATGTGTAAGCACATTTTATCTGTCTGGGACTGTGCAGTTAGGTGGCTGCTGAAATGTGAGCTTTTTGTTTGCTTTGTGGACACAGGATGACCAACAGTGCTGGTTTGTGTGTCCCTCAAGGAGTGTGGGTTTTCAGGTAGCTTGCTCTGCATGACATAAAAAGACTTTGCTGGAAATGGGAATGAGAGCCTGAGCATACAGAAGATGGAAAGGGCTGTGATAAATATATTTAGTAGCTGTTTCTTGCAGTCAGAGCAGAATGAAACTGATCTGGTTGTCTCAATACTTAGTGTGGACCAAACAGGGAAAGAAAATAGAGGGGAAGTGGCCCAGTCTGGCTTCCTTCAGTTAGTGAGACCTAATGAAGGTCTAGTGTTGCTCTTACTGGGATCTATCAGCAGCTTTGAGGCAGCTGAAGAATTACCTTAAATGGAAGAGATATTCCCTAGAAATGCCTCCTGCTTGTTTGTAGACTGGAGTTTTATGATCTTTACGGGTGGTAAAGAGTCTGCAGACCAAAAGCCTAACTCAAGTTTATGCTGTAGTGTTCAAATAGGTTAAAAGTGCAGCCCTTGCAACCTACAATGTTAAAAGCCTGTGTTCCTTCAGTAACTTCCTGCATTGTATTATGTGGACTTATTTTGTTGTGGAGACTTCAGCCTGTACAGCTTTCCAAAAAAGCTCCTAAAACGCGAAATCTTGCATGCATTTGCAGAAGCAGCGGGTGCTGAGGAAGTGGCAGATACAGTGCTGCCACCAATTTCAGTGGCACAGCAGGAATGGCCTTCAAGAGAGAAACTAGACTTACAAGCACTCCATGTTCTTGGGGAATATTCCTTATTACAAAACAAAACTTCTTTCTTAGAAGGCTTAAGGCAAAGGAATAACTCCTTGCCAAGATAATGTCTGCTGCTCTCAGTTACTGGCCTCACTAGACCTTTCAGGAAAAACGTGGTTTAGGAACTGGTGGAGTTGAGCACTTTCAAGACAGTATTTTATAGTGAATGACTAAGCTGTGCCATATTCAATTCCAATCTTGGCAGCTTAAAACCATTTGCTCAAGTGAGGGATTCAGCAGCCCTCTAGGTTTCCCCTCCCTTTCGTGTATTTGTCCAAGGTCCTTTGACACATTTTGTCATCTTGACGTCTGCAGAGAGAACTAACTTAACGTCTGTGTTCCATCTGCTGGGTAAGTAAATTTCGCAGTAGGACAGGACACTACTTCCACCAATAAAGATCTGTAGAGATTTGCCCAAAATCAAGGCACTGTTTGGAAGGTTGAAATTCTTCTGTTTAGTTTGTGCGCTCCATTTTCAGTTTTCACATACTTCTCCAAGGCTTAGACTTTTTATTTTCTCTCTGAAAGAAGCGTTTAAAATATCCTAGCAGAGACGTTTTATTTTTTTTTTTTGAGGGGGGAGCGTTTTTTGTGAACTGTCTCCAATTAGGAGGCAGGCAGAAGTGGTTACTTGTGGAATTCAGGCACCATTTACAGCCTGATTAATGCATAAGTGGCTTACTGCTTCTGTCTTTCAGTGTTTGTATTGCATCTAGAGATCATAGCTCTGTCAGGTTGGTACTATACAAACATGATCCCTTTACTAATGAGAAGATGCCTAGGCTCACAAATTAGAGAGAGCTGAAATGTTGTCTTTTTTTCCTGTTCAGAGTTTTTGTATCCCTCACTGCCTTATTATTTTGCGACTGGGAGGAGTCTGTCTTGGTCTCGGCTTATTGTCCTAGGTCTCATGTTATTTTAATTTTTTCTGTGGAGTGCAAGTGGAAGATTTGTGTCATCAACAACATAATCTTACTGATACTTTGTGGTTTTTTCATAGTTTCAATAACTTCATGTCCTAAAAAGAAAGTAATGAGGAGGGGTAAACAGCAGCAGCTGATGGACTGGACTTTGGTGGAAGCTGGTGGTTGGGGCAGAGCTTTGGGGAAGCTCACCTAGCTCTAACCTGAGTATCCTAGTAGTGATCAGTCCATTGAATAGCAAACTCAGCCATAAAAGAGAGCAAGTGAATTTATATTAGAAAGTGTATTAACTGCATGGTATTTTTCTGGGTCATTCTGAATAACATACTTTGAGAAATCCGTCTTTGATTTCATTTTTCAGAAACATTTGCTACAGCCCTCCGGTATCTTCCAGCAACTTACTGTTAGTGATTTCATCTTATGCTGTATGACTTTTTAGTAATATACTGGGAATTTTTTCTTTTATGGTGGTTTTTTTTTGTTGTTTTTTTTTGTTCTTCTGTTCAGACTGAAGAACCCAGAGTCTGGGCTTCCCTAGAACTTCAGCTATATTATTCTCTTATTTTGCTGTTCCATCTCAGCTGCAAATTGCATTTTCTGTCTTTTTGTAGCAGTGGGACGAGCTGTTCTTGTCCCACCAGATGTCTGGTTTCTTTTGGTTAGTTTAATACCTTTTTCACTTAAGAGAGTTTATCCGTTTCTTAAGCATTCTGTTATGTTTTATTGGCCTTATTTTCTGTCTTAGTATTTAATAAGCCCAGTGCAGTGCCTTCCCAATGGATTTCCTTTGCCTCTCTTTTGTACAAGCTTTTTTAGCAATTAGAGAGCGTGTTTTTCATTGGTTTCCATTTGTTTGGGGCAGTGGGTTCTTCCCTGCTGTTTGACTGGCATATTGTGATGCTGGCTTAGCCACTTTTCCCCAGACTGATTATCTATTTTCTTGTCATAGCCTTCCAGAGCTTCTACTATTTTCTAAATGTTAGTCTTGAAGTTTTTCCTGTCTTCCTGTTAGCTTGCTCACAGGGATGCAAAGTGATTTTTCCCAAAGGCATACTGAATTTTTAGCTCTCTAGGCATATACATGCACTTATTACAAAAGCCTTGTAGTGTCAAAGATGATTCAACTGTTGTGACAGGGCAACTCCAGGAGTCTCCCAGCTCTGCTGCTGTGGTTGACCAAGAAATGGGCACTGAGACAGACCAATAACTGTCTTACATGTGCCTGAGATGGGCTAAAACACTGGGGTTTTTTTGAAGTGACCTCCAGACAGCCTCCCTAAGGCCCTCATGACAGCTGACCTTGAAGGATAGTAACAGTGCACAGAAATGCAGTGTTACCAACCCACCTGGACACTAACTCACAGTGTTCCCCACCCCAAGAAAAGGAACCAGTTCTATGTAGCAAAACCAGAAATGATAAACAAGAAAACAAGTTCATCAGCACTGAAATGTAAAGTCATATTCTTAAAGCATTTGTGTGGCTGTGTTTCTCACCAGCATGCTTCAGAGAATAAGGTTTGGGAAGCTGAAACACAGGCTTGTATGCATTCCAACTTTTATGGTACTCTGCTGAAGTCCATAGCAGAATCATATCTCTTCAATACATAGTGTATGAGGTGTGGTGTATACCGACCTCTGGCTCAGATTTTCTGGACTGAATCTTTCATCATTGTCATCCAGGTTCTGCCATGCATCATCACAATCCAGTCCTTACTTTGTGCACCTCTACATGGAAGACAACAGAATAAGTCACAGGAAGAAGTTATGTTGTATGGAGCCTTCATCAGCATGGGCAAGTCGCTAACCTTCTGCCAAGCTGATGCAGGTCACCTCTTGTGAGCTGGATGTGCTGTTTGTTCTGTGAGTTCATCTGTTACAAGCTCAGCATTGTACAGTGAGATCAAAGTGCTGCATGTGGAGGATCAGTTTGCAGGACAGGGAGCATCTGTAAAGGCTTCCTGATCTGGGATTTTGTACTAACAAGTGAATGAATGCAGTTCCTTTGATCAGTGTAATTTTTTTTGTTCTTGTAAACCCTCGCATTTCTTTCTCCCCATCTCCATGTTTAAACATCTCACTTGAATTTTTCTGCATAAAAGTCCTAGGAGGTAAGGTTGTAGTTGAAACTTGGAGAGTTGAAATTACTTTAACCAGTTTCCATAAGCTGTTTGTGAGAGGACAGGGACAGAATTTAGGACTTTAGAATCTTGACACCAACACTGTTTTTACTCCAGTGCTCCAGTCGTTTGGGAGGGCTTTCCTTCTGGAGATTTGCCTTCTCTGTCTTTTAGGCACTTGTTGTTGAGCTTCATTTAGTGCAATCCCACAGTCTCCTTTCTAAAGATGTCTTTCAAACCAAAAGTTCATTTTTATGAACTTGTGAGTTTAATTCCCTTTTATGATAAAGAAACATCATGACTGCAGACTCACAGAATGGCTGAGACTGAAAGAGACCTCTGCAGGTCATCTTACCCAATTTCCCTGCTCAAGCAAGTCCACCTAGAACAGATTCTAGCCCAAAGATAGATGTTTTTTTAATGTCTATTCTCTATGAGGATAGAATTACCTGGGCAACCTATGCCAGTGCTAGGTCACCCTCACAGGGAAAAATGGTTTTCTAATGTTCAAGGGGAGCCTCTTGTGTTTTGGTTTGTGTTCATCACCTCTTGTCCTATCACTGTGCACCAGTGAAAAGAGCCTGGCTCTGTTGTCTTTGCACTCTCCCTGTGAGTATTTGTACACTTTGGTAAGATGCTCCTGAGCTTTTCCTTCTCCAGGTTGAACAGTCATAGCTTCTCAGCCTTTCCACATGGTAGAGATACTTCAGTCCCTCCCATGTTCAAGCCCTTCACTGGACTTTCTCCAGCAGGTCTCACTTGTATTGGGGGCCCACAACAGGGCCCAGCACTGCAGTTGTCTCACCAATGCTGAGTAGAAGGGAAAGATCACCTTCTTCAGTCTGCTGCCAGCTCTCCTCCTAATGCAGCCCAGGATACCATTAACCTTTGTTGTGGTGAGGGACAACTATGTTTTCCTGGTTTTAAGAAAGGTTTTGGGGTTGTATCTTCCCTCCTGAAGGCTCTTTGTATGTCTGTGCTCTGAAATAAAATAACTGAGCATGTTTTGACAGAAACATTTTTTCAAAAACTTAGTCAGTACATTTAAAAGAGCATTACAAAAGTAATAAAACCTTTAGGGAAATCTGGCAGAAAATACTTCAATTTTGTTTTTTAATTCTCTGGTTTTAATGATTCCCTTATTTCAACAGCTTTGGAGGCTCCACACTGTCTCAATTTTCAGTAGAAAAAGGTATTAGAAAAGTGTTTTCAAGGAACCAGTTTAAAAATAAAATAAACATAATATTTTTTTCTTTTGCTGAGCAACCAGAAATATGACATAGCTGCAGACTGCCAATGCCACTCCCTCTAGAGAGCATATGTAATGGTTTTTGACTTCTCCCTTGCTTGATCCTATTTGGATTTCAATTTTTTCATTGCATAGTGTGGTTTTAACAAAAACACCACATACCTTATTAGGGGAATTTTCTTTATCTTTTGTGCGTCTGTGAAGGAAACGACAGAACAAGGAATTTCACTGCCAGTCCCTCAACACAAGCGAGAGGTAATACCATCCTCTAGATCATGTGGAGTGGTATACAGAGGTCTTCAAGAAGATGTCAAGATTGTATTGCTGTATTGTGGTAGATACATGAAAAATGCATATAGGGTTCCTATTACATCATGTATGTCTAAGAATGGGCTCTGCCAGACTGGGAAAAGGCATGGAAACTGCTCTATTTCAGTGTACAGTCTTGATGTTTTTATTGTTGAGGGAAAATATACCTATATATCTGTATCAGTGTAGCTAAACCTCAGGGATGTAATTCTGTGCACTGGGTCCTCCTGAACGTTCCTTGTTAGGCAAACTTCAAGGTGATTGGCAGCTATGAATCTCCTGTGCCTGAACTGTAAATTGAGCACATCTATGAAAATGACCAAGTAGAAGATGAAGGAAATATTTGCAGTGTTCTGCACTTCTGTTTTCCAGTAGTGATGCAAACAAGGATCAGAGTTGAACGTGAGGACAGAAAAAAGAACATTTGGAGGTGAAATTTGGAATGAAGCACAGTTCCTTAGAGGCAATCTCTGTTAAAGGAAGGCACAGCTGCTCAGAAAGGGAGGTCAAAAAAGCGGCGTGTGAGAAGAAGTAAAAGATGGTTCCAGGTGTTTGGGGGGTGGGGAAGGTGAGGGTGGCACAGCCAGCATTGTGCAAAGTGTTCCTGGGCAAATTCCCAGTTTGGTTTGGAAACACTCCTTAAAGTCCAATGGTACTGCAGACCTCCTTCATCTGAATAGGAGAGCATGAAACGCCTCCCTCTGCCCTTGAGCACTCAGCATGTCAGACCTCCCTGACTCCAGAAAGTCTGATGAAAGACTGAAATCAGCAGAGCATTGTTGAACTCCTTGCAGGTAGAAAGGGTTTCATTGTGTTTCAGGTAGAAATTTTGAGATTACTTCTTTTAGGTAGAGTCTACTCGTGTGTGCATCCCTGGAGCAGCATGAGTTCATGAGGACACCTCTAGTGAGCACCCCAAACCAAAGCACAGAAAGCAGAAGACCTGCATCCTATTCTCACCTCTGTTTCTTGAGTTACTTACACAATTATGTCACCAGAGCTTGGCTTGTTTTTATAATATATGATAGCACCTTTATAAAGTTTACTTCACAAAAGGTGGTACTTGCAAAGGGGTATTATTGCATAGTGTGGGGTAGAGAGAAATTAAGGCTTTAAGCAAATGACTGATTTCTCTCCCAAGGTTTCATAGGGGAGCTATTTATACTACTAAAGTTGAGGAGGAGCTTTACATTATAGGGAGGCTTAGACTGATCTTTTTCTATTTTTCTTTCCTTCAATTTTATTCTGTTGTTAAAATCTTGATAGACTACCAATACACTGTCCAGATTTCTATAACAAATAACTGTGGTGTACTACCCTGGAAAGCCCCATGTTTAAAAAAAAAAACCAAAAAAAAAAGCAACAAATGAAATCTTTTATGATGCATTATTTGCTACAAAAATTTTAAACAAAAGCACTGGATATACAGCCTGTTCCTTTTGTATTGGAATTTCCACCCTTGTTTTAAAATTTCACCTTAAGCTATCAATTGCACCTAGCTGTAATAAATTTTTAATAAAAATTAAAGAAGTTGTTATAATGGTACAACAATAAAATAGCAGAGGGTTATAAGACGATATAAATGCAATATTCTTTTCACATAGTTTGTAGGAATTGCCACTTTTAATCATAACCATACATCTTGAAAACTCTACTTGGTTTGAAATAATTTAGTGTTGCAAAATCAGTCATGAAAACTCCTTGACCTGAGAGTTTGCCAGTTTAGAGAATGGAAAATTTGGCCTAGGAAACGTAAGTGTATTGAAATGTTTTAGGATATATTGAATAAATAGTGAAGATTTGCAAATACATTAAGTCTATTCGTACAGCTTTGACTGGATGCTTTATGCAGGACAGGTTTGAAACAGCTTTCTGAGAGTAAATTTCAGTGATTTATTAAATTGGCTCTCATTCAGTGAGAGTGGTGAAAATTTTTATGTATTCAAATCTGGGCATTGTAAGGAGATCCTTCATGCTCTGACATTTGCAATAGTCACAATGTATGCCTGCAATATGAAAAAAAGAGCTTGGCTTGTTCAACAAGGGCTTCACAATCTCATTTGCATAGATTTTAAAGATTCGTTTTGTATTAAACATTTACTCTGCTTTAATAAAAATCATAGCCAGTAGTCATGGATATCATCAGTGTATGCTCTCTTATTAAAAAAGTATCCCCACATGGTACATAATGTGGAACAAAACTAGAGCTGTCTAAAAACCGACTCAGTTCAGGGCTCACAATCTGACTGCTGTTGAGCACAAAGATTTGTATTTCTTAGCAGGTGGAAGATTCTCATTTCTCAAACTTAATTTCCCATTAAGTTTCCCTTTCTAATGAGATCAAGGAGCAATGATGTCTGGACACTTTTCAGAGGAAAAAGAATGAACTGCCCTCAGGAGAGGAAGTGCCCCATCAGTTTCTAGAACTCCCTGTTAACAAGTTATAGAAGGTAAATTTATACCTTTAAGGCATATAGGTCAATGTCAGACTCAAGCAGGGCAGAATCTGGAAGGTTGATAATTACTGATAATACTATTCCTATCTTATCCCACCCTAAGGATTGGCTTGGTTCTTCCCATAAATGCTCTTGGGTCTAACCGTCTTCACTGGCAGTCTAGCCTGTGTAATAATATAAGATTTGTGTCTGTTTCTCGACTGACAGCCCAGGAAAAACTCCTTATTGGCAAATAGACTTGGGAAAAATGCAAAATGAGAGTGTTCTTAGCACAAAAAATACTTCTGGCTCTAGTTTCTAATCAAGACTTGGATTTAAATGGTGTTTGCAAGTTGCTTGCATTCATACTTCCATGTATGTTGCTAGAGATAACCTCTATCATAACGTGGCTTCCAGCCCCCTAACTCTCTCTCATGTTTTTGTCCTTTCATTGTTTTTGGGAAGCTCATTCATTTGCCCTTCTTCCATTTCTGAAGTGTATAAATATCTTTATGAAGGTTTCATATTCCAATATGGGAGTTTTGGAGCACTTAAAAATAGAGATGGCACAAATTCTGACTAATCTCTTGCCTTCATTTCAGCATCTGCTCTCAAGTCTTGGAAGGACACAGCTCTTGGCACTGCCTTTTAAATATACAGGGTAAAAAACATACGAGTGATCTGTCATAGCTTGGATTCTATTTTTTTAGTATTGAGGGGTAAAAAATGGCTGTTCCACTGCATTTACCCATAACAGTTTGACAATGTACACAGGAAAAGGACAGTATAAAACTTGTATGATTTAGTTACCTTTCTCCACCCTCCTCATTTATCATTTCACTTTAATTTTTAAATATTTCATTTCATCTTGATAATAAGCTTAGAATTAAGCTTGACATGAAATGCATAACCTGTATTATTAATATCCCATTATTTTATGGTTATACAAGAGCAGATTTGAATTGTCGCTTTAAATCAGACTATAAGTCAAAGCAAAGACTCTAATAGACTGCTAGATCTGTATCTTCACTGAATTAGACAGTAATTTGGCAGTCTCTTCTACTAAATGTAGTGAAATAGCTAGTTAGTGTGATATGCCCAGGCAAATCTGTTGTGTTGCATTGATGGAGACAATTCCCTGTGGCAATTGCACTGGCAGTTGAGCTGATTCCTCTTGATACAGCGATTCAGCATGCTCCTAATGTTGAGGAAGGAAAATGTGTTTTAGAGCCTCATGCTAGGAACTGGGCTGAGTATCACTTGTGTCACCCAAGACAGCCTTCCCATATTCTTCTGATATTTGTTCCCTGTAGTCCATTAAAATGCCTTTACTGTGGAAGGTATCTAATTGAAAATTATATTTAAATTGCATGCTGTTGCTGAAAATGCTTGGTATTCAGAAAGAGCTCCCTGTACTTGATAGGGAATAGACCCTATACTTTATAAGGACACCTGAGCTCCATGATCTAGCGCTGGTATCTTTGAAAACCAAGTATTTTTTTCCAGATGTCTCACCATCAAGACTTCTGTACATCCAGAACGTAACTACAGTATGTGTGCTGAGAAACTCAGCGTGCTCATTGCAAGACAAGTACTTGATTTAGAACTTTACTATCAAAGCAGTCTTCCAAGGAGAAAAAGTGGTGTGTTAATAAAAGTCTGTCTTATAAATTAAGTGATGGTGTTACCAGTACATTAATGGAGATGTAAAAGTTCAGCCTGACTTGTCTTTGTGATTTGCTGAAGAGAATTCTAACTTTTAAATGGTCAAATGTGCTTGGACTGGAAATGTTTAAGAGTTGTTTTCCCGTAAGTGAACATTCATTAAGGCATGTAAACGTGTTTTTGCAGGTGAGGCAAATTTACATGCAGAAATATTTATTCAGATATTATTAAATGAAACAAAATAAATAGAAACTATCAATGCTGACCTTTTATGTTCTACTCAAAAAAGGCTGTCTTTAGTAGGAAATTAACACTTTTTACCCTCCTTTAGTTGCTGTTCATGTGCATCAAAAATCTCCTCTTGGTACAGAAAGGTGCAGATGAAATTTCACAAATTTCTTACTTTTCATGGGGTTTTTTTATCAATCTAGAGAAAAATGTGGGTATTGACTGCGTTCTTGTACTTCAGTTGCTGTTTAAAGTGTGTTCAATGCATATTTAAAATTTTATTTCAGAACACTATTAGAGTTCCTCCAATAACATTGGAGAAGAGCAAGGTGATGTTAAAAAGAAAATCCCTTAAGCAAGCATTATAGAAGACTTGTGTCTCTCCTGGGAATAAAGCAGCAGCAGTTTTTACCTTGGAACCTGAATTTTACTGAAACCAAAGCTTGTATTTCAAGAATTACTAATATTGGAAAGAGGATGATCAACCAATACTTAAAGCAATCATATGTGCCATGAAGAAAGACCTTACAGATAAATACACTGAAAGAACAATTTAACGTGTTTCTCGTATTTCTTTTGCTACTTGTTCTTTCACTGAATGTTACCTCGGATCTCCCAAACATGGTTATGATTTCAGTCTTGCTGTCAAATTAAGAGGACAGCAAGGCAGGAAACAAGTATCATTGAACTTCTGCCTGTTAAAAGGGGAAACAGAAGCAGCCAGATGCTTGTGTTTTACTCTCCTCTTAAGCTGTCGGCTTTGAACTTACAGACTTTTTACTTTCTTGTAGTGTAAGTGCGTACTTCAAACCTCTTCAGACATCCTTGACTTCATTTACAGTGAAAATATTCAGCTATACTGATATTCAGTGAAAAACACTCAGAACTTGCATTTGCTAATTTTTCTATGTTAAGGATAGTAGTGTCCCCATTTCAGCTGCCATGAAACTGTGCTTAGAAGTCTCGTCTCTCAAACAAAAGACACTTTTTTCAGTCTCTCTCTGGCACAACACCATTTCATAATTTCTGTTTTCTGCCAAAGGGACATCTCTGTGCCTTGTTTCATGGTAGCAGTCATACATAAAGACACCACTTGGATTTTTCAACAAAAAATGCACTTTTTTCCCTGTGGTGACATTGAGACACATATCTGCATTGCACTCTTGAGGACTTTCCTCTCCCATGCTAGTGAGCTTCTTCAGAAAGCTATATTGAAAAAGAAAGGGATAAAAGGGAAAAAGAACAAGTCCCTGCTCATGCATTCATTGCATTCATTTAACTTCATTTAAACACAGGACCTTGTCATCTCCTTGGAGGGCATGTCTCTGTTTCCTTCGATAGATTAGGTGGGATTATAAAAGAACTAATTTGCAGCTGCTTTACTGCCAGAAAGTGCTCCAAAAATGTGCTTTTTTTTCCTTTTGGTGAAAATTTCTGTTTTCATAAAGTGTTTTTACATTTAGGACTTTCCTGAGCTTTTGTCCAGGCTGTCCACCCACCTTTGAAATGTGACTGTTTTTGCACTTCTGTGACCCTGAGGGACAGAGGTAAGCAGAGCTACAGAAGTTAGTAGGAGCATCAGTACACAGGTCTCAAGAGTACAGGGAGGTCTTTTCAGGCCTAGAGACCCCTGACAAGAAAACCACTGTGTGTTCTTCAGGTTGATAGGATTATTTTGAACTGCTGAAAATATACAAGGTGAATTTTATCCTGGCTAGAGCTTTGTGGTGGGTGAACTTCCCTGCTCTCTCCAAAATACTGGTTCACCTGATGCTAAAGGAAAGGATTGGAGAAGTACTATGGATGGACTAGGGTGATATGGAGCCACATGATACCCAAGTTACAGTTCTATAAGAGACTGTACTGAGGCTACATCTTTAATGTATCTGTGGCTGGAAAATTACACTTCTCTGTGGCCATCTTTTTCATCATGCAGGCACTTAATTAACAGTGTTTCCATAACTGTAAAAAGGAATGAAATCTGTTTTCTTATAATTCTATGATTTTTCTCTTTGATTCTGTTGTCTCAGAAAATGTAAGCTTTCCCTTAACATGAGGATTTATGAGGAGTTGCCTTCTCACATGGGCATTTCCAGGGTTCCTCTACTTTTCATGAAGTTGCTAGGACTTGACAGGTCTTTCTGATCTCAGTCTTTCAACATCAGTTCAAATCAGTGTACTCAATATGTATAGAGGATGACAAATACATAGGTGGGTGCAAACAAGAAGCACTATCACACTGGAAAAGCAGACAAAAGTCTAACAGGAAAGCTTGTGTAAATGGAATATTTTTTTATGCTTTTCATAATGCTGAATATTTGGCTGGGGAGAGGAGGAGAGCTGCAAGCCCACTGACAAGCAGAATATAACATTTTTTACATATGCCAGAGTCAGCATTCTTTGTTGGATTCAGTGTCTTGTAGGGAATCTGTCTGATGTGTTACTTTCCTGTGAAAAGGCACTTATCAAAGTCATTATTTTGCTCCTGGTGTTACCTTGGCTATTAAGTTCATTTATTTTATTTAGATGTTATTTATAGCGTGCTAGAGAATAAGTAAACGACCTATTGACTGCTGAACACATAAATCTTGCCTAATATTGCGATAACGAAAACATTTGTACTTTTTTTATAGAACCTGCCTGTAAACTCCAAATATTTTCTTTTCTGAGTAGTTTTATAGAGTACATATTTTAAGTGTTTAGACATTTTTTCGAATGCAATGAAAACCAAGTGGTTATATATTTTTGCGATACTGGTTTTTGTTATCTTACAAGTGTAATAATAATCAGTAATAATCCAACAACTCTGATGACCCTCAGCCTTTTTTGAACTGCGGGTATAAGAAATATGAACAAATGGATGCTAACAGCAGAGAAGGTTTTCATAAGCCGGTCTGTATATAATTTGTCAGTGTAGTAGAAAATCAAATTTAATCTATGTATAATAAATTGAGCTGACATCCCACAAACAAAGCTTATTTCTCAAGAGTGGCAAAGCACTGGCTGTAGTACTGACCTCAGCTCTCACTCACTGCAAAAGTGGCTCGCTGCCAATTGCCAATTTTCATTTGCAAAGAGCCCTCAGAACCTCCTTCCTTCCTTGGAATCACCACTGTTTTGCCCTGACTCTGAGTATGCTGCAGTCTTGTTTCCTTCTCTTGTCTTGTCATAGTTAAAGTTTCTCCTGTCTTTATGCACTATGGGAACAGCTGGAATGCACAATTAATGTAGCTATGGGTTTTTTTTCCCATTTTTTCCTGTTCTCCACAGAAACCTCCTTTCAAATGCAGGGCCAAATACCTATTGGCTCCAGGGCCATACTCCATTACAGCCTTGTCTTCAGATGTACGGTGCCAGAGACTCACTGCTCTTTCAGCTAGTGTTATATAGGGACAAATATGAATTAAAATATAAAACTTTCTTTGTTATAGTATGCATCCAAACTGTAAAAAGCTGTTATACAGGGCTGCTTCTGCCATTTGCATATTAGCTAAAAGGTTGCTTTGGGGTTCAGCTACTGGACTAGAAGTGTCTGTGCCTCACTGTATTTTTATGACATGCTGGTTTTTTTCTTTAAAGCCAGTTTTTCAGAAACTGATTAATTTGCCTTTTATTTGGTTGTTCATCATAGACTAGTAGCAATCTCAAACTCTGAAAAAGTCAGTCCCAATTAAATTCAAACTACAACACTGAAAATATCAGCCATACTTGAAATGCAGAATTTTAACTTTCTGTAGACTCAAAGTCCGGACTCCAAAATGTTTAATGTGACTTGTGGGAGCAGGCTCGGTGGTGGCGTCCAGCAAGGCGTCCACCTGGTCCTTCCAGAGGTCACTTCCACCTACACCAACAAGGGCCCTGGAATGGATCAGTGAGCCACAGGCAGACTGGCAGTCTGCGGAGGATGCTGTAGCCTGACTGGTCCCTGCCCTGCAGACACTGCCTCTGCCCAGTCTCCTCCCCTAATTCTGTCTATCTTAAGTCTCTGCCCTGTTAGAGCATGCCCAGTTTGTTCCCCTGGAAAGTTCTACATGTTAAAGAAGTTATCTGTTCGTCATGTTGGCTCGCCGCAAGTTGACGCCCCCTATTAATCCCCATTTGATGTTGTACCCTGACTCCCCCCTTTTACCTCCTCCCTATTGGCTCATACTGTAAACCCCTCCCCAGTTTACTGTCCCTTAAAAACCCCTGCACAGT
>VXBT01010523.1:147331-185938 GCA_013400235.1 Oriolus oriolus | reverse complement strand
GGACGGCATCGAGGAGATGAAGGAGCGAGAGAGGTCTTTTGGCCTCTGGAGTTCTTCCCCTCAATAAAACCTATGAACTCCAAGTCGAGACCCCTCTCGCTCCTTCATCTCCTCGATGCCGTCCAGCTGTGAGCTGCCTCTTGCCGCCTCCCCGGAGCACGCGGGGAGCGTCCGGTGCCCGAAGTCAGAGCCTGCTAGCCGGGGCAGAGGAAAGAAACTACAACAGTGACTAGGAATGCCTCTGTATGTCAAGTGAGTGTGAGACTTCACTGATTAATTTTGTAATAGTTTTGGAAATGCTCATGACATTGTCAACTTGTAGAAATAGTCTATTGGGAAGTCATCTCAGTTTTCACAATGATTATGTCCTTCAGCCATTGTGGTTTTTAGTCACGACAGTCACAACTAATCTTAACTGGCTTTTTAGTAAAATCAAGTCATTACAGAAGTTGGAAAACATCTTCCAATCTAGGAGGCAAACACAATTGTAAAATGTAGCTCATTCATGCTACTTCTTTGATCCAGCTGGGATTTGTGAGAAACCTTCTGTATGGTTTTGGTGGGCAAACTTTTGGTGGCAGATTAAAAGTAGTATTTGGAATAACAGTCAAACTCCTCAGTCATCAAAAACCTGTTATTTTCACTCTCTGAATGAATGAGCATAACTCTTTAATACTTTTTTCCTTCCACTTCTAGAATCCTCACAGGTGAAATCCACACTCACATCTGCCCTCTGATGTGTTACTTTGCTGGCCTTGAGGGCTCTGGTGAGGAATTTTGAGAATAAGCGCATCCTGTGATGAGTTGTCCCACTCACTTTGTAAAATAATACCAAGTAGGTGAGATTAATAGGCTATAAAGCTTTCATTAGCAAAGTAAACTTCTTTTCTCTGAGGTGCTTCAGTGCCTTGTGTGGGTGGCTCATTGTTTTCCCCTCTGTGGGATTTTGGAAATATTACCCACGTGAAATGTGGAGCATTGTCATGTACCAAACCAACTGTGCTATATAATCTACTGTTATATGACTAACTGCAGTTTCTTGCAAAAATACTTATCTTTACCAGTTGTACTAGCATGCATAAAAAGAAAAATATGCTCTTATATGTCTCTGATATATCTCAGGATGGAAACACTTTGCTGACAAGTGCTCCTTATCTTTCATAAATACTTTTGAGATCTATCAAACCAGGTTTTAAATTTTATAGTGCTTATACGTACATCAAAGAAAACTACAAACAAAATACTGAAAACTTCTCACATTTCCCTTTTCCCTTTTCCCTTTCCTTTCCCCTTCATAATACAATGAGTTTGTCTTCTGATGTCTGATCTTTAGGAGCACTCCTGAAATGATTTTTTGAAATAGTGTTCTCTGTAAAGACTGCACTTGTCATCACAAGCCCTTGCCTCTGAGAAAGCTCATGCAAAAAAGGCAGAGACTCATTGAAATCCTGCAGAGAGAAAATTCAAAAGGGGTTGGGTACAATCATTGTCTCCATTGTGCAATCACTGGTAATATGAATTCAAGTTAAAATTCAAATGAACACTTGCGGTAATGTTCACCAATCTCACACATTTTATATAAATATGAGATACATGTTATTTATATACATGATGTAAATAGCATCAGTTTCTTAGCTCTTTTAAAATGACTTGAAGAAATGAAGTAATCGCTTCAGCTGATGAGGCTTTGCAACATGTAATTTGCTATGGGCCCCATCGCATCTGAATGTGCTCAAATTATGTTTGATGTATTATTGAAAATGTGACTCCTTCATTTGAAATGCTTCTCAACTCTCAAACAATAAGAACAGTCACAACAAAGAAAAGAGTGTGGAAAAGGAATGAAAATGTCTGACAAAATAGCTAGAATAGCCATCTAATAAACACCCTGGTAAAGGAATATTTGGATAGGGTGAAGCTATCCTTTCTTTGCTTTACCTTTGCCTCCCTATATTTTGAATATTTTGCATTTTTGTCTTCTGCAGTACATTCCCAGAGGTTTGAAGGTATCTCATATATATATATATATATATATACACGTATATATACACACACACACATATATATATATGTTACTGTTAACCTACTGAATGAGTTTGTCTGTATGGAGAGTTGTAACAGCTTTTTTTTTTCTCCCCACAGAGCAGTGGGTTATCCACAGAGCAGATACTCTCAACCACATCAATGAATGCTGGGGAAAATGGGAAACTTGCACAGGGAGAGGTGAGCTTCTGCTGCTTTTTTGTCACAGGTGATTCAGAATGGAAGAGTAGCCTAAGTCCCTTCAAGTGATCTCCACAGGAGTCAGTTTTGTTTCACTGAAAGTGTGTGTTAACCTAATTGTGATGAATACTTCCCTTTATCACCTTTTATCACCTTATTGAACTGGGTCAGCAATATTAAGTTACTCCTTTGATAACAGAATTAGGACAGTTGTAAGGGCTGAACTGGGATTTATACGGCTAAACAAGGTATGATTGGTGTCTTAATCTCTGTGTTAGGGTTGACTGTGGATTTTTGGCCAGGGAATTCCTTGTAGGAGGTAAAGATGGGTACTTAGTCCACCGCAGTTGGTGGCAAAGCTTGCAAAAGCATCCCTGATCTCAGGAGTAGTATGATTTCACCCAGCAGAGTGCAAGTTACTTGCAGCTATTCTGTACTTAACTTGTTTCTGCTTGACTGTTTTGTCACTATTATCCCTGAGATATGAAGCTACGTCTCTTCCTCTATGATATAATGTAGTAAATCATGACATCTAGCACATTTTACACTTATGTCCTAACTTTTTTCATGCTGCTGTCATAAGCAACCATAGCAAAACCTTTAATGTTTGAAAAAGAAAAGAGAACAAATGAAGGTTCAGAAACAGTTTCTTAAAAGAGCACTTGAGAAAGAGTGATTTCCCTACCGACATCTCCTCACTGACAGACCAGTAATGGCCTAAGAGTTCGTGGCAGGAGTACAGCTCTGTAAATGATTGTAACTCTTATTTTTTTCTTTTTAATTGGAACTTGCCCAAGGAACAAAACCAAGAATGTTAAAGGACAACGCCAAAAGAAAATATATATTTATTTTTCTCTTCCACAAAACTTAAACAAAGCCCCAAATTGTAGGTTGATTTCAGACTGAATGGGATGCTTTGCTTTAACAAAAAATCAAATACTATATCTAATATTCATTTGTGTTTAACTATTTCTAAACAAGTAAAACATCAAAGCAAAACACATCAAGAAAATAGTGCAACATTAAAATGCTTAACAAATCTGCTTGTTGCTAGTCATGCCATCAAAGTGTGATAGCTAGTTGCTATCAAAGAAAATGATAAATTCCATTCAAAGTCTCAAATGCTGCTACTTGAGGTTGTGTTTTCTAGACAGAGAAGAAATTGTTTTTGCATTCTTCCTGTGGTCAGGCAAAACCTTTGCTCTGCAAAGTGTATTCCCCTTTGTTTCCTTATTGTCTTTCATTTCTTGTCTCTGTTTTGTTTCACTCCTCTACAGGATCCTATCTGGAAAGCCATGGTGTACATTTGTAATGCATAGAATCTAGTTAAGTTGAACCATAGTAAAATTAATGAAGGTCATAATCAATTCCAAGTCTCTACCATGCTGTGTTTTTTTCCTCATATAAACTGTTGCTATTATTTTATACCATACAATATATTAGCATCCATCCCAAGTTATAATCAGCTTTAGACAAAGCGACTTTCCATCTGGGAGAAAACTCCCCAACAAGAATTAGTGCACTGATACACAACCAGATATTCTGGTTGATTTTACCTATTTCTTACCCTTTCTTCCCTGGTAAAAATTTTGTATGCAACCATATTGTACTTCCTGTGTTCCAGAAGGACCTTGAGATCTTCATCTTCAGACAATCTTGTGTGCCCTCTTGCCTTAAGTCTCCTATATGGAGTATGGTCATTTTGATATGACTGAAGTCACAGAACTGTCAATCGTTCCAACAGCAAGGTTTGATTCACATGTTTGTTTACAGAAAGTGTCACATCAGAAGTTTCATTTTGTCACATTATCCAGTTGATCTGGAAATACTGATGATGCAGTGAGGCCATAGCTATGTTAATTTAATACACTGCTGTTCTCTGGCATTTGTGAATGGTCTGCCATTAAATTATCAATTTATTCTGTCTGTACTTCTATGCTTCTATTACTTCTTTTCCACCTTCTTTCTCCCACTGGGACACAATAGTAAATGAAAAGCGAACATGGTTCTGAAAAATCCTCAGATCTCCCTTTCTTAAAAGGCCACAGAGGATGCTTATAAAATTCCAATTTTTCTTTGTTCCTGTGAGCAAACCTGTTAGTTTTGTGTTCATGTCGATCTCAATCAGTAAAAAATGAAGCCTCTCTACGGAATACTTAATTTGATCTAAATATGTCCTATATTTATTAATCTACCTGTATTTACATGGTTCTAAAAGGGACAGAAGATGGAATACCTGTAGAAATCACTGGATATAATAAAAATATATAATAACATATAATATATATTATATGATATATTATAATATATAATAATATAATATAAATATCTAATACATATAGTAGGACAAAAGAAATTGCAATCAAACAGGATACTCTGTCAACGCTGAATTCAAGCCTAGCAGGCAACTGGATGACTATTTTTAGAAAATTCTTTCTTTAGGCGCAAATAACACATGATTTAACATTGACATCGGCAATCAATACAAAATCCATCAAAATGTGAATTTACATCGATGTCTAGAATCTCCTTCTTTAGGCTAAGCCATCTTGAGAAATTCACAAGAGCAGATATTTTAGTTCAGAAGGTCTTTTCTGTGTTCTCTACTCTTTAATAATTAAAATAAATATTCCAGTGGAATCAAGCAGTAAGCAGCAGGAATAATTGTTAGAAAGCGAAGTTTTTGGACTACATATGGTATCCCTTCCGTATCCCATTTTATTCTGCTAATCCTGCAGATGCAGTAGAGTGGATTTTTAGAGGGAGAAAAGGCAGTCAGGGGAAATGGGCTTTCTAAAGAGGATTTGGCACCACTCTGGGACTTAGATGAAGGTCAGATGTTCAGAAGAGGCCGGCATTAAGCAGCTCCAACCATGACACTTGTGCACAGATTTCTCAAAGAAGTCAGCATCTTGTATGCAGTGCTTGTTCTGATAATCTTATTTGTTTTGGTGGCAAAGCTGAAGTTAAGCCCTTCTGAAAATCTGACTGCTGTAGCCAATTATGCTGACAGAAGCCCAGCTAATGCATACTGAATTGTGATTTGGAATGGCCAGAAAAATGGAAATTTTGTCCGTGTTTCATACATAGATTTTGAAATGTTTATTTTCAGAGAAAACTGATCAGAACTAAGAGCTCAATCTAAGTTTCTTGTGTTTAGTCAGTGCATTCTTTTCTCTGAAGGGTAGGGAGAAAAACGGGCAGCATTTCACTGTTTGGTATAATTGTATTCTTCTGAAGAATCATATATAAAGTGATATATAAATAGTAGATATTTTAAGGGATGAGCAAGATGTAGCCATACTCATATGGTGGGTGTTTTACCATTAATCTCAGTAGAAGCAGTATTGAATGTAATTTCACAGGCAAAATAATTCATTTAAAACAATGGAATACAAGTTCAATACTCCAGCCAAACATAGTAGAAGTTATTGCCCTTACCATTCCAAATAAATCACAATTTTTGAGAGAAGTTAAAGATATCATTATTTTAAAAGATATTGTTGTGGTTTCTCCAACCACACTTTCATCTATATATCTTTGTGAGGAAGGCAGATATGTATGTGACCATGGCTAGTTTTTCAATTGTCTTATTTAAACCAGAATATTACAGTATGTTATGATGTGTGTGTATGTACTTGGTTACAGTAATTTAAAGAGCTTGGGATAAAATTAATTTTTCTCTGAATTCATTGAAGAAAAATGGCAGAGAAGTTCAATATTGAATCTTAATTGTAGACTCTAACAAGTTTTTAGGCCTGACTGCCAGGCATTAATGGGATTTTTTTTCAGAGTTATATGATGGTTAAAAATATTTTCTAATACCAGTATTTAAAAGACCAACGTTTTAGTAAAAATATATTTTCAGCAACTTTAAAGAAATGTTGAAATAAAAAAATGTGTGAAGATATAAACACTTATGCATACACTCACATTCCAGAAATGTTCTTTAAAAGACCTGCTGCTCACATACTCTTTCAATCTGTTTTCTTTTCTTTGCAGCCAAGCAGAAAGTTCACTCATATAGGTAATATTATTGTCCATAGCTATGACATGAAAGAGAGAAATAAATATACCTGTTATTTGTTTTATCTCCTACACTGTATTTTTTTCCTCTGCGATCTTTCTGCATAAACCACAGGTTCCAGGGTATCCTTAATCTCATCTGGATATGCATAAACTCATTTGTTGGAGGCAGATTGGAGAGGATATAAAAGCATAAAAAGGTCCAACTTTTTCCTGTTAGCCAGAAATAGAGACAATACGGTCTAGGCTTTATCTGAAGTTTGATGGGGGTTATGTTGTTGCTTTGTTTTGGTTTTTTTTTTCCTATATTGCTGTTTTATTTGGTAGTATAAGATAAGTTTTTAATTACAGATTCAATTAAACCCTCATATATACCATGTAAGTGGTGTGCTGGTTTCTAGCTAGCATGTGCTTCCACTGTGACCTATTTTCATGCAGCAAACTCACTGGTTTGATATTCATTTCTAGGTGCAACGTGAAAACAGCAGCAATTTCAAACCTTGAGAAGTGTGTGTTCAGGTGAATTGATAAACAGTAGCATGCTCCCATTTCAGCTAGTTTGTCATCTAAAATGTAACAGCAACTGGTGATGTTAAATGTACTGGTATCACTTGAAGAATCGTATTTAACACAGACCAAAATGTAAGTGGTTCATTGACCTAAAAAAAAATGTGGCAAATTTTGCAGGCTACAGGTATTTTCTCTTTCTAACTGATAAAGAGGCAGGAGTTATTTGTTTCTGCATGTCTTTCTTGTGTCTTTCTCAGTAGTTTCTTTCTCTCCTTGCAAATTTTTGCTCATAGCTAGCCTGCAAATATGAATTTCAATGCGTAGATGTTCACTATGACTTATATGTCCTTATGTTTACTGTCTGCAGCATACAGGAAAAGCTAAAAGGTGTGCTAGAAACACATATTCTTAGCAAATAAACCTTTTTTCCCCCCTTCTACTGCATTCAAAGGTTATCCCTCTCAATTTTCTCCTTTTTACTCTGCTAAGTAACCAGAAATGCTGATATTGGATGATTTCCCTGAACCTCAGCCAGCTATCTTAAGCTAATTATTATAGATTTTAGGCCTGTTTGCATCTTCACAGGCAATTAAACAATATTAGAGAGTAGTCATTACAAAAGGCATCAGACTCAGTCTGAATTGAAGCTCTCCTATTTTTCTTCATCACTAGAGATACAGGAAAAAAGGATCCCACGTAGACACACAACACAAATATTTTGAGAACTGAGATATCAGGTTTTTTTCCTCAATTATTTCTCAATAACCACCAAAAGGAGAAAAGTTATAAGCAGATAAATATATTTGGATTGTGGATTGCATCTGTTCAGCTGATCGTGTTTAGTGGGTTAGAAAACCCCAAGAAATTAATCCCCTCTCCAACCACCACCTTCAAAAAACAACAACCAGGGAGCAGTCTGAAAGAACAATCATTGACTTTGAGTTGCATTTGCATATTCAGCAAGGTCCAGAATAAACATAAGTAAGCCAGTTCATAATATCAAGATAATCCTTGCTTTCCGTTTACAGAAATACATTTTTCATTGTTTATTTTGTAAAGGAACCCTTCTAGAATTGAAATGGAGGCATTACTTCTTTTACTTTTCTTACTTTGAAATAATATTTTTCAGGCTGTATTATTTCCCAGCTTTAAAAAAATAATCAGATACTGAAACTTGGGAAATATTCTGTAAAGTTTAGTTCTGTTTTTCAATAATATATAAACTCTGATTGTACCTACCTTATTGAAATGCAGAAGCCATTTAGCAAAGAACAAAGAGAATTTTTAGTATGAGTTTAGTATGAGAAGGAAAGAAGGCAGATTAAAAGATCTTTTAATGTTTTTGTGTAAAGGATTTAAAAATGGAGCTCTCCTACAAACTCATGAAAATAATATAAAAGATTTAGAGCATTTTACAAAGCAAAGAAGCATGAGATGCTCTTTAGATCCAGCAAGCAAACTGTAAACATCACTTGACCATTATATATTCTGGGTGAAGGAAGAATAAACTGAAAACGTTGTTTAAAATGTGAAAAGCATATATATTTAAAAATTCTTTAGAAGAACTAGCAGATGGACTATGAAGAATGACATCTGGATCAAACTCCTTGCTTCTAAACATAACCCAGTCAAATACAGCTGGGTCTAACAAATTCTGATAAATATTTTAATCTTGGTAAGAAAATGAATGCAGTGATGTGCAAAATGAGCACATGAGTATCAATAAGATTTTTGTGTGTTAATGCCGTTCTTCTGGAGAAGAGTTTGGCAGGCAGGCGCAGTAAAGAGCCTGCCAGAGGTGCGCACATGAGGCACCAAGGGCTGCTGACAAAAATCAGATACTGACATAGATTGTGAGCAGGAAGAAATGGGCTAAATGTTGACATAAACCCCCAAAATGTGTTTATTTGCATTTTCTTTTGGAAATGATCAGAACTAGCTGCTGAGAGGCAATGCTGTTAACAGGCATGTGGAAGGACTCACGTGGAGAGAATTGCAGCTGGAGTGCAGCAGTTATGTGAAATGCAGGCCTGGAGATGGTGCTGGTGTGGACTGGGCTATTTTGGAAGAAATCATAAGACTTAGGTCTGACATGGATGGATGAGTCCAGATATTATTCATAGATCCTGTTTAAAATAGGATTGAAATGTGCAGGCTATTTTTTTTCCCTGTGACATATCACAAAGTGTGAAGGCAATCTGCATTTTCAGAGCAACTAAACCAAAATCCTGCTTGATCTACCTCTTGCTTATGCAGATTACGTCGAATATTGAAGTGATTTTGCATTTAATGTTATTTCACTTTCTTCACAGTCTTTAAATAAATTGGGGGGGGGTTGTTTGAAAATATATATGACAGTATCACAATTGAAATTTCTTTTTAATTCTTTTTAATTTTTTTCATCTATTTGCATATAAAAATTTTTCTCCAGGTTCTCTTTTTTATTCAGCTTTTTATTTTTAAAAATTGTTTTATTCAACGTATTTTGACACACACGTGAACTATTCTTTGTAATGTCTTGTATTAATATATTCGTATATTCTAAGTTATCTTAAGTCTTTCAACTCACAAATGAAATAGTAAGTAGGGGTTAAATTACACTGCAATCAGGTAGATAAAGCAAGCTTGAACTTTAATACAACAGAAACTCCAAATCCCCCAAAAGCTTCAGCTGCAAACTTTTTGTTAAAATTTTAGTACTTTTAGGCAGTTTTTCTATCTATTTTTACAATAGTTATTCAATTAAACAAATGCATATATATGTCTGCTCAATAAATGAAATAGTGTGTAAAGCATGTAAATGAGACACATTTCTTTTTACCATGTTCTTTACTTAAACATTCTTCTCCAAAGATAACTGCTAAAATAGGTCACAGTATAAAAATAGTATAGTAAGCAAGTTAAAGACTAGATTCTGTTTGCAAACCGAGTGGTCTAATTCTACCCAAACTCCACTGATTTCAATGGTTTCACTTAGATTAAACTGTGTTGCTACTAATGAACGTGCATCTACTGTAGATGAGATATTAATTCCTCCAAAATCCTGACAACGAGGACCATGATTTAGCTGGCAAAAAATAAGAAAGTAGAAGGAAATGCCTACACTCTTTCATTCCATCTGCAAATTTTACCTTGAGTCCTATGCTGCAGGAACGTCTGACCTTTCAAGCAGATGGATATGTCTCATGGAGGTACACAGGAGACACACAGCCTTTCTCTGCCAGATAACAAAAAGTGTGCCCATCATGCTGCTGCAGCCACCCCCTACACCAGGACTGTCAGACAGACTCCAAATCCTGTTTCAGAGTACATATTCTCTCAGCTGTGTGGGTGGATGAGCACTGAGTTGCGGGTGCCCAGATTTCTGCAGCTGTATTACGTGGAAGTCTGGCCATGTGCCTTGGGGAGAGGGGTTAATGAACCCCTGGGGAAGTCAGTGACTGCTAGAGCAGTTGGAATTACTTATGCCCTGTTTTTTGATTATGTCTCAGGTGTCCCTGAGGACTAGGTCAAACTGTATATGAAATGATTGTACAGAATGGATCAAATAAAAAGGCAACATACTTGGGCAACATTCTTGGACTCCACTAAGCAGAATCCTGCTGGAGTATGTGGTTTTTTTTCAAACTCTATTTCTTCCCTAGTAGGCCAATAATGTAATAAAAAAACAGCTTTTAATTTTTGTTTTTGATTGCAACTAATGCCTTCTTCCAGGTTCAGTGCAAGTTTGATTACTACTGAAGCCATTTATTAAATATGAGGAGTAAAAACTAAGCTAAAGGTTTCATTCTTAGTGAAATTTGACAGCTGGAAAAACACCACAGCTAGCAACTGCCAAGCAGAGGCAGTTCTGAATAGAAGTTTAAAACAAAAAATTAATCTTTGTCAACAAATATTTCATAAATTATTTGGTTCAGGCCTGCTGAATCAAAATATTTTTCCCATCAACTTTGCCAAAATATAGTCTATTATTTAGAATTCCTTTCTCCTTAGAGAAAAAAAATCCCAAAAACTAGAGAAAATTCTGATTCTTAATACTTACTACATTTAGTTGGCCTTGAAATTAGGAAAAGAGGTCCAGTACCTAATTAAGTTATTTTTTTCAAAAATCTGCCTGACTACAGAGGCTTGTGAGCAACTTCAGAGAGAGCATAGGTCTTTCCCCCACCTCGAATGCATAAAACTGCAAGTTTACTTATTAATTTTCATTGCACAGGTATTCATAGCCATACAGTTTTATGCAACGTCACCAGAATTCAGTGCAGTCATATTATTACAGAACAGTTAAGAATTAAGCCCATTGTGCACCTCTTACATCCTCTAAGTACTGCTGAAGAATCCCTCAGATAATCTGTCATCACCAGGAGCATTAATGCAAGCGGGCAGGTTTGAATGAATAATCAAACCTTCCTGATACTTATTCTGAAGTTCATGTGGAGGCAGTCAAAGCAGTAACAGGATGCATGTCAGAGTAAGCAAAGCATTCAGGATATGTCTAGGCAGAAGAGTGAAATGATCATGGCACGAGAAATGGCCAAATGTCTGAAAGCTTTTTATGACAAGAAAGAGTACTGAAGTATGAGATAATTCAGATAAGATCTTTTTTTTTTTTTCCCTGATAAAAATAATCTCCCTGGTTCCTGGTTTCATTTATCGTTGTATTCCGCCAGCGTGTGCTTTTTACAATCTCTTTGTTGCTGTAACGCTGATTGATTGAAATTCTCAATTTGTAGGTCTCCTTGAACATGTTTATTCAGGGGATGGGACTTGCACAAAACAATACACTTGTGTGAGGCAATCCCATCGCATCAGCCTTCATTATCATTTTTAGACTGTCTAACTGGAGTACTTGTCAGTGTTGTAGACCCTGTGCTCTCACAAAATGGCTTCAGTTGTTCTGTGCTGATCTTTGATGCTACATCAGCTTTAGCTTTACTGTGATATCTGAATTAGATAAGCATCAGATTGCCAAAACTGTAACTTTTCTCCACTAACACAATGTGACGTTTTGAGCACAGGAGCTGAGGTCTTTCTTCATATGTGTTGTGGAGTTTCTTTCCCCCTCAATAGATCTTTGTTTTTTTAAAATTTAAATACCACCATTCCCATCTATTTCGAGACCCTAAGTTGATGCGCATGACGCAGCTTACTGCATTGCTCTTCTTCAAACAACGGTGAAGAGTGTCTGAGTTAGTTTCATATTTTCCACAGCTGGATGATATGTCTATCCATTCCCCTCTTTGACACATTGCATGCTTTTAAATCCATCATGAGTCATTTTTCTTATGTGGAGGCTAATTAACATCTTGGGAACAGATTGCTTTCTTTGTCTTGGTATTTTTTTGAAGTAACCAGATGCTGTAATTACTGTGCATACAGTTCTTTTTGCCTGTAGGTTGTCGGATAGCACTCCCCATCACTTTAATTAACAGCATAAAGTTAATTTAAATAGTAAAAGATGAGACAAATTTGTTTAGAAGTCTTTGAATGTAATAGGAAGAAAGATTTGTCCTGAATAGTAAAAGCAAAATAAACCTGTTTCAAATAATTCATGTTAGCATACCTAATTCCTTTCCATTTTATTCCTACTAATATTTACTTGAAATTCTCCTACTTTCAATTACATTCCTTTTGTTTAATTTTTACCATGTATGTGCTAGTACTCTGTGTTGATTTGCTGCAAAATAGATCTAGATTTTTCCATAGTTATATTCCTGGTGAAACCTGTATTTATTGGCCCTTCTTCTCTATCTCAGTGTCTACTTTGATTAGCTCATTCCTAGTGCTTCATTTCTTCTGATTTTTCTTGAGAAGCTGAACAAACTGGATTGGTATTAAGAAGAAAGATAGCTTATTGTTAATTACTTTTTAGGTGACAAGAGGAAATAAGCTTTCTGTGAGATCTGGTTTAAAAGGATCCATATAAAGAAGCAAAGGGAAGGAGAGACAAGGCATAAAAACATGAAGACATTTATAAGATGTGAGTCAAATAAAATCACTCTCCTCCTAGCCATTATTGGTTGTTTTTTCATAGCAGATTTACTTATGAACAGTGTCAGCTTGTCTGTATTTTAATTGCTCTAGTGCAACTCAGCACCTCTCAGATGAGAGAGGCTTGTTTCATCAGACTTTTATCAGAGGCTTTCTAAGATCCAAACACATTGTGTCATGTTTTAATCATCAGACTAGACTATGGTGTGTTCCAAACAGCTAAGACAGATTCTGTCATGAGAGGTATCAGAGAAAGATAAGGAAGAAAGGATTCAATGGAACGTGTCTTCAGCTGAAATGCTAGACACACGCGCAATGAAAGGGCTTGATTTGAGGATGATACTCACATCAAATCCAAAATAAGATGGCAGTCCTCCTTCATGTAAATTACATGTTTAATTCATGACAATTGCTACAACTTTTTTTCCTTGTCATGGTCTGTGACTACTCAAAATATTTTTCCTATAGCCATTAAGTTCTTATCAATTACATTATGATGAATATCATAAACTTCTGTCCCAGCTTTCAGCTCAGTAAGTTGTGTGTTGCACAGCTGTGACGCTAACTATAAAATGATAGAAAAATATTACATCTGCAAAATACATCTTGTTTCTTGGGTTTTGTCCTGCATTTTTACTAGTCATGGTGGACCACTAGTACATAAGAAGAGCAATATCAATGACCTTTAAAGTCTATGTGAACTGTTTATTAGTGTCAGGGGAAAATCACAAAAATTATATTTCCAATAGGAAATCTTGTTTTATACTCTGCTCTCTGAAATCTGGAGGAAGTATAACATCAATGCCACACAGGAAATAAAGAAAAAAGGGAATAGCAATGGAACCAACCCAAGGAGCCCTTAGAAGTCCAGGTGTTATTAACAAGACTTGGTATGTGCCAAGAAAATAGAATAAAAGAAAAGACAAGACCCGTGTGTCTTGTTTTGTGTATCTGGTTGGTTATTTTTATGCATTTTGGGAAGCTTTTAAATGAAGAAGCTAAAACCATACTTGTTCCCCTTATATATTGTCTCTTTACAGACAAACATTACTTTTTTATGAGTAAAATCAATCCTGCGAGGGGCTGGCACTGTCAGTGGAATTATGAGTTGTGGGAAAGCATGCAGTTCCAACAACAGTCTCCACCCCGGGGATCAGTCAACTAAAGACAGTTAAAGGAAGGTTTTCCTTATTTTTCAAGATTGCTGATGAGCTTGGTCAATTGTCAGCACCAAAAGGGTCCAAACTGCAGCTGCCAGACCATATTAGTGGTCTGTGGATTAAACCACTAGACCATACAATGCTTAGGATGCCAGTTGCTAAGTTAGAGGAGCTGGTGGTGTGAGGATTGAGATATATGTGGACAAAACAACCTTCTTACTCTTGTGTATGGGAGAAAGAAGCGGGGCAGGGCAATCATGCAGCAGGAAATAATAATGAAGTACAGAGCGGTCTGGGGAAGTAGCTGGAACAAAGAATCAACAGGGAAATATGAGAGAGGACCACAGACCAGTTCTCAAGGCTGGGGAGAGGGGGAACAAGTCCAGAATAGGTGCAAGTTTTTCAGGCAGGAGGAATAACCCAGTTAAGACAGAAATGATGAAAGGAGATGGACATAAAGAACGTAAATGGTTGAAGTGAGCTGTGTTGCCAAGGTGCTTGGTAAAGGGGAATTACAGAGAAAAGGACTTTCATCCATCCCAGATACAGTCTCTTTTGTCACTTACTCATGCTGAGTCATCACCCAGCTTATTTTACTTACTAAACTGACACAGCCTTAACAGCAACTGAAAGGCTGAATGGTTTTAATTTTACAATATCTTGTGGTATCAGTAAGCAGAAACACAACTCACTCTACAGAGAATTTTTATGAGGTTCAGTTTCATTAATTTTTTTTTCCCCTGAAAGAGGCAGGAGCTTTATATGCAGGATATGCCAGATGGAAAGCAGCCAGCTGGAGACCCTGAGTTTTGCCAAATTCCAGGTACTCTGACATGCTGCAAAGGAGCAGAGCAGGGGCCAAAAATGGCAAACAGGAGGTGTTTGAAATCTACCTCAGCTCTGAACAAGCTTCACAGGAATCTCTCTGACTTCATAAAACAATCCTGACAAATTAGCAATTTCCAAGCAATAATCAGCAGCCTCTCAACCCCTCAAACCACACATCACATTTAAAAGCAATTCTAGATCCATGCAGTTTCTGCTAGGCTGAAGTTGGTATCAGTCAAAAGGCTGCTGGACTTAAATTCATTAGTGCCGCTACTGGCAGCCAGTACTGACTGAAGTGAAAACCCAAACTACTGTAATGCATTTCTGGAGCGTGTTCAAAGATGATGAGATTATTTACCTTCTGCTAAACTCTGACAGTTTAGCTGAGTGCAATTTGACCAATTTGGATGGTACATCCCTCACAACCAAAACCCAATAAAAACATTGTGTTCTGGGCGATGACAGCCCTGTGTCTTGTTCGCTGTATTGTGTGTACTGCAGGGTTGAGATAACTGTTCTGGACTAACAGAATAAAGATGTTGTTATCTAATATTGGTATTCTGAAGGGCAGAGGGGTGAATGAATGTCACTCTGGGGGCACACCTTATTTCTCTGCTGGTAAAGCAGACTAATATGGAAAATCTCATACTGTATTGCTTTTTCCCACATGTCTGTCTGGAGCTGTAGCCTTCTGTTTTACTGTCAGATTATTTTCTTCAATACTGATTTGAATTCAGCAATTATACATATATGTAGGGACATAAATGTGAATTACAAAGAAATGCTTCATAAAGTAATTAGTATTTTTAATAGTTTAGAAACTGAAAAACAAGAAGGGACTTGGAAAAGTAGGCAGAACATAGCTCTTTCTTAGCCCATTATTCTTCTAAGAAAGCAGTAGATGGAAATGTTATTTTGCTGGATTTTACACATTTTAAATAGCAGTAAAAGAAATGGCATATTTTTTTAATTTCATGAATGAGTGAAGAAAACTGCTGTGAATGGTAGTCAGTCACAAGAACTAATTGATCCAAACTTCAACAGGAAAAGCAAGGTCGACCATTTCGCTTTTTCTCAATATTATTCTGCTTCATCCTTTGAATGTGCCACATCTAATATTCACATCCATACAGATTTTAAATATGTTTTCCACAGGTTTTGGAAAACAAAATGTGGAGGTGGAAACATTCCTTGTGAGTTTCCTGACACTCCCCATCCAGTCAGTATTGTCTCTGTGACATCTGCCTGTCAAATACCCCATTGCATCCCAGCTGAGCACAAGATTACTCCTTTTTTCCCAGTCTGAAGCTATCAGTGCTGCTCTACAGTCACAAACAACTGTTTTTGGTCCAGCTGGGAGGCAGCTGCTTTGAATGGTAGGTAAAGGTCTTGCTGTACCAGGTTTGATTGCTCGGTGTCTCGTGGGTTTGGCACAGGAGCCTCAAAAGTGACAAGAAATGCTGTGTGCTGTAACGAAGCAGCACAGGCCTCCCTGTGGTTAGCTGCATCCTGCCGCTGACTGGACTGGGGTGCAGGTTACCAGGTATCACCAATGTTAAAAGTAGTGACCTTTTAGCTTATGGACCTCTGCCATCTGCCTCTGCGCTGTGCTTTGCCTTTTCTGGGGCTTTAAAACAGTCTGCAGATAAGTTAATGTACCTGTCATCTTGCCCCCAGTGAGATTTGTGCCTGGTCTTTCAGCAATCTCTCCAGTAATGCTGCTTGCATTTTACGGTTTTGATTCCCTCATATTGTAGATTTAGTTTTATTTTTCTGTAGATATTCCCTGGGGCCAAAACAGAAGGAAGGGGAAATCTCTGCTGCAAAAGTCTTATATTTATGAGACTTATGGTGACAGGGAGGGGGAAGATCCTTAAACAATAACTCCAGTTGTTTTGAAATCTTTGTCCACATTTTAAAATGATCTGTGGAACACAGACTTGCATCTATAAAACAAACAAATAAACAAAAGAATCTTGTGATGTTATTAATAAAGCAGGTGGCTCATCTTTCAAAATCCCATTTTAGCCAGGCAATGATTCTCAATGAAACCTGACGTGTTCATTTTTGCCAAACTTAGCAGCCCCCAAGGCCTGTTGAAAGTCATTTGGAAAAAGCCTTCTTAACAGATCAGTTTTCTTTGCTGAAGCTGTAGCACCTCCTGTTTTTGTAAAGATTTGTTTCTTTAACATCTGTATTAGTTGAGCAGCAAGCTGGTGACATAGATTAACAGAGTAGGCTAGTTATACAACATTGAAGAACGATACATCCTGGAAGCCATTTAGTTAGCACCTTTATATATTGGCAACTATATTTTCCTTTTTCCATTTATTATAGAGAATTAATGCTTGTGAATCTGTTGGCATAATTGATGTCAGCTGGGGAATTGGAGCCAGCCTTGCAAATATGTTAATTATCACTGCAAATGATAGAAAGCACTGGGAGAAATCCAGATCTAGTTTGAATCCATTGACTTCTCTGAGCTTGTAGAGTATTTTCCGTGTTAAACGCATGATTTTGTTCAAAAATGCCTCCTAGACTCCTGGTCCACATTTTATTAAGAAAGAGTCTGCTAGCTGCCCATTAAGATACTCTTCTTGACAGAGTGAATAAGCAGTCATACTTTTTGAACAAGTGTGACTATTTACTTATAGCTATGTGAGCAGAATAATAATGAGTTAAGACATTTTGATGAAAGGCACTGCTTTTGTGGCCTTGCTTCCAGTACAGAATGAGAAAAGGATGTTTTTGGTTGAGCTCAGCTATGGTTTTTATCCAAAAAAAAAAAAAAAAAAAGGCATGGATCTTTCTTTCCTCTTCCATCTCCACAATCTCATTTTAGTCAGAAGGATGATCTGTAGATCCTACATGCCTGTCAGCCTGACCTTGGTGCTGGGGAAGTCATGGAGCAAATCATCTTGAGTGTCACCATGAGACACGTGCAGGACGACTGGGGCATCAGGCCCAGCCAGCGTGGGTTTATGAAAGACAGGTCCTGTTTGACTAACCTGATGTCCTTCTGTGGCAAGGTGACCCTCTCAGTGGATGAGGAAAAGGCTGTGGATGTTGTCTGCCTGGACTTTAGTAACGCCTTTGACACTGTGGAACTTGTATCCGTGTGCAGTTTAAGCAGATGCTGTGTGGGATGAATACAGCGCTGGTGTCAGCAGGAGGGCCTGAACTATTCCCCTGCATCTTTCCAGACTTGGGGATGTGGACATAGCTTGAGGGCTCAGTAGAGTCATCACACACCTCCTTAGATCTGTAGAGCACGACAGCTCTGGCTCTTGTTAGACACGGCATCTGGATTTCTCCTCAAACTCTTGGTACTGCCAAGTTTTTTTTAATGTACCTCACGTGGTGAATGGGAGCCAACAATTTGCAGAAGTTCTCCCAGCCAACCTGCTACTTGTAAGAGATGTTTGCTAAGCCATAGGATGAGTATTGATTGAATTTGTGAAAAGCTTCCTTGGTAGGAATTGGTCTCAACAAAAGCTGGTTGGGTGTTTGAAATGTCACATATTTTCCACAGACAGCAAGTAATGTTCCTTTTCAGCTGTAAAATCAATGTCTCTGGGCTTTGCATGGTAGGAGACGACTAAGGTAAACTCCTGAGGGATCATGTATAGGGCTTTCCACTTGACTCATATGCTGCTCCATTGAGAATAAATCTTGAAAATCACAAAAGTGCCTACCATCTGAATTAAACCCTACATGTACGAAATAGCACTGAAAGCAATGGCATCTTCAGGGATATGAGATATGAACAGAGTGCAACATGAACTGGAAAGTAGAAAAAGTCAGGAAAGCTGCATTCTGAAGGAAAAATGAGTCTTGGTGTCTCATAGCAAGTGCTTGAATTCACAAGTCCCTTCTGTATCAAATATACAGAAAAAATCTTCAAAGTGGTACTGGTTTTGCATCTGGCTTCTGAAATTCCTCATTTTGTGTCTAAACTTGGGTACTGAGTGCAGTGTGCATTGAGAATTTTCTTGCAGAGTTTTCAGAATAATTATCATAATGAATTCAGTAACCCTCTCTTAATGTAGTTATAATTCTTCCCTGGTTTCAACAGGAAATTATAAGTTACTTTGAGCAGAACTTTTTTTATATGTTAACATTGTATAAGAGGGTCCATCTAAGGCTCACTACCTGAGGATTTTGGCATGATCTGATAATAAATGATGAAGCTGGAATGCCCATGTTGAGGAAGGAAATACTTCAATTTGACAAGACAATTATAATTTCCTCCTGCATGAATTAAGATGAGCTTTATTTACAACATTATTTAGCTTGTGCTGTGTCTGTTGGTTTCTCTGCAGATAAGTGTTGACACTCCGTTCCAATGTGCAGTGGTCTTTTGGTTTGATACTTCAGCTCTCTAAGAGATACCTATAGAAAATATACATTTCAACTGGAAGAGATCAATCCTAGGTAACTTTCTTTTTTCATATTGTTTTGCCTGTTTGACCTGTTTTCCTTTTGTTTGTTCTTTTTTTTTCCTCATGGTGCTTGTTTTTAAAGTTACTACTCCATGCCAGCAATTTTATAATAACAGACTCTTCCCTTTCCTGTTAGTTTATATTTAGTACTGAAAAATTTCCCACATACATATCTGTAAATTGTGAAAAATAACCCTTTTCTACCAGGCATATATTTTAAGATATCTTTAAGTAAAATAAAGATACTCTCTTTTCAGCACTTGTGAAGCCACATCCGCAGTGCTGGATCCAGTTCTGGGTTCCCCAATACAACAGAGAGATGGAACTGCAGGAGAAAATCCATCAAAATGTCACTAAGATGATGAAGGAATTGGAGCTTCTCTCCTATGAGTAAAGGCTAAGACAACTGTGACTGCTCATCCTGGAGAGGGTAAGGCTTAGGAGCATCTTAGAAATGTGTGTAAATACCTGAAGGGAGGGCACAAAGACAACAGTCAGATTCTTTTCAGAAGTGCTCAGTGACAAGAGTCAGTGGTCACAAACTGAAACACGAGAGAGTCCCTTTGAACATTAGAAAACACTGTGAGGGTGATGGAGTGCCAGCACAGGTTGCCCAGGGAGTTTTTGGAGTCTCTATCTGTTGAGATGTTGAAAAGCTGTTTGCAGAGAGTTCTGGGCTGCCCTGCTCTGGGTGGCCCTGCTTGAGCAGGGGGTTTGAGCAAGATGACCTCCCCAGTCCCCTTCTAACCTCAGCTGTTCTGTGATTCTGTGAAATGCCAAACTTCATGATTTTGGGTTGAAAGCAAAAATCTCTGGTATCTCAGAAATACAGCCATGCTGACCTTCTAATAAATTTAGCATCACTGAAACATTACAGTCTTTTGTTCTTTCTGTTCCCCTATTCTTCCTCAGTTCATATATGTATATATTGTAATAAATTCTGGATTTTCAAATAGCTGCCTTTATATTCTTGATGATCGACACAGCAGGATATTTTATTCTTCTTTTGCTTTTCATGCTTTTCATGCAGATTAGTTTGAGCATGATAAAGACGTTTATCAGATTCTTGGAGACAGATGTGGATTTACTGGGAGGTGCAGAGGCTACAGCCTTTCCTCTCTTGAGGTGCCACTTGATACAGCACACCTCAGGCTTTATGTGGAGGCTTCTTTGCACCTCCCGAGTCCAAACCAGTTGAATCCATCACATTACTTATGTTTAACTACCTGAGACCTTCAGATCCCCAAAGTGCTGTCAGACACCTACAGCTAGCTATTTATTTATTTAGAGTTATGGTAGTTGCACAAGCAAATGTAGTTCTCGTCTAAGGGGCTTTGCTGATTACAAGCCCTGCTTACTCACAGAAAGGTAATTTACTGCCTGCAGGGCAGGACTCGGGTGTACCCAAGCTTCCTGGACAGCTAAATGGATCATTCCATTCCAGTGCTCATTCACTTGCTGGCCTCTCTCAGACAGTTTGCAAAAGCACTTATCCTGCAAATGCTTACTCATGTAAGCTATAATACTCTAATCAGAAAGTTAAGTGGGGCTTGGAGACATTAAGATTTTTTTTTTTAAGTGAGTAAGCACTTTCAGGGCAAAACCCAAGGGCATCAGAAACGATGATAATTTTCTGCATAGTACATTGGCTATTTTTATCTTGAAATCTGGATCTTTACATAACTTTCTATTAAATTGTTTGAGATCTTCCCTTCCTAGACCAGTGGTAGCCCAATAGGCAGACATTCTTATGCTTCAAAGCATTTTCTAATGACTCCCTATAAAATGAAATGAAACATTAACCTGAATTATAGCTGTGATCTGCTTCTAAGTTCCTTTTTAAGCACTAAATTATATCCTAGCAGTGACTGTGCCCTTTCTTCTGTCCCTCTGAATCTCACTTTAAGCTTATCAACTAACTGCTTTAACAAAAATTGGCATTGAGGTTCATGACTTGTCCTTTTAAAATGAGATTGTTTACAAATGTCTTCCCAGCACCTAACAACTTACATCAAAGTGTACTTTTTCATCTCCAGGGATGAAGAAGAAGAAAATAAAGATGTGCCTATGCAGGGGCAGACTGAACAATAGTTATCAAAGCAAAAAGTTCCCTGATTTGATGAGTGGAGGACTGTGAACTACCCAGACAGACATTAACTGGTATGTATATGCTTGACTTGCTGCTGCTGCTGCTGCTATTACCAGTCTTTTTAATAGCACTCTGACAGCCTTTAAAAGCAAGTTTCTTGTAAGAATGCTTTCATATCTCAAACAGTTCTGGTGATTTCACTCTTCAGCTATTTTCTTCCTTCAGCAGTTAAACAGTCTTTATAAACTCAAACTCCAGAAACATTAAAGCAAAGGGTGATGTTTTGCCAAGCCATATGTTCTTAAATGGTGTATTTTATGAAGTTGATAATAAATACTTTAAGGCATAGTAGCTAAAAAAATTCCAACCTAATGTAAGCAGGCATGATTCCAGTGATTTCAACATTAACATTAAGGATGAATTTAACTGTATTTTCACTCAGGACTTGGTATAGTGTTCAAACTGCGTAGGTTTCGTTGACATTCTATGTTGGGCTGGAATCTAGAATAAAATTGCATTTTTTCTACTCTACTCAATTTAAGAATTACTTCACTCTATTTCCAGCTTTATTGCTTTGCAGAAGTATTAAAATGCTGATATAAAGTGTTCACTAGGTATAAAATCTTGCCTGGTATTTGATCATTTTCCTGTCTCAACAGCTTTTTAAAGACATTGTTCACCTGCAAACATTTTAATCCTCTTTTACACGAATAATAAACTTAAACCTCTAATACATGCACGATTCTACATAAAAACACCAACTGCAGGCCATAAAATGACTGTTCAATTGAATCATAAATTGCAATACCAGGTAATCCCCAAGTAAGCAAAGCTTTTAGTCTTGCTACTTGGTATGCCATGGAAATATAGATAACCTCAGATAGTTAAAGTAGTGATGTTTCCTTTATATTTGTAGAAATACACTGCACAGATGTTGCATATCTGAGCTTTGGTGAATGAATGAATGAAACAGATAGCTTGAACTGCCAGACTGAGGGTTGGTCTTACTCAGTCACTCACTTTTTCTCCATCTAGAAAGTTGTTTTTGGAGGTGGCTCCTTCTGCCCTCTCTTTCTTTAGATGTGAAACAAGAAGGTTTTGAATGTTGGTGGATTATAAGTTGTTCAAAACCTCCTTATGTTCTCATTCCTTCACTGAACATCTAATTTCTCTCTCCTTCCTAGACTGTATTCTATCCTGCACTCTACCACTTTAAATAGATATCTGAGGTGTGAGGTGATGATATGAGGGTAAAACTCATCCTTACAGTGCAAATACTCTTTTCACATTATTTGAGTTTTTTGGATTGCAATTACAATTACAATTTAAAAAATCTATTTATGTCAGGAAACTATAATCTCATCATAGCCAGAATTGAGAGGGTATCATGGCTTCTTTCTGATTTTGTTTTTGGCCTTCAGATAACCAGAAATTTCTATGTGAATTGCAACATTTAAGAAAAGGCTTTAAAATCCTTGCAAAACTTCAGGTTTTTAATTTCCATTCTTCCTAAGGATGTCAACATGAAAGAAAAAAGATAGAAGGAAATGGCCCTTACTGGCATTTTGCTCTTTAAAATAATGTTCCATTAAATGGAGTAGTGTGTTAAAATGCCACAAGCAGACAAACCCAATTCATTGATCAAAGGATACATTTTAACAAGTCGCGGGACATTTAAAGCATACCTGTTATTTTAGCAGCATTAAAGAAGTTTCAGGAACATTAAATCCTTAAGTAATTTATCTTTTTCTAAAAAAAATCTGGTTTTCCCCTCAGATTCTTAAAAAAGCAGATTATAAATATGCTAATAGTATTAATAATGAATCATTAGATATTAAGCTTTGATCATTATCTCATGACTATACAACAGTTTGGTTTCTTGTCTCATTACTGAGTATGTTTACTGTGTTAGAGTATGCCAAGTCATTTCATAATACCATGGATTTTGATAGGAAAGTTATGGTAAGTTATGGTAAGTTTTTGAAAAGCAGAGATTGGACTCAATATTACAACTGCATCTTAATTCTTCTCTAAAACCTATTGAGGGATCCTTAAAAAATAGTTCTGGTCTAATTTTATCGCTGGTGTAGAAAGGAACAAGATATTAAGGAAATAATAGACTACTCATATCTGTGGACAGGAAAGACCTGAAAATTATAAATATTGCTTATAACAGTAGCTAATGACTACCTCCTAAACTAATCAAAAGCATTATTAAATTTTTGGACATTTTAAAATATTGTCTTAATTTGATTTTATCCTCTGAATGCTAAAATACAGAGTTTTTCCCAATGTCATTCAGTTTCTTAAATCCCCTGAACTATAAATCAATCTGTGCTACCTGCCTGACTCCAAAATCACCCTGCTTGGAGTCAGAGAGGTTGAGAAAAGAAGTTGTGCTATAAAAGAGACCAGAAAAGATTTAGAGGGAAAAATAAATACGCAAAAAATTAGTAAAAGTTACTTGTAACTCTTGCAGATAGGAAAATTTTTAAGAAAAGAATTCTGAAAAATCTTGCTAGCAATCAGTGCCAGCAAAATCTATCCAGGAAGGAAGTGAGACAGTAATTATGCGTCTAGTTTTACCAATGTAACAAATGCAATCTTGGTCCTCCTCCCTGGCAAATGGCAAAAATCCCATTGGCACTGATAGGGCCGATATTTCACTCCATGTCCTTCTGATGCAAGCGTGTCACAATAACCAACCAACCAACCAGCTCACACTGCACCCAGCAGGACTTTGGCCACTGACTTCACTGGCAACAGTGCTGAACCTTTTGCCCTTGGGCCATGAGGCTGAAATCAATGAGATATCTGCTTTAAATTAGGTCATGTATTTCAGTGTTGTTTGTTTGGGTTTTTTTCATGTGACTACATCAGGGTCAGATTCATAATATGGCACAGAAGTGGAACAATCAGCTTTCAGTGTACACATTAAGGTGTGCATAGATGTGGTGCTGTGCTACAGATTCAATCAATCTGAGCTTTCAGCTGTGATGTAATTTCCATTGGTCTCAGTGAAAAAAATAGTAGAAATAAATCTGGCCTATTTTTTCTCTATCAGAGCAAATATAGGATTTGGTAAATTTAAAAAAAAACTAAAAAAAGAACATTGGCTTGATGTTGCTTTTTGAATTTGCTTTGAAATAGTTCAGCTAATGTAGATGAGTAATCAGTAGTCAAAATTGGTGTTGACAAAGCTAAATGCCTTGTTTGCTGTCTCAAATATTGAAATAAAAATGCTAGATGTTAAAGATCATCTAGTCATATTAGTTTTGTTTAGAGGTGAAAACTTTGATGTAATAGAACCTCTTTTCAAAGGAAAATGTAGCCTAAAGGGTGTGGAGTGTGGACCACACTTCATTTTAAAAAGCTAGGAGAATGTCTCACTGAGATTCTTAAAAATTATGCTAATTTTTTTAGAATGCAAAAATGGAAAAATACTAAAATGTTGTAACGTAAGAGAAATGTCAGCATTTCTAATTGTTATTCTTCTGTGCATGTGTGTGTGTGAAAAGACACACAGAATCTGTGACATCCAACAGCATATTTTTGCATAATGATAATTCTGTATTGGTTTCTGTAGCTGCAAGTGGAGCATTTTTTTAATAGAAATAAGTAGCATTTTAGTATTTCTGCTTTACTTTAAGGGCAATAATTGTCATTGCCATGGCTTTTGAAGATACATAGCATACATTATCAAGTACTTAAGTGGTGTACTTTGACATTGTATGTGAAGAGGAGAATATGTAGTCCAATATGATAATTATGGGGAAAAAAGCCAACCCAGCTAACAGTAAACATCTAACTTGCAAATGAAGACCCACTGGGAAAAGATAGATTGTGTGATTGGATATTCACAGAAACCTTTTTTTAAAATTGCTTTTTACATTTATTTAGTTTGATTAGTTTATTTATTTTGATTAAACAGTCAGTGCTTGTAGATTGTTCTCCATTAGCAAGTGTAATTTTCATTTTTCTCTGGTCCTGTGTTTTGTACTGCATGTGTATGACCTCTTTCACTTTTATTTTACAAGCAATGGGAGAACAGATGAAATTATCTCTGTTTTCCATAAGGACATGTTAACCCTGAGCACTGGAGCCTGATGCAGATCTCCTTGAATCAGTGTGGGTTTGAACAGATAAAGATGTACAGTGCAGCATTTTACCAGCGCACTGGCACAAAAGGAGTTTGCACAGCACTGCTGCACTACTTTGAGCCTTGATCCAGCCTTGTAAGTTGCTAGGCTGGGTCGCAAATTCCTTATTGCTGCTGGCTAGTGGATGTGATACCAGCTCAGCTCGGCTCAGCTCTAGCTCATCTACCTACTCAGAATATATGTAAAAAGTAGGAAGCTATCAAACCTACATAAAATCTTGTTTCCTGTTGAACAAAGCTGTGTCCAATACATGTCTTCCATATCCAACAGCAAAATTATCTTTGCAGAACACCACCACTACTAACTTCACTGTGCAGTATAATTAAAAACACACTCATGTCATATAGGGCTCATGTAAACCTATAAACATTTTAAGTCGGAGGAATTCCTCGAAATCTGTTCATAAAAAGATTCTCTCTCTGCCGGTGTATTCTAGAGGAGGTTTCTCTTTGCTGAAAAACATGCTTTGGCTTGAAGAAATTGGCAAAGAGTGAAGTTGGGTGAGTTGAGGCTCATTGAAATACCCTTGTAAACAGAAAGATTAATGTACAGCCCTATTCAACTCAAGGCTGGTTACCTGTTTTAGGAATATTCCAAAAGAGCTGAGAGTGTTAAGATGAATGTGTCTGTACTTCCTGTTCAGACACACAAATGTTTTTGACATGGTACCCATGGCAAATTTTAGATGGAAATCTCACAACCTACAGGTGAGTGTTTCTTGGATGCCTGATAAGGAATATACATTCCCTGGAATCTTGGACAAAACACACTCCTTGGTGACTCAGTATTAAGCCTGGTATTTGTGATATCATGGAAGTGACTCCTAAGCTTAGGCTGTGGAAAGTAGAGCGTATTCTAATGCAAAAGGAAACCGCAATTACTAGGCAAAAAGCATACAGAGCTCCAGTCTGGATCACAGAGCAGTGCATTAAGCTGTAGAAAACTGTACAAGGTAAGATAAAGGCTAGAATAAGGAAAAGGATAGAGGTATTGCAATGAATAACATTACCGTGCAGGAATTTTAAAGATTTGGTTGACACACATCATGAACCAAAAGAATGACAAAATCCCTAGCTCTGGGGGATAATACCTAGGAAGAATGGTTAATATCGAAATGTATGTTTGAACTAACCACCTAAAGGCAAAAGGTGCCTTTTTGCAAAAGGTGACTTTTTGCACGAAGGCCAAAGTCAGCTTTGCAACCAAAGATTTATGTGAGAAGCACCATGTGAAAGTAGCCTCAGTTGCCCTGTGCAATGAATGTCTGCACCTCAGTGGGATAAAAGGGTTTCTGAAAATGAGGAGAATTTATAAACCACTAATGTTATCTAGATTCTTTCACCAGCTCTCCAGGGATGCTACCAAAGGAATCCCAAGTGACATGGCATGCAAGAAAGAGAAAGACTTTGGGAACTGAAAGGCCTGGTAAAAGCCTGCAGTTGTGAGGTACTGTGACAATGAAGAAAAAGTGCACTTCTGGGTCCCTTTTGCATATTCCACATGAATGTATATATTGCAAGGACACCACTTTATATGGGTTTTCATTGCTCACAGACATGGCAGAATGCACAACCAGAGTATATTTGCACCACACAACTGAAAAGATGAAGCACTTGTTCCACCAGGAAGGGAATTTATTTATTCCATAGGTAAATCAAAGGATAAAAATTTTTGCAATTGACATTAGGGCATCCTATCAACAGACATGAGAGGATGAGGGAAAATTTTTTCTTTTTTACTGTGAGAAAGTCTTCTCACAGCTTTTCTTCTGTTCGAGGATTTCCTATTTCTACAGCTGGAGATTGTACTGTTACTGACAGGTTGGGTCTAAGACAACAAATGCTTTAAAAAAAGCCTTATGTGCTCAAGGGCAATTTATGAGGACACGTATAAATGTAGTAATGATATTCATCTGTAGTTGACATATCAAAGATAAATGTCAACTTATCTATTTGTTAATGGATCTATTAAAAGCTGTGTTTATACTTTCTGTCTGTTTTTTTTTTTCCTCAAGCACTTACACACAGATGGATTGTGCAAACAAATACTTCATTAATAGCAGGACTCAGAGCCAAGTGAACACTTTTGAGTCCAGAATCATGTCAATTAACCCAATTTAATTGCTTTCTTGATCCACCTCCACTTTTTGAACAGTTCTTTTTAGGTTTTTGTACAAGACCAGAGGGATGCTGAGTAATTGTATATGATTGAAGGACTCCATACATCCCATTTTATTAAGAAAAATACAATCTGTGCTCTCAAAATGGCACAGCACCATGGAACATAAAGAACAACACAAATACCAAATCCAAAATCCTAATTAGAATGAGTCACTGAGGCAAAGTTGGCATAACCAGCCTAAGATTCCCAAGCTCAAGTGAGGTGGTGAGGGGAGAAGAATCCTTTCTAAATATGGTAACCATTTTGTTTAAAATAATTTCTGAGATACATTTTTCCCCACTACGAAACAGCTGTTTTTTTCAGTATCAACAGTTTAAAGAAATTTGTCTTTAAGCTGAAATAAGGATTCATTATATGTGTAGCTGCAACATATACCAGTAGATTTGCCACTTAGACACACGAAAAAAATGTTTTGATTGGAGAGCAGTCTGGAGTTATATGATACAAAACAGAGTTTTTTCCACACCTAGCTGTATAACATAGAAAGAACTACTTAGCAGTTAAATATAATATGTGCAGTGCAAATGGTCAACCTGACTTTTTGAGGGGGAAAACAAAAATTTTCTTAGACCAGAAGCTAAATCTGAAAACAGACAGCAACTGAATCTTTTGCTATTTCTTAATGACTAAGAACAAAAATGTGAATTTTCAATTTGATCTTGTATGGTCTTTTCTATAAGTGAAAAACCAAAGGGTTTAAAAAGATGCATTTAATCTTACGTTTTTGAGAGCTGTATTGCTACCATGTGGTCAAATGTTTGACTTCTGAATGAAATTCTGTACAATAATTTCATAAGTTACAAGCCAGTAGAATATTGCCTATCAAAACCTAACAATTTAATATTTTCTCTTCTATTATCTCACTAGTATACATTTCATTAACTTTGGCAGGTATATATGACATTTCTAAGTAGATGAAGAGGTTCTGCTATACATGTGTTTCTGGCATGGTGTAAAGGATTAATCATGTGATCCCATAAGATTTTGCAAATGAATACTGATTTTTTTTCCCTAGGGTGAAAAAAGAAGACACACTTTAAATAATATTTACTGGGTATCAGTTATTGAATCTATGAAAATGTTACGGCTACAAAGCATTTTTATCCATGTTCTTAGTTTTTCAGGTGTTCCCAGATAAGAAAGAGAATTTTTAATAATAAAAACTTAAGCAAGATGTTGTTTATACATCAACACATAAGGATTTTTTTTCCTTTCAACTTTCTCAGACCCTCAACAGCTTCCTATAAATCCATGTCATTTGAGCAATTCCCACATCTGTGAAAACTCCCAATTTGCCATTAATCAGACAGAATTTGCCTCTGCTGAAAAAAAACATGATTGAGAACAATGTCTTCAATATATCTCTCCAAAGAAACATTTAATAGTTCAGTCCTTCTGAACAATGTTAAAATAATAACTTAAGCCTAAACTCTCATTTGGTTTTCTCATTACGCTCACTGAAGCTAATGGGACTATATGCATGCTTAAGCATGTACTCCAGGGCTTTCCTTACAGGCTGCTCAGAATGGCAAGGGGATAATATTTAATCGAGGAAGCAAGTTTTAGTTCAAGCTTCCACCACACTGTTATGTCTAATAGTGAAGGAAATTATTTAAAAACTGCTGGCACTCTCTCCTTATTCATCATGATTTCAAAACCACAGAACGCTCTATTACATTCTTCTGCTACTTGAAACTTGGAACATGAAAAGTTACGGGACTGTTCCCACAAATCCCTTGCTTGCAAGAAAAAGCGCTTACAGGGTTGACCTGAAAGTCCTGAAGTTCTTTCTGAGTTTTCACTGGAAGCCAGGCAAAATCAGGGACTTAGAGTGCAGGCACCCAACTTGGCACTTGCTTTGTATCTAAGTCAGAATGCAAATGCAGTCAGTATGTCCATTTAAAACCCCCTGTGAAAAACAATCTCTTGGGAGCATGTCTAATGAGTAATAAAGAGGTGTCTGCCTCACAAATGTAGCTTGGGCCACTATTTTAAATTTAGTTTCAAATTAAAATAAGGTTAAAAAAGGAAATTTCCCTTTTAGTTCATAGCTTTTATAACGGATAAAATGCTTATGTAGAAAGTAACAAACTCTGGTTCAAAACCCTCTTCTGCCATTTAAGAGTTAAGACTACATCTGTTTTAGGAATGGATATTAGCCATTCACCCTAAAGACTTTTCCAAGGATGGAGCATGTTTTCAGGATTTTAGCTGATTATAGATCATACTTATTATAAGATATATAAATTTGTACATGATAAATAATTGTCATATTTATGTCATAGGAAAAAAAAGCATCACTTCATTAGGAAGAGCTGTGGAATTTTTCCTTTTGCTCCCTGCAGTATTTACGTATTTTACATTTAGGAGTCTCTAAATAGCTTTGTGAACTGTCAGGTTTCTAATTCTCAATAGAGTTCACTTTGATCCACCTTGAAGGTAGGTCTGCCAATAGACCCATAGCACAACGTTACTGACTCTTCTGGTAGTGAAATGTTTATAATTTAGACATTGCATTCCCTAATTTTAGGTAATTGTGCTTTGTGTTTTATATGTCCTATGCCTTAAGACTCTCTCCTTTGTCTTTACTGAGGCAAGTTTCCTGTTGACAGAGTCGGGAACAGAAATTAAATAAGGTAAGTTGAGCTTTGGTCTGTACTGAGTTTCTCTATCTCTATCATCTCTATATTAGGATGTAGAAGATATTAACCCAGTCCAGGGGATGGTAACATTAGCTAATACTTTATGTGCCTTGGATTTATCATAGTCCTACTAGGCCCTTTACATTTATTCATCTAATGTTGAGTGTACCTCAGTATGATATTGTTCAAAATATTTTAAAAATTTTCCTAAATCCTTTGTCCTTTGAAGTAGTTTGACTTTATCAGGTGCAGCATTTCACATATCTTCTTTTTTTTTTTCTATTCCAAATTACATAATTGTAGATCAAAACATTATATGTTTTAGAAATTGTTTCCTTCTCTGTGAATGAGTACTTAATGTTGCTGTTTGAGTGAAAGAGCTGATTGTAGTGCCAGATGCACCTAAGCCTAAGAGGGTGTTGCATTGTTCTGTTGAACTGCTGCAGCTTTTAATATTCAGACTTTTTGTCTCAGGTGTCCTAGAGCAGTGCTGTGCAGTTATTCAATAAGTGAAGAGGGACTCTAAGTATGCAGACTTGAATTATCAATATTTATTTACTGTTGTGTATGGGGGCGTATGCAGCAGTGCTGAAATGTTTATTGAGTTTGATTTCTGAAAACAAATGTATAGCCTTGTATTCAGAAATAAAGCCTGGTTTATATGCTTTACATATTTGGTTTTGGCAGAGCTAGCTTTTTATTCCTGTATTCTGAGGCCTGAAGTGACCTAGAATGACCTTTTCTGCCATTACAGCTGACATATATCATAGGTATCTCATGGGATTAAATATACATGTCAAGAACAACTGTTTTACCAAGTTTTAACTCTCTGATTACTGATAGGAATTGTTGCTTGGTTTTTTAGCATCAGCCAAGGAATAACTAAATTGGAGACGAACTACCAACTATTTAAGAAACAAGTAAGTTACACATGATGAATATAACTGTTCTATATAGGGAATGCCTGTGAGAGATATGGGATTATGAAATCCTGAAAGATACAATGTATTCCTGTTGAAAATTACGAGATAAAAATAGCAGAGGCAGATTTGAAACAGTTATGTGCATAGCGTTTCTTAGTTTTGCTGTAGTTAAACAGAAAAAAATAGAAAGACATGCATCATTATTACCAAGTCTATTTGTGGTTTCTTGGTTTTTAGAAGTCAAGCAGTTCCATGGTCTGTATCTGACTCGTCATGTATTTCCATATCCCTTGGTCCTGTGGCTATTAAATTTGAACTTGAAAAAAATGTATTGGGAACTCAAAAGGTGTCAAACATTTACTTGTATTTTTATCTCTAGTCTGTAGGAAAGGCAGAGTCTGGTTGTGACAGGCTAAAGCAACCCTGGAGGGGAATGTTGCTTTCCTGTGGTCATCAACAGGGCACTGGTTCCAGGGAGCAGTGTGTTACACAGCTCAGCTTTGCACTGGGTGAATTAGAAACTGCTTCTTGTCTCTTGTCCCCGTTTCCTACACAGGACATACATGCTGTTTTCCTCTTCTGTATTCATGCAGTAGTGTGGAAATGTTGATTTTGACCAAGACTGAAAGATCAAATAGGTAAGGCCAAAATGTATCCATCAGAACCGTGCTTTGTGGTAAAGCCCCCGTTGCTGCAGAAGTAGCAGGGAAGAAGTGCTGGCAACAACCCTCATCTTGCATTTCACACAGTTCTGGTCTCTGTCAGCCTTGAGATGTGCCAATCAACTAGACAGCACATGACCTGACATGCATCATAATTGTGAACATTAGCAGTATCTGCTTCTGACTCTGAGATGAGATTGCTTTTCTGGTATGCGTATGAAGAAAAAAGCTTTCATAGAGAAAGGGGACACATTGGTCAGTCTCCTGAGAGGCTGAAGTCATTCTTCCACCTCTGAACCTTTTCTGCTGCAGGTCAAAAGAGCAAAGTTGCAAAAATTCTATTATTCAGAGCAAATAGGTTTCAAGCAGGTTAAATATCGTATTGTAGTGTGATAGTTCTTTCTACAGCACATCAAAGAAGAAGGAAGCAATAACACAGAGGTGTTGTGAAGTAATATTGCAATAACCCAAGAACTTGTCAGCATGGTCTGTTAGATGGTCAGCCCATCAGTGACAATGTCCTGGAATTCTGCTACTGAATGTGACAGAGCTGTGTCCATCACCCTCAACTCTAAAAGATCCCTGGACACTGTATGAGTCCAAAATTAAAAGGAATAGACAATAGCTTCTGAACAGAAATGATTCCATTAGGGACTAAGGAAAGCACCAAAGAGACCTGAGGAATGATGAAGGCAACTACAAATTTTAAAATTTATATGCTGACTAGCAGGGAGCCAACCAAAGGAAAAAGAACCAGTGTTAATGATCAGGAATCTCCTGTACACCTAATTCCAAAGGAATTTCCCTATTTTCATTCTATATTCTTCTTTGATGTTACATAGAAGCAGTGCACAGAATGTTTTGTTGAAGTAGTTGTTTGATATCTATTTACACTTTAAGTATTAACGTAGCCATTCTTTCAAGAATTAGGTGGTTATTGAAGTAGAGAGGGAAATACAGACCAAGTTATATAATTTTGAGACACGTCTTTAAGACTTGCAAATCTGTCTTACTCTGTTCTCTTTACCCAAAGCAACACTTTTTGACTAACAGCCAGGGAAAAGCCATATAATGCAGTTGTGGTGAATTTAATGGGTGATTAGAGCTCCATAACTGTATGAGTTTGGTTACATTAGCATGCTACTCAGGATGTAGTATAGGCTGTGTTTGATGAGCTTTTGGCTGCCGCAGTTAGGGCTCGATCCCAGACATCATGTTCAAGCATAACTCCCATGGAACAGAGAATGAAACCCTGAATTACGGCCATAGAAACAAAGAACAAACAAACTATTCACAGCTGCTAGTACCATAAAACCTGGATGAGGTTTCCTGCAAGCTCCTGCAACCTGCCATATGCCGGAGGGACGCTACAGATATTGTGGCTGTTGGCAGGGAGATGCACAGCCAGGAGAGGTAATGCTTCATTCACCATGTTCCTCTTGCAGCCCCTGGCAATAGGTTTTCTACAGTTTCCTACAGAGCTGCAAATAGAAACTAAGGCTGTGTCTGACTCACTGAACTTTTAAGAAGGAGACAGGTGAAAAAGAGCTTGCTTTTTTTTCTTTTTTTTTTCTTTTAGGGCAAGTTCCCACTGGAGGACAAAGGTTTCATTCTAGTTAGGATATGTGATGTACATTTCTGCTCACAACTATAAGGACTAAATTCTTAGTTCAGATTCTAGTGTGATATTCAGTGATATTAAACCACATTCAGGTTAATTTTGGAAAGAAGTACAAAGGAAGATCTCTTTAAACTTTCTTAGCATAGCTATTTAAATTTTCTTAAATTCTGTGGTAATTAAAAGCTGAATTTAGCCTTTTATGACTGACCTTCTAATTCTTCTCTCAAAGATCCCTGGGCATAACTTTGCTCTATTATTTATTTAAAATCCTATTGCTTAGGGTATCCAGAGGAGAAGCCCTAGTAAATACCTGAGAGCAGTGTGTCCTCTTGGGATCCTGCCTCTTGCACATCCTAAATATTATCTATCTTGCACTCCAGCTCTTTAGTAGCATTTCTGTTTCATTAGCTAACATGAGGGACCAAGAGGCACCCCTGCAATAATTCCATAGCTGTGAAAACAGAAATTTCTTTCACATAAGCTTTATTTTTCAGTCACTGAAACATGGCTGACCTGAAAAAGCAGTAAATATTCAGTTTTTCTTTATAATTTATATTTGATACTTTATTTTTACAGCTATGATATTTATTTTACAGCTATTATTTCATTCAGAATCCTCCCTGTTTATTTGTGAGCTACTAAGTTGTGGTACCTGGAAATACATAATTTTATCTCTCTAAATGTGTGCGCATTGTATTAGTGATATATTTGTGCATGCAGTTTCCCCAGCCTGCTTTAAGTTACATAGTGAAATATTGAAATATCTTATGGATCAACACTGGGATAAAGGAACTTGAGATAACAAACCTTGTAGTTTTTCTGTATATTGGATGAAAAGACAAAAACGTGCAGACAAGTCTGTCCCGCAACAACATTTCAGAGACAGGACTGTGATTCAAGTAGCTCCCTCTGATCAGATTTGAGTAAAAGTTTGACAAAAACGGACTTTTGGTAGGACATTCAATATGTAATAGGATCATTTAAAATTTGAGCTTCTAGAATAGTAGCTTAAATACTCTAAGGTCAAAGCTGTATCCTGTGGGCTTTCTAAATTTCCATATTTATCCACCTGGTGCATCTCTCCAGCACCCCCAATTCTTTGGGCAGATCCTTCATTGCTTTCTGAAGTCAACTGGATCAAAGTCTATGTAGCATGAAGAGCGTAGGTGCAGTTTATGAATCGTATCTTCTGTACTACCCATTGGAAATGTATCCCTTCACTTCCACTTGCTGGAAAACAACTTTTCTGTGTTATGGGTAATAGCTGACGGAACAGAAGTGTGTAGAAAGAAGCACAGGGGAGGGCATAGGGAACAAAAATTTTGCTTTGCAGTGTGACATTGTTTCAGTAACCTATTTTTTCCCCAGAGTTTCTAGGAGTAGGAGAAACAATATTACACTTAAAAGAAAAATTCTGGGACTCCGAGTGTACTTTAATTTTTGCATATGTCACCTAAAAATTAAACTTTGTAGATACAAGGAAAAATCTCTATTTCTGCTTCATTCAGCATAAGATTTTAGTGGCTGTCATTTTTTGTCAGACTTTTGGTACTAAGATCTGTCTTCCTTGCATGTTCTTTTTTATGACTCTATCTAGCCCTTTAAACCTACCCCCAAGATTTATGAAATAATGACAAGCACAAGAAGCAAAAAACAAGACTTGTTTAAGATCAGCCTTGACGTCTGCCTCAAACAGCCCTGGCCAGCAGCAGTCTTATGGTTTTGGGTTGGTGGGGACCCCTGCTGCCCTCTGTGCAGGCACAGTATCCTTGCTGGACTTGTGTGTGCATAGCTGCTCCTGGCACGTGAAAGAAGTAAGACTCAGAGAGATTACACAGAAGATTATACAGTTGTGGTAGAGGTGGACACCACTATTGTCAAGGCAAGAGCCACCACAGTCTAACTCCTGCTCCGTGCCTTGTGTTGTAGCTGCAACCAAAGACACCCTGCTGGTTTTCCAATTCCTCCAGCACCAGGAAGCACTGGATGACCCAAAACAATGCATGGAAACAGCTGAGGTTGCTGTGAAAGAGCAAGCTGGGGGATGAGTGCCAGTCCAGCTGCTTTATCGCAGCTTTGCACCTGCACAGAGCAGAGTAGGGCAGCTGCAGACAGGTAAGTTAGTGCAGTAAAGAAATAGAAAAGAAAAGGAAAAAAAGAAAAAGCAGAAGAGGTGCTGATTGCTATTCAGCTTTTGTGTGGTTTGTACAAAATCTCTTGTAATGCTTCATAACCTCAAGGCATCTTCTGGAGGGGCACAGATTCCCATCCCATGTGGAATGTGAAGTGGTGGTCTGCAAGGAATCAATGTAATTTTGTGAAATGCTTGTCTATTCAACTAGCTTTTCTCTATTTGACCAGGTTAGGAGAAGTAGATGTCATCAGAACAAAAATAACACTAAGAGAAAATTCATGCTAATGGTAAATTATGAGGATGTAGACACCAAGTATTGGACTGGAAGGTGGGAAGGGACAGAACAATCCAAGGCTTCTGGATTAGAGGTGAATTGGTACCTTGGTCTGAGCTGAAGCCTTCCCAATTTGAGGTCATATCCTCAGAGAGTCTGACAAGACAGCATGTACTGTGTATTTCCCTTTCCAAGGGAAGCAAGTGTAATAATTTCAGCACTGCGAACTGGTACTATTGGAAATGCTTCCATAATATTCTTAGGTAAAACAACAGATGCCTAAGCAAAAAAGCAAGTATGGCAGTGCTCCTATTTGTGAAGATCTGAATAAGTCTGTTCAGCAAAAGCAAAATTTAGAACACGTATTCAAACCACCAGTCTGTTTTGTGCTTATGTGCAAAGAACATGCTAAACAGAGCGATATGACACCCAAATACTCATTTGCCAGTGGAAAAACTGCCCCAAGTTAATATGTGAAAACAGTTGTACATCTTCACTGTTAAATGAGCAGGAAACATAAACAAGACTCAACAAAAATTATCTTGAAACCTATGATGTCATGCTAAAGAAATGACAGTATGACACACAGAGGTAACTCTTCAGTACTATCATTTTATTATATCTGCACTTTTCAACAGAGGCTTCTCGTATTATCAGTTCTACCTTTTGTTGGCAAATGATGAAGCGTGATGATCTGTCAAATCACAGGTACTACACTGAACAATAATATTTAAGAAGACTCCTGTCTCACTCCTAAAAAAACAAAAAGAAAAATACTTAACGGTGATAATAGAAAAAAAGAATCTTTCAAGGAGGAGTTGCAAATATGTTTTTTCAGCTGTGTAAATTTCTGCAAAGTTACCTCTTTTCACAACTACTAAGTATGTAAGATTGGTACATCTCTTATTTTTCTTTTTCTTTTTTTTTTTTCCCCTATTTGTTAAGGCTGTTCTGGAATATTAAATCTGCATACAACTACTGCAGACTTTTCCTCCTCACTAATACTTTGTTTTATATGCAATATATTTTTACATCGTTTAAAAATATTGCTGTCTACAAAACGCTTTTATACTCTATTTTTTATTTGCATTCCAAATGATTCCTGTAGGATTTTCTTATTCTTAGCAAAAGGAGATATATACTCAGATGTATTTTCTTTTGTTTTTCTTTCTTCCTTCTCCCCTGTGTAAATACTCTTACAAAAGCAGATTTGACAAAAGACCATTCACTATAAAAAACTTCCTCAGCAGTGACGTGATACACCACACACCCACTTGTGTAGTCTTTATCAATAACAACAGAAACAGTGTCAAGTGATAAAAATATATGTGATTTAAATCAGCCGTTTTGGGAGTATATTTATTCAAGACCCTTCAAGCGGAGATGAATAGCAGGTTTCTAAATGTGATATTATGAGGGTAAGCAAATGAGTCATTATTTGTATTCTAGAGCAATAGAGTTGGGCAAGAACAACACTGCAAGAGGGAATAAGCAGTCGTATCTAACTGTTTATTCTATTCCACTCATCACCACAGGGTGTATCTGTGCATGTGAGGTCAAGGTCAGCGATCCTTGTTCACATGAATCATTCTCAGTGCTAATGAAAAACACCCCTGATGCAGCGTGTTCGAACGGCAACAGCTTCGGCAGACTTCTGACACTCCTGACTCACTTCTGCGAGCCAGAATTCACCGGTGAGGCAGAACGGCCGGGGTGGGGGACATTCAGGGCTTGGGATGCATGGGAGCTTAACAGGGGCTGTTGGTGGAGGTTGGCATTGAAAAGAGGGAGGATAATTTTTGACTGGAGGACAAAACAGTGCTGCTGTGGGCCAGCTATGGCTCCTTGACACCTTGGCTGTTTGAGTTTCAAGGCTGAGGAGTCTTTCAAAAGGAAAAATTAATTTTAAAAGTGCAATCTAGTTCTGAGTTAGTTCCCAAATAATTAAGTTTTAAAGTTATAAAAAACCCTAATCATCTTTCTCCACAAGTTTTGTGAAGTCAAGGAAACAGAGATGGAATATAGTAGCACATGAAGAAGGGTTCTCCTTCCTCCCCCTCTTCCCCTTTCAATCAGTGCAAATTTTGCATACATTTTCTCTGCATTTCAGTGTCCAGATAGAAAGAAGGACACATTTTGTGTAAGTGCTGATGACATATAGATATATATGTATGAAAAATTAAAAATCAAGCACGGAATAACTTTTCAGGGCTGCTGCAGTGACTACGATAATTTGATATGCAAGTGAATTTATTACTAAGATTGCAAACAAAAGTTATGCGCGTTATGTTTCTTGCACTGCAGTAATCCTTCTAAAGAAATTTTGGCGGCCCCTCGCCAAAGCCAAGGGAGGAACTCGATGGCCGGAGGAGTCCCCGGGACTCCAGCGAAGAAGAAGAGGGTGCTCCGCGGAGGTGAGGGAGGGAGGGAGGGAGGGAGGCAGGCTTTTGTCTCACCACACATGGTCTTGTGGGAAGTGGGAATCTCAGGTTGAGTTACTCATCGGTATGGAGTCAGGAGTGTGCACAACCAATGATTTTGATGGCAGGAGGTAATGTACACATGTTTTTCAGGGAAGGTGCTGTAGGAGGACTTGCCGGCGGACAGGAGGAGGTTTGAGCTGAGGGCTGTCATTTCCCAAGCGTGGAATTCTTCTGATCCCAGGAGCCCATCGCCGCCGCCTCCAATGCGCTCCCTCCCTCCGGTACGAGCATGGGGCTGGCGGCGCACGGAGCCGGCCG
>VXBT01010523.1:43625-147003 GCA_013400235.1 Oriolus oriolus | reverse complement strand
TCCGCGCGGGGCAGCCTCGAGGCCAACTTGCCTGGTACTTGTTCTACCCGCTCGGCTCCTCTGCGGCAGGGGGATCCTTTTCTCCTTTTCCCTCCAGCCGGTGCGGAGGGAGAGGAGCTCCCAAATTCCGCCGATCTGCGCCTTATGTCTTTTATTTGCTGGGGCGAAAGCAGAGGAACAGTGTTCGCGCGCGTTTTGGCATATTGCTTTGATAGGGGGTTCTTTGATTGTTTTTGCAGAAAGCATTTGCAACCTGGCAAACGCCAGTGAACCTGGGAAGAGTCCCCGAAATCTCTTTTGGCTTTCGTGATCTTAATGCCCGGAAAACACTGTTGAAAATATTGCCCAGTGTGCTCTTGTCTCCTCCTCCTTTACTTGTTCGGGGATACAGATGCTCTCTTTCAAGGCTAACCAGCACGCAGACAGTTCTCCCGGATCAGATCCTGACTTTGAAGACACAGAAGGGAGTGGTGTTCCGCGAAGTAGTGAAAACAAGTGTTGAGGTTCATGACCCTTGTGTGCTGAATACTGAGTGCGGTTTACCCAGAGCCAAGTCCGTCACGTACGGTTTCCTTACTGTGCCGCTTGGCTGTCACCGTTCTCTGCTGAACCCAACTGTTTGTGGATCTGGTTGCAATGTCTGGGAATCTCACTAGAATTTGTTCTAGCTGTGTTTCCCCCCTTGGGTTTTAAATCCACTATTCGGGTAAGTGGGTTTGCAGGAGTCTCTGACCTAATCCTTCAAGGGTAAAGTAACAGCTTAAGTTGTGCTTGAGTTCTGTGTCAGTTTGCGTTTGTTTGTTGTTGTATCTGTTATCCCCAAAGTAACTTTGCGTCTTTTCCTGAGAAACTAGTTTGGCTGAAGGAGTAATTTCTACTCTTTACAAGTCCAGAGACTGCTGTAGCTCATGCAGCGATCTTGATGACAAAGATGTTGGGATGACGGGGAGCCTGGCATCTCAGGTGTTGGCGTTTTGAGAAGATGCTTGCTAAGGAAAATAATATACCAAATGCAGATCTGAAATGAAAACAAACTTAGTGTTTCTCCCATTGACTGTCACCTGGGTATTTCTGAGCTAGAGTGCTTTTGCAGCAACGTCTCCTTTTCCATTTTGCTTCTTTATGCCCCTTTCACAAGCCAAAAGAGGAAGCAGACTAAAAGTCAGAGCAAAGATTTTGTCAGTGGTCGTCAAAAACCCTCTAAAATAAATACTGTGTGGGGAAAAAAAAAGTGTTATGCAGTTAGGGAATAAAAGTGATTGTTTAAAAGTAATTGTAAATATTTATCCTAATAATGCTGAGTGTAATGCTGTTAGTATGGTAATATCATTTTATCACATGATAAAAATAGTTGATGGGATTCCTTTAAGTTGCATACCTGTTATATTATATATACCTGTATACCTGTATTGTACAGTTGCTAGGCACATAGACCAAAATTCTGGGTACAGTGAATTTGGTGGGCATTTTGCCACTGACCTAAGAAGAGCCAGAATTGAACCAACAGACTGTGTAGTGTGAGGTGTTGGGCCAAACTGAAAACATTTGACTGATTCAGCTGTGCAGTTGTGGCAAAGTTTATAATGCTGCATATGCTGCTATGGTCGATATATTAGCATAATAGCTCTACCATAAATTAGTTAAATTAGGGAGTTATAAAATAACTTGGTTCTAATTCACCTTAAGAAAAAAGGTGTGGTATGCTTTAGTCTATCAGGATTGCTTCTTTTAAATGTTTTCTAAAGTATCATATGACACTAAATTCACATTTAAGTAATTGCTGCAACAACACAGAACACTGAATTACACTGTAGCCCGTACACTTTGCATCCCAATGAGATTTCAAGTGTAATTTAAAAATAAGCACTCTATTATATTGTGTTTGCAAGGTGTACTAGTTACCAGATCCTTTACTAACATTTAACAGCTCCAAATGAAAGGTGAAAATGAAATTAGAGTAATTTGCATGTCCCTCATACTGATTGTGTGCTATAGGGAAATATTTGGGGTGAAAACCAAAAAAGTGATGTTACTTTAGTATGCTTGCAAAATTTTCAAAGTTATAGAAACACTCTCTTTTCCAACAATGACAAGACTTTTAAGTAAATTTCAGCTTTTGTAAGCAGTATTGATCAATTCATGCAGGAACAGAGAATTTACTTAAATGTGTAAGCAAAAGCATTAGAGGTGTTATAAGTAAGATATACCTAAAAGTAAAATTGTAGTGTGTGAACTGCCAACAATTTTTAACTAGCAAACAGACTGACAGGTTTGACTCATTCGTACCTGCCTGCATTCAGTTATCAAAGTGAGGTGGGAACTGTTCACAAAAGAACTGTGTGAAATACTTTCAAATTTTGGAAGTAATATTCCTTCCTTATCTCTGTTTTTGCTTCAAAACTATTTCAATGGGTCACCAGCCTGCTTTGGTAAAAGTGTCATAGCTCTGTGGATCTCAACAGCACTGTTATGACTGACACCATCTGAAGACCATGCACAATATTTCTGTGTATGTTAGGATTAAGATATGTTTATATGGGCATCACTTAAGGGTCTAAATTGGCAGGGTGCGTATTGAGTTGCAGCTGAGCAAACCTGCTATTTAACTGAGTCAAGTTACAAATATTTTCCAGCTTTGACATTCTTCTCGCCTTTTACATGAGGAATTATGGAGACTTTTTTGTACTTTCCTAATATATTAAAATACAAATATGAGAATTTCCCTGTGATCTTGTGTGTAAGTTCTTGTTTTGTAGTTTCATACCATGTAAAGCATCACAAAGCAGAACTAGCATTTCCACAATTCCTTCCATTGTGGTCTAGACAGTAAATGAAGTCCTGTCAAGATTCCAGTCAAAAATTTGAGATCCTGTTGAGATGATGAATACTAACAGTCTTGTAAAAAGCCTATTTTTAAATTATTTAATGTTGGGTTAGCGTTGGCACCTTACCTGTAAAATCTCCAAAGAACTTAAAAACTGAGAATGGACAGCTACAACCAGAATTCTGTTACAGATTCTCTTTCGGCAGAAGATGTTAAGAAGTAACATAATGAAAAATACGTAAATAAAGTAATATTTATGCTTAAGAAAACCTTGAAATACTTGTATGAGAGAACCTCCTCCCTTGAGGAGTAGATATGGGGAGATTGTGACTGAAAGCTATGAAACAAAAATAAGTTTTAAATTACTTGGTACCACCAGAAATCACTTCTGGAGAGAAAGCAATGTTTTATATCCCTTTTAAAGCTATGTGAAAGTTAGGATAAAAACAGTTACCAGGGAAAAACAGCACAAGTAAGTAGTGCTAGATGTATGTATAGGAGTGTGTGTGTCCACGCGGGTGAAGTTTTAGACAGAAAACAATTACTTTTAATGTATTTGATTTTTTTTTTTTAAAGAACTCACAAAATGTGCTGTATTTAGACTGGCGAGTGCAAGTCCTCTGTGCTTCAGCCAGCACAATGAATTCAGTTGGCTTTATGCCAGTGTGTTGAATTATACCCAGGTAGGCTGGATAAATGAATACGAGCTCCAACAACGCAGACTTCTTTTTCACCTGGATCTGCTGACTAATTTTAGTCTTCACCTGTCTAGAGCTGTCACAGAATAAGACAAAAACTGCTGTTGCCATGTTTGTTTCGTGTAATGGGAAGGTTGTAGTATGGGAAGGGTAGAAGTCAGCATATTATTGCTGCAGAGATGTGGTCTCTTCTAACTGTGTTGAACTGCTGGGAGAATGGAGAGAGAAGAAAAAAAAACGCCTAGAAACCTGTCCATTGTTTTCCTCTTGTATAAGCTTAGTTGTGTGCACATGTGCAAACCTCCGGGTTGCTCCTGGACTGGACTAATTCCACAGTTAACAGTAAGGAAATTAAATTGTGCTTGAGCTTTCCACTTTCAGATGTTCTCATCTTTGTACATTTCTTCTTGAAATATTCAAGAATGTGCTTCAGTATTTTCTGTTGGCTTTTCCTTTTCTTCCTTCTCTGTCTCCTGGGAAATAATGTTGTTGGTCATATTGAGGTAGTCATAACCAAATCTTCTGTTTTGCTTGAGGCGTAGTTCTCTCACCTCGCTTTTTACTTGTGCCTTGTTGTAGTATTTGTGAAAGCAAACGTCTGAAATTAATGTAGGTGTTTTTACGTATATGTTTATATATGTGTACATGCTTAATATAAAGGAATAGAAGTTTTCTTCTTGAAGCAAGTAAACGTCTTTTTTGTGATCTGCTGGAATAATCTGCAGGTAGACTTTTAATATTGAAACATTTTCCTAGCCTATATGGAATGTGTGAAAATTGATGTTATTTCTGTTTACATCTACTGACACACTTTGATGCCTCAGCCACTTTTGGGGTCTCACTAGTAAGGGAGTGTGTTTACTGTGCAATGCAGACCTTGCTCTGAAGGCATGGCTTTCCAAACAAATGGATGGGTAAGGGTTTTGGCCTGGAGAACAAGAGGGGCTGGTTCGCCAAACATATTTTACCTTGATTAGCCTTTCCTTTTGTCCTTTGATATAAGTGCTAGCTGTTACCTCTTTCTGTGGTCGTTTCTGTTTGTTTTTTAAAAAATTGTTTATCTGTTTGTTTCTTTTGCTTTGTTTTTCATATTAATCCACTGTAAAAAAGGGTATACCCTAGTGGATGCCTAGTTCATAGATGAGGATATTTATGATACTGATAAAACCTAGCATTATAACTTCCACAATTAGAGAGAAGTAATCAGAGCTAAAAATCCATGGATTATTCTAAATTTGAATTTATGATAGAATGACAAACCCACCATCTAGATCTTAGAAGCAGACTCCAAATACAGTTTTATGATATTTATTTAAATCTAATTTTGGCACAGAAATGTAGTTAAGAAACCAAAGACTTCCCTTCCATTTCATATCCAGATGTACTTTTCTGACTTTTCTTTTTTTATGGAATATTTGGATAGTTTTACTCAGACAGAGTCATAAGTCACCTTGCTGGGAAGTACAAGGTGTGATCTTAAAGGGAAAAAAAAGAATTACTTTCCTGATCATTTGGCTTTAGCTGCTGAAAATTCTGAAGCTGGGTGAAATGATTACTCTGACAGAACTATAGAAACGATCTCATTTCAGTACATTCTGAAATATTTTATATTTTGAATAACCCTGGCTCAGGGGCATTTAATACTTGCCTCTGGAAGTTTCCAGTCCTAGTATTCAGTTTAACATCTCTGCCTTTGTATTTCCATTTAGCCTTGCCATGTTAAAACAATGAATCATCTTGTCCATTAACTACAGTGGGAATGCCTGTTTATGCACTGAATTTATTTTGTCATGTTGCCTTAATAATTGATTGGAACTGTGGCAACTCCTGACTGCTTTCCCATATGAATTTGGGCTATTCCCAGTGCTGTTCTGAGTAGTAGAAGCATAAGCCATCCCCAGACCTGGAATGTCTTTATCCTCTAAGGATTCAACTTGTCTTTCTCATGAAACTCTAAGGTAGCATTTTCATTTTCTGTCTTCATGCATATGACATTGTGTAGAGGCTGTAATATTTCCTGTAACAGTTGAACAAGGAATATTGTAATTGTAGGTTCGCTTTGATATATTCTGTTTTGTTGATGGATTTTAAATTGGTGCTGATTAAAATATTGAAGCATTAATTAGGAAGTGAAAAAAAACTTTAATGGCATTCTTTGAATAATTTAGAGAAGTGATATGGTGCAAAGGAAGCACCATGGGCTACAGGGCAGGGAGGCTGTGCCAGCAAATGCAAATGTATACCTCTTGCCTTGTGAGTGGGCTTGGAGATAGCCCTCTGGTTGCTGTTTAAGCAGCATTTTGAAAAAAAATGCCCTTTTATTAAAAAGGCATTACACAGGCAGTTCATTGACTCATGAAATGACATTTGTTTTAACTATGTAGTAGTATCATTGAGATTATTTTCTTTATTTCCATGGAAAAAAAACTTTGTTGCATTTGGAAGGCAAATACTGAAGGTTCTACTTAATAAATAAGCCCAAAGTACTGTGTAAAACATGTTCTTTTTAAGATGGCTTTGTGATCTTCTCTTGTGCACTGTGATGTCTAAGAATATTTTTTGTGTACTTTCTACGACCAAATTTCATTGGTCATTGGTTGTTGATGCCACATTCCTGTGGAAAGCGTCAAAAAGTAGAAACGAGGAGTAGGAATTAGTGGGTAGAACCTTCTCCTGAAGGCAGATTAAAGTAGAACTGTTAGTTTGTGATAATGAACCCAAGAGCCTGTGGAAAAAAGCAAGAAAAAAGAGTTGTTATTGTCAGTGACTGCATTGCGCTTTGCTGTACAAACCATTCCAGTATTTTGTTCAATACTTATCACTCTGAAGCTCTGAAACTACAGAGCTGTCTAAACTGCTGGCATTTGTAGTGAGGGGGAGGAATGGGAGGTTGAGAAGAGATACTCCTTCTCCAGAAGTTGGATTGAGTAAATTTGTGTAGTGTAACCAGATGTCCTCGTCAGTTTCATCTCTTTGGCTGATAGGCACTGTGGTTTCATGTGGGAGGTCATGGTTGCTGCTAGACAAGAAGTGGGTGTGAGTAAAATTTTTTAGGAGGTAAGTGAGAGGAGGTTCTGTAATGAGAAGCTGTACACAGAGAGATCAAGGGACCTCTGCGAAACATTCATGTCAGCAGGACTGCAAAACAGATGAGATGCTGTATTCTGGGATGGGCAGAATGCTTCAAGACTTCTGCATCATTTTAAAATATAAGACATCTTCATAATCAAGTTCTGACATCATCAGTGTGTGGGTTATAGTGTTCAAACCTGAATTAGAGGGAATGGGAACACAATATTCAATTTTTATTTAACTTAAGGGTGTGAATTTTTGGCTTTCTAGCTACTTAGAATTCTAAGAGATATTCAAACATGTAAATCCATTTAAAAACTGAAGGAAAGTGGTTTTTTAAGAACACAATATATGTTTTATGGTAACACGGTCTTTTCCAGTCCTGATGACGTTGGACTTCTCTAGATTCTCTTGGGCAGGACTGCTCCCAGTCCAGCTATTGATTTCAGTTAACACTGAAGTAGCCTGAGGGATGGTCAGTTGTTTGTGTTAATGGTACTGCTGGGTGCAGCCTAAATTGCTTTGAGCATTTGGCCTACAAAGGCGAGCTCCAATGAAGCAAAAAAGAGTTTATCACTGTTTTTATTCATTGTGCAGTTGTGGAGGATGTCTTGTTATTTTTCACTGAGAAGTGGTAATAAACTGATTAGAACACAAGCATATATTGTTGGGGTTTTTGTTTGTGTTTGTAGTCTTTGTTTTCTTAATGTCCAGGCTGAAAAGCTAGTCCTAGTTCAATTACTTTAACTTTTGGGAGAGGACTATATTGCAAATGTAGAGGCGGGAAAAAGATCACCTGGCAGAAGCTGTAATGACTGGAATGAGATTCGGATCTTGGAAGGGTCTGATCTCATGGTGCTGTAGGCACCAGATCAGTGAGCTGATTTGTCAGGCTTCCTGAATTCTTCTGTTTTGGCACTTGTTCCAGGGAGTGATCACACAAACGATCTCACAGAAGAGATGATTAAGTGACACCTGAGAGTTTTTCAGAGTTCTTAGCAGCATTGAGCAGTTGTTCCATTGCAGGGAGGGTTAAGCTGAAGCTGCATCCTTGACTAGCTTATTTTCCCTCTTATTCCTGCACTAACACGGTGCCAGTTTGATGGCAGATGGACATTTTTAGCCCAAGGCTTTTGTATTCTCCAAACTCAAACTCCATTTTATGATTTTCTCAGCATAAAAAGGAAAGTGGCAAAATCATTTATTGATGTATTTTGACAATTGTATATGACTGTTTGGTGTGGGGGGTTTTGTTTGTTTGTTTGTTTGTTTTGGGTTTTTTTTTAGATCTAGTTAAAATATTTAGATCCATTAAGTTTTGATTGTATTCAGCATATCCAGTGGAAACCTGAGGAATACACAGAATGATTCATGTTGGAAGGATCCTAAGGAAGCTCTCTAGTCCAGTTTCTTGCTCTGTGTCAGCTGTGAATCGGGTCAGGTTGCTCAGGGCTTTCTTCAATCCAATCTTGAAAACATCCAAGGAAGGAGTGCACAAAATCTGGCAACTGGTTACTTTTTCACATCAAGATGCCAAAGAGACCCTGATAATTTTAGAAAAGTGTGGGTTCTAGGTAATGGCCATCTTCTTAGAAATAAGTCTAAGTGTAAGGGATGCTAAAATGATTCCACTGATGATCTGAAGTACCACTTGCAAAACATAATGCAAGCTGCCTTATTTTAGGATGTTCCAGCAAAGATACCGTGGAAAGCTAATAGTTTGCTAATATCCATAGTGTTCTGAATAAAAAGAATTGTAACTATTCCTAGGCTTGCAACTCCTTATCTAAGTTCACCTAGGAACTTAGTTAACTTTTTGAGAAATACAGAAGAGTGTGCCAGCTGTCTGGCCCTTCAACTATCTGCCTAAATCAGAAGTGCAGGTAAGATTTTGTGATAGGAAGGGTCTTGGCAACCTCAGTAACTGAAATGTTCCAGTGTCGTTCTAGCACAGAAGTCTCTGGTCATTATGGAAAGAGTCTGAAAGACAATGCATTACTGTTTCTGGTGATGTCTGGTGTGTGTGTGCTTTTTGGTTTGTTCTGTTTGGGTTTGTTTTGATTTGGGCTTTTTTTTGGCCCCCCACAGGTTCCCAGCTTTGGAGCCGTAGTGTGGCTGCTGGTTCTAATGTTCCACTTGACATCCTGCCCACAGGGTGGGTGGGTTTCTCTGGGTGTCCCCTGTGTCTGGCTTGAGGAATCTGACAAAGAACTTGCAGCTCCACTGTGCTTTATGTCCTGGTATCTTCTTGTGTACAAGCCTACAAGTGAATTTGACTATTTTCCCACAATATTCCTTTGTAAGAAATTTCTGTGCAACATAGCCTGCATGCAGTAGTACAACCTTGCTGGTAATATATTTTCCTGATATAAAAGAGTACTGTTTTTCTTTGCAAAGCACATTATAACTTTTGGTATTAACTGCCATGGTCTCACACATCCTAATTAATTCAGCTATTTGGTGTAATTAATTTGTTAATACTTCTGCAGTCGTGTAATAGGATACATTGGTCCACTAGCAGTCTCAAGGCACTCATGTTAAAAGATTGTTTAGAGACTCACTTTCTTATTTAATAATATTAAAATAAGACCTTTCATTGAGCTCTGTGGCCAATAAAGTCTTAGTTTTGGATTTTTTCTCTTCCTTGTCTTGTCCTCAAGTGTTTGTTTTCTGTTTTGTTTTCTTTAAATGTGACATCTGATTTTATCTTTGTCCCACTGCTCTTTACAGGTTTTGCTTTTAACAAGTAGATGGGTAAGCATTTCTATTAGTACAGATATGATTCAGAAATCTTTGATCAATGGTTTTTCTTGAAGCCTACAGTCCTGGTAATACTTCAGGTGTCAAAGCTAGGGGTAGAAGATGATTGAGAAACTAGTTTGGTAAACAGAAGTAATTTATGATTTTCCTAATGTAGGGAAAAAATAAGAACTCTCTCTGCTACCAAAGTTGTGAAAATTTGGTGGTGGCTGACTTTGTGATGCAAATCCCAAGATGGATTTCTCCCATTTCTAATATTTTAAGTGTTTCTTGAGAGTTATCATTCATATTTCAACAGTCGTTTTTTACAATGTGTCTATGTTTGAGAAAGGGTGTGTGAAGCCAATCCCTACAGTAGAAGGAACTGCAACGAACTAATAGCTTTTTCAGGAATATGTGTTCTCTGGTCATAACTTATGGAGCCTTGAATCTGGCACACAGAAATGTACGGTGTGAAGGGTGCCGTGAAGAGCTTTCATTGTCGGAGCAGCACTGCATAGTGCTTGTCTGTGTTTACCACACTTTGTATGTTTTTGCTGCAGAAGATGACAGCAATTACTGCAGGCACTCCTGAGCAGCGTGGCTGGGAGCTCTGCTGCCATCTGTGTTAGCGCTGCCTGTTCCTGTTGTGTGCTTGCTTCCATATGTGTAGTTTAGCACTTAGTCTCTACAACCGTTGGAGTAATGCATCTGAAAACAGTTGTGATAATTAGAGTTGATGGCAAACAGTCATTTAAGAAGTTAATTAATTTGTTTTCAATGTATGTTCTCTGTTTTTATTTATTTATTTTTTTCTTTAATATCTCCTACTCCTTCAGAAACATTTCATGAGATACTACTGCTCAGTCCAAACTTGAACTCATCACTTTTGGCTTTGTACATCGTAATAACCTCCACAGCAACCACTGTGATGCCATAAACAGAGGGTTTGACTTCAGGTGAAGAATGTAGGCAGTAAAAGCAGAATAACCCATAAAGGAAAATGTGGGAGGATGGGGAGGACAGGGAAAGTGATTATTCTGGCTTTCTGTGTAGCAATACACCACCCACCCTCCGGAACTTTTATTTTTTTAATCTTTACTGATAGCTGAAAGAAAATAAATTATTTTAAGATGTCAGAGTAGAATTTCCATTTTAGACAGTATAATTGAAAATATATACAGGTGTATATGGAGTTTTGTTCTGCATAAGGTTTCTTTTTGTCTCTTTCCATTCATTTTTTAAAAATCACTTTAGTAAATCCACTGTGGGAGGATAGTTTTGCTGCTGTACTTTTCCCAGGATGCAGCAAAAGAAATTGCATTTGCAGTTCACAGAGAATGAAATTAGACTTGCTCTGTCCTGATGATCCACTACTCCTACACCCAGCACATTTCTGGGAGAGACTCTAGCATGCTATAAGAGACAGTGCCCTGACTGTACTTGCACCTGCTCTTGTGCATGAGGGAACAGGCACGGATTTGGGCCCACGTAGCCCCCAAATTAGAATTAGGCACTGTATGGAGTGCCTGTGTGTGTGTGTCTGCCTCCTCTCTGAGGCGTTCTTGGAAGGGGAGACTTCAAACATACCACTTCGTTTGCTTACAGGGGTTGAGGCAACTTTCTGTTCTGTAATAGATTTATACCTGCTCAGAAATACCATGGTCTCAGAGAGCATCAGGCAGTTGAAGGAGATCCGTTTTCATCTTGCATGTTCACAGCATAGTTGGGTGCTGGCTGTAAAATCAGTAAAAAGTAATTGGGAAATGCAAATCTCGTTGCGGCATCTGGAAGAGTGGACTGTCACTTATTTTTTTTTAGTGGGATGGTATTGGGAACCGCACACACTCCTTTTTCTTTTTGAGGAATAAAATCTTTGCTCTTTAACCCTTCAGCCATCCATCCAATAGAGATTATATACATAAACCTTTATTTCTAGTCTTTTGTGTCTGGCCAGTTCTTTCTTTTGGGCTGTGGCTTCTTGAAAACAGCTTCAGTTAGACAAACACTCAAATGACCTTAGTGCTCATGTAGCAACTTAAGTACCTGTGTGCCAGACTGCACAGCAATAAGTACTTCCTTTTCTTACAGAACAGAAATTGAATGCATATAGTGCCTATGGAGAAAAAATTCTCCAATAAGAGCAGAGAAAGCCCAAGGATCAGCAAGGATCTCCATTTAATATAATGCTGATCCTGTACTCCACAAAGATGGTTAATGTGAGGAGACTTATGCTAGATATATATATATATATATATATGTACACGAAGTGAGTACTTTCTGTTCAACAATTCTAGAAGTTTTCATTTACATTTCAAAGGCAGAGAGAGACTGAGAGTACTCATATCTGTAATTCCACTATTCCGATAGTCCCTCTGTCTGGATGGTTGTTCCTGTGAAACTGACACAGTCTGGGCAGTTTTCATCAATTTCATTTGTTCCATCTTCTCAGATGAGCCTTTAATCTCCTGCTTGCTGATCCTGGGTTTATAATCAGATTTGACAGTGGTAGGATGGCAGTAAATATCTTGATATAAAAGTCTATAACAAAGTAGAATTGTTGTTTCTCTCCTTACTCCTTGGTGAGGTAAAATTTTATTTGTGAAGTGTGAATAACTTTGAAGCATAAAGCTGCCTAGTTTCAGGCCATTTTCAGGTGCATCTGTTAACAAGTGAGATGTTTATCATTTTTTTCCCCCTCTCAAAAAAGACAAGTAAAAAGCTTATTTGTGACCTGCTTCTTAATGTTTTTGGAAATGAATTTGATGTCAACTTGGCTATTCTGTTTCCCCAGAGGTTGATAACATTCTGTTCCAAATAAGATCTAAAACAATAGATATTTGACATGTGGATAGTGATTTTCATTCCTAAATAAAGCCATTCCTGAATAATTTTAATAATGTCAACAAAAACCTTATAGTTAAGTGAATGAAAATATGTTTAATAGCTGCATTTAGCAAAAGCCTGTTCATGATTTGGGGTTTTTTTTCACTGTTTTGTATACATGTGTTAGCTGTATAATTTCTGCATCTATATTGCTTCCCATCAAAGTGGAAAAATCCTTTCTCTTTGCTTTTTAAGACATCTTCTGCATAATCTTACAGGTCAAATTAATGGTAAAAATATTCAAAATAAAAGGTTGGAGATACACACAAAACGGTGAGTGTACCCAGGTTAAGTGCAACTGGTGCATATGGAATAAAGCAATTTTGCCCAAATTATAAGATGTAATCAGTCGTGTTTCATTTTAATAAAGTTTTTTTTTCCTTGAATGATTTTACCTGGCTATGTCTCTCCTTTACTTTTTATACTCTTATTTATAATATTGGCATTATCCCGTTGTAGCCTGTCTGCCTGCACTTAATCTTGGGAGGAAAAAGACTCTAAATGCACTGCCATATTTTCTTTCTTTCTCTCACTCTTCTTTTCATGATATACTAATTTCCATGTCTTTACTGTTCCAAAAATTCTTCCCCCTTTATTCAGTTCCCATAACCTCAGTTAAATCTGAGCTTGACTCTCAGAGACAAGAATTTAAATGTGGTTTTTTCCCCTCCTGCTTAAGCCCTTGCCTTTCCTTTTCAGGATTTGGTGTTCCTGCCACCTGTGTATTCAAATGTCCATCTGGCACACTGCAGAGTTCTCTAATTATTTTTGTATATATATATGTATGGCCGAGGTATAGATGTTAATTTTCTTTTCTTAAAGAAATTTCTTATGGTTTTCATGTGTGTGAAATTACTCAGTTTTTTTCTTCACAATTGTAATGCGAATCCAAATTGTCAACCCAATGAGCTCCAAATTCCACACTTGCTCATATAATAGCGCTGTAATTTTCATTTATGCTTTCTCTTTATGCCAGTAACTTCAAGAGGATGAAACATAGTAAACTTTCTGGGTATAACTTTAGAGATAGAACAGAAGATTCTGAGGAAACCATGCTCCTAACTATATGCTTCAAACCCAAACTCCAATCACGAGATGCACAGAGAAGTGCTGGTGATGATTGTCCCCTTTGGAAGCTGCTGTTTTCCTTGATGTTGCTGTTGGAAGAGGTCTTTGTTTTAGGTACATGTGAGTTAGAGAACTCTGGAAACTGCTGATAGAAAGGGAGAATCTGATTTAGGACATTCCCACAGATTTTGTGGGGGTAGAGAAGGACTGCATTAGTGCTCATCACTGGCAAATGGTAAGAACCGTTTTTACTGGGTCATTGTTTCTGACAGTTTCATCCAGCTGCCTTTTTGGTTCTCTCTGGACGTGCTGTTACAGAGCTTTTGAGAAGCAGATTGAAAAGTTGCATGCAGTGAATGAGCAGTACAAGTTCTTTTTTAATGCTACTTTTCCCTTTGGCAAGCTGTTCAACTTCAGAGAGTATATTTTTTCCCCTGCACTTAGAATTAATTTTGTATGCCTTGACGGCCAAATTATTTGATGTAGGAGTAAAACATCACATCTGTCCCTCACTGAAGCTGAACACTTGGACTGAGCTGGTCCTACCAGTGCATGATAGCATCAAGTAGTCCATGGGCCAGAAGAAAATCTTCTGATAGGAGGGAATTGCAATGTGGGCAAATACAAAGCTGAGGTGGAGTTCAACAAATGGGGACATGTTGCAAATAACTCAACATTCAGGCAAAAGTGATAACCATCACTGTTCATGCCAGCATGTAGCTGACTTTTAATTAGCTTGGAATTACGCTTTTGCTGGTTTAGGTGAAAGATGGTAAAGATTTTGTCAGCTGAAAATAAATTGCTTGAGTTTTTTGGAGAGTTTATTACTGAAACCAACATTCCTATAAAAACTTGAATTCTATATAATAGATAAATTATTTATTTATTATATATGTTATACCCATGTATAGATTAAATATTGATGTATAAGAATAGAGTGCCTGTTGTGGAAAAGAATGTGCACAACTCCATATGAGAGGGGATGCAGCACTGCCTGACTCAACCAGTTATGAGTGGTTTTCTGGCAGTGAGTGAAGAGCTCAACTTTATGATTTAAACATACAGGGACTTATAGGCAATGCCTGCACAGTGGTTATTTGCATTTGAGAAATGGGAACAGGTATCCAAGGAATTTACTGAGGTAAGTTAATAGGTTTTTGAGTGTGCAGAAAGATATATGTACTCTGGGGAAAGGTAGAATGTGACTAAATCTGAATGCGTAGGGATTGAATGTTGTTGGTACTTTGCAAAATTGCTTATCAATACCTTATTGAGTAAACAATTTACTTTAGCAAGTGTGGAATATTTTTCAGGGATGAAATAAATATGATAGCAGTGATAAGGAGAGCGATAGCAAAGAGTGTGATTAACAAAACAGTAGAATTAGGACAGCAAAACCTCACACGTGAGGTTTTATTTCCAGATAAAGAACATTCTGCAACTGAGCCTGCACGATGTGAGTGTAATATATTTAAAAATGAGATGTGGAAAAGATGAAATATTTAACTGGACCAAAAAAGCAAAGATGAGTATAATATACAGTGGTCAGCAATAATGATCATTCCAGTTCATCAGTTGAAAAATATATTTGACAAATGTCGTAATCACAGAATAAAAAACAGCAGAGAGAGACTATTTTAGTTTTCCTTTAGTCAAAGCCAGGAAGCTACAAGAATCCTGAACTGAAAGTCTTTGGGTATCTCTGCTCTGCCTATGGAAACTGACAGGTCTCCAAGTAGGAATGCGATGATTTGTGAAAAATGTAATTCATACAGTGAAACTCTTGCATGTTTGTATATCTTTGGAATTTATCCAGTTTTTAAAACGTGGAGATCAACAGTGAGAGCATCTTTCCCACGTAAAGTTCAAATCATTAGATTCGCTATTAGGATAACTAAATGAGCAACTTGTTTTAGTGATATCTGTAAGAGGACAGAAAACCATAGAAGACCTACATCTTTCAATAGCCCTATTAACACAGAGCAAGTAGTGAACAAAGAGTGACTGTCAGTACTCATGCAAAATATACCTACTGAGCAGTCCAGGCTGAAAGGGAGATGTGTTGCAGTGTTTTGTTGTTGTTGTTGTGTTTTTTGTTGTTTTTGTTCATTTTTTGTTTTGTTTTGTTTTGTTTGTTTTTTTCTCTTGTAAGTTGCGAAATACGATTCTTGCACAGAGATAGTTGGGCTGCACCTAGAACTTTTTGTATCTGTCAGACGACACCACTAAACAAGAATGTCTTTGGAATTAGCCTGTCATTTGGGATGTTTGAGAGGAAATTGAACCAGGCACTAGGAGAACTCTGAGATGTTGATATTGTTGCTGGTAATGTTCTTGTCGCAAGGAAAGGAAAAGTCAGGGAAGAGGCAGTAGAATACTGTGTCGAGTTGTAGCAACTCTGTGGGGCACGCCAGGCAGTGCATGTGTCTAAATCAAAAGATGAAAGGGAAGGGTAGCACTTGTGGGAGACCAAAGGAAGATCAAAGTAAATCCTAAGGGTGTCAGTGGTTCCAAAACTTTGTGGAAACAGCAATGTTAGCTATACTGTGATACTTCTGGAAATTGCCCAAAACAGGCGCCAATGTAAAGACTGTACACAGTGGGGTTTGCTAGCAGAGTCTTCAGAGATGTAGGAAGCTACAGCGGAGTAAAATTGGTAAGAGATCTACCTAAAAGACCAATGGTCAAGGTTAAAATAGGAGATCCCTGGCTGACACTGTGTGACTGCTCACATTATTTGAGAGCCAGATAGAAGCACAGCACAGGGACTAGCAGTGGGTTAGATGAACTGGATCCTGTATTGCCTCTTGCAGTCCATGGCACTACCATACAGCAGGCAACACACTGAAGTAATTGATTCCAATCTTTTGTGTGTAGGTCTCAGCCTCTTATTTCTGCTTTTCCTGGTTCCCTGACAAAATTTCCTTCTCCAGGCTGTCCCAAGTTTATTAACACTTTCAGTACCCCCCTGTATTTTCTTATCCCACTCCCTGTCTTCTAAGCCATTCACATCCAGTAATCTTTTCCAGATTTGTGGGCAAAAAATATGTCTTCCTAGTCTAATTTTCCCAAAAAGCCTTTAGCCATGTCCCCAAAAAATTCCACCTGGGACAGCCATTGAAGAAAAAAAATATTTCCTTGCAATCAAAGTTTGGCAAAGTTCTAAGCTGGTAATGGGGTTTTCCTGCTTGGAAATGATGGCAGCATTGATGTGCAGTGCTACCAGGGCTATTACAGTGCCTTGTAATTACATCTTTTCATATGGATTCTGACTAAAAAATTGTCGAAAGTTTGAAGGAACAAATTATGCCTAGCACTCACACCTTGGATTAATTGGAGGCATTTGATAGAAAGAGACTTATTAAGATAGATGGAAAACAAATACACTTCTGTCTGACCCTTGCCCACACTTAGACATGGTGGTCAAGGATAATATGTCTAAAGGAACAAATGCATTATTTTTTTTTTCTCTTAAATGTGTTTGATAGTGTTTGTGGGTTTTGTGTAGATCTTGTGCAATAATAATATTTAAAATTTAAACTGAGACATTGTATGATTTCGTAAAGGATGCAGATACAACAGATGAACGTGCATTGAATTTCCTTTTTAACCCCGTGTATATTTACTTGCAGGGAAATTTAGCATGTACTTGAAGATGCCCTATTTATAGTCTATTTTGGGCCTCTGTCTTTAACTGAATGAAATAAATATATGTATTTATTACATTTGCCTTTTTATTTCAAAACAGTCCAGCCAGGGAGTAGAACTGTCTTCTAGAAAGTTCCTACTTTGAGTAGAAAGTTTGTATGCAGAGTAACTCTCCCACTTCAGGCAGTTTTGCTCTTAACCCAGATGAGGTAACTTAACACCTGAATTAGTTTTTGTGCCCGCTGTTTCTCCTGGTGTCATTCACTGTTTCAGTGTGGGTACATGGCCAGTTTTGCCCTCTTGCTATTGTAATTCTTGTGAATTTAATGCAGCTGAAATCACAAAATTTCGTAATTGCCATGCTTTTTGCTTCTGTGTTCATATCTATAGTAGTCCAGGGGCCCTAGGCTCTCTTGAGAGTGATGAAATGTGTTCTGGCAATGTTAACACTGAAATGCAAAATTCTTGGCGTATCTGGAAGCATGAACGGAGGAATGCACTAAAGGACTAAGGGTACTTCAAAATAAACAAGCAGGCAAGGGAGCAAGCAAAGAAAGTACCACAGGAGGACTGTCAGAGTACAGGCTGCCTTGGTGCCTGTAAGGTTTGATGAAGTTCAAGTCTAAAAGCAGGCTCATATGAGAAAAGCACCTTGTTGCCTGAAACATGTGTATTAGATGCAGTGAGTTCATTGTGTCTGAAAGGCAGATTTAGGCCAAACATCTTTTCCCAGTTCTTGGTTCTAGATATGCCACTGGAAGGAGCTTAAACATGCCAGTTATGCATAATCTCTGGCACTGTTGGGCAGTAATCCTGTTAAGATAGTGGAATGAATGGACATCCCTGGTCTCCAAACACGGAGGAGAGCAACCTAACAATTTTTTCCTGTTATTTTGTTCCCTGCTCTTGCATTAAAAACTGAAGTTTTCCAGGGATGACTGAAATAATAGCGAGGGCTGGTATGTTTGGTTTGTGTGTCAAAGCAGGAGGGGGCTACAGGGGCGGCTTCTGTGAGAAGCTGCCAGAAACTTGCCCTATGTTTGATAGAGCCGATGCCAGCTGGTGCCAGGATGGACCCGCAGCTGGCCAAGGCTGAGCCAGTCCGAGGTGGTAGTAATGCCTCTGGAGTAACAAGTTGATCGAGGGAAAAACCCATGCTGCACAATGGCAACAGCAGCCAGAGAGAGAAGTGAGAATATACATAACTCTGCGGACGCCAAGGTCAGTGCAGAAGCGGGGCAGGAGGTGCTGCAGGTGCCAGAGCTGAGATTCCCCTGCGGCCCGTGGTGAGGCAGCTGTGCCCCTGCAGGCCATGGAGGTCCATGGGAGTGCAGAGATCCCCCTGCAGCCTGTGGATGAACCCACACGAGAGCAGGTGGATGTGCTTGGAGTAGACTGTGACCCCATGGGAAGCCTGTGTCCTGGCAGGACTTGTGGACCCGTGGAGAGAGAAGCCCACACAGGATCAGGTTTGCTGGCAGGATTTGTGACCCTGTGGAAGGGGCCCACACTGAAGCAGTTTGTGAAGAACTGCAGCCTGTGAGAAGGACTCATGTCTCCCGTGAGATGGACCCCATGCTGGAGCAGGGGAAGAGTGTGAGGAGTCCTCCCCTGTGAGGGGAGGTAGTGTGTGATGAATTGACCACAGCTCCCATTCCACATCCTCCTTTGGTAGAGAAAATGTGGAGTGAAACTGAGCCTGGGAAGAAGGCAGGGCTGGGTGGAAGGTGTTTTAAAATTCGGTTTTATTTCGCATTTTCCTACTCTGAACTGATTGATAATAAATTAATTAATTTCCCTGAGCTGAATCTGTTTTGACCATGACAGTAACTGGTGAGTGATCTCTCCCTGTCCTCATGTCAATCCGTGAGCCTTTTGATGTATTTTTTCTCCCCTGCCCAGCTGAGGAGGGGAGTGATAGAGCAGCTTTGGTGGGGATCTGGCATCAAGCCAGTGTCAGCCCAGCACAGCTGGGATGATTTACAAAGTTTGAAGCAGGTGGGAACAAAGTTGAAAATGGGCATCAGGATAAGCTTGGCCAGCACTGTGGCCACCCTGGCATTAGAAATCTCTCACAAAGGCTGACTGGAGAAGAGCTGAAAATGGAGATAAATAAGCTCTATTGGAAGTAAGGTTTTCCTGTTTTTCTGCTGGTCTAGCAAGATGAAATGATTGGTCAGATGTGTGCCAGAGAGGGAGTGCGTGGTTGGGACAAAAATGCTGGTTTGGCAGCCACAGTTAGACTCCCTTGGACTGCTTCAGGCATACAACATTAGGTGACAAATCACTCTCCTGTAGCTGCAAAAAGGGCATGAGCATTAGGCAATGCTTGTACCATATTTTCATTTTCCCATTGCCATATCACCTTTTTTACTCCTTTGCCATTTAAGCCTTTTGAAGGCATGCCTCAGAACAATGTGGTGATTGTCTGTGGAGTTTCACAATATATTATATACTCTATTACCCACTCTTCAATCCAGAACATGCCAGTTATTGCACCAGGATTCTGTATGAAAATGCTTTATGATCACCCAAGTGCTTGTAAGGTGACATAGGAAAGTCAAAAGGGAGGAAAATGACATGGACCATTTATTAGTGCTGGTATGGAGACTTGAACTGAAAAAAATAGTTTTGTTTAGAGTGTCTTCAAAGAGTTCAGGGTAGCATGGCCATTATGGAGAGAAGTCTTAAATAGCTGCTGAGAATCAGAGACACCTCTAAGGAGTGAAAAGGGGTAAAGAAGATGTGGTTTTGATCTCTAGAGTAAATACCAGGAGAAGGTCAAGAGAGTGCATCAGCTGAGGGAAGTACCTTGAAAAAAGCCGGGTTATGCAGGAAGGGCATTTGGGGAGACACTGAAATAACTCTTGAGGAGACTGTAATGATGATGAACATTTCTAGAAAGCTAAGCACTATGGGCTGTGATGAGGACAATTAAGGATCACTGAACTATCACATTTGTCCTGCAGCATTTTACTGGCTAGGAGAGACTTGACCTTTATGATTTATAAGCTATTGAACGATCATATGACCAGTCAGAACTTCAAGCATGTTGTGCTACAGCTCTATTGCAATTTTATGTTTTGCTGTTTATATTCAATTAAGGAACATTTCTATTTTGAAAAACATGCTAAGGCCATCTCTCTGAAATGCAGCTTCCTCCTAATAACATCAATTCCTAATAACTTGTTTATGTAAAGGCAGAGCATTAATTTTCTTACTTACACTAAGGAATACTTTTCCTGCCTTTTATCCTCTAAATTCCAGCTGGGAGCATATGATGCAGCTCTGACCCAGATTCACCTTCCATCTGGACTACCTTTTAGAAACACCCTTTTTCATTGTTTGCAGCATCAATAAAATCTCTTTAGCTTTGCCCCCCAGTCTATTAAAGGGGTTCTCAGATATAACTATATACAGCTGACATGTATGACAGAAACAGCTGTTGCTTACAAGCATCCAGCCTTGTCACCTCCCGTTCTCGTTCAGTCTTACAAGTAACTAGTTCTCTTTCATAGGAGTAAGTGGAGCTGTGTTTGCAGAGATCCTGACTTCGCTGCTCTCATGCTCCATATTAATACAGGCTATTTAGCCAGGCTGTGAATGCCCTGGGGAAGACCAAGACCTCATTTCTGGTTTTGGCCTCAGAAGTCTGTGGCGCAGGCTGATGAAAGCTGTTTGTGTTCTAGCAAATCTGGAAATCTCACATGATTTGATGTGTCAGAGCAAAGCTGGTTAGCTGCATATCAGTATCATATCAGATGGCATTGACTACATCAAGCACAAGGTTAAGAAGCAGCTCTCATGTTGATGGAGTATTTCGAATGAAGGAGTTTCCTACAGGAGGGTTTTCTGGTTTGTTTGTATTGCCATGGACGATCAAGGATCTAGAATTTAAATTTGGCCAACACACCCTTTCTAGCTTATCTAGCCTCAAACTGTTGATGACTGCTAAAGTTGGTCTATGAAAATTTGGAAAATACACCTTTTGATTCTTACCTCCCATAGAGTTCCTTGTTCTCATGACCATTTTCTAGCTCATGAAACACAATGCAACTGCATAACAGTGAGGAACAGAAACCAACTGACTACTTAATGACAGACAGCAGTGTGATGTACATTGGAAAACTGGTGTGTAGTAGTATGCTGATTTTTAAGAAATCTATGTTGTAAGAAAAGGAAAAGCCTTTTACAGATACCTGATCTATAACCTGGGTCGCTGAATGTCTTAACACAAATGACTTCTACTAATTTTGTAGGGTTTTTTTGCAATGCCTCTCAGATATGTATGCATTTAAGTGACTTTTGAAGTAAAATTATCCTTCTAAATTTTAAATGAACATGTGGTAACTGTCTGGTTTTTAGAAAAAAAAAATAGCGTATTAGTTTACTATCCTGAGTTGTCAGAAAGCTAACACCTTTGAGTAAAAACTGGGTAAAATTTTGAATTCAAGATCAAGTGTTTTCCTTACAGAGTCTGTAATTCAAGAATTACTTGCTTTTCATTTCTTTTTCCTTTTTTCCACAATCCTTCAAAATAATAAATTTAAAAACTATAATAATCTCCCTTTGGAAAAACTTCAAAAAATAAAAAGCTAAATGCACTTCAATAGTTTAGATTTTTTGACCTAATTTAGAGAACTAAGAACTTGAGCCTTTTGGATTAAATTCAATCAGAATTTGACAACTACCAAGCAGTGTGCCAATTGTTACCAGTAAATATGAAACACCTATGAGCTAGAGTGAGGTCATTGAAGGGAAACCAAAGAATTACAGGTCCAGTTCACTGTCAATTAAAACATGATTTGAATTTTAAAGTAAATCTCCTGACATTAGCAATTGCCAGGGCTTTTCAGAGTCATGAGGCAGAAATCACTATTGTATGCTTTCCTGTTGTAAATTATGAGATTCACACATTTGTGGCACAGTCTAGCTGAGAGAAAAACAAAGCTGAGACCATCTGAAATGAAATCATGTTGTGATTTGTGCCAGATGGGTGCCTGAAGTAATTACAATGTCAGTGCTTCCTAAGTAGGGTAACGATATGGACCTAATTCTGGTCAGTCTGGAGAAATCTGTTTTGATGGACTTTCAACTCTGTTTAGCTCAGACATATGTTGAAAGATAACCTAATGGGATGTTACTGCAATCTGCTTGTACTTACCCAGGCTTTTGAATACACTACTGCCATAATTGTACCAGTGATGGTCTGTACCAGTATTGAGACAAATGGGCTAAAGCCTATTATTTTTGGTGTCAAATCTAGAGAAATAATCTCTGTCACTTTGGTACTGTGCTTTGTTACGAGCAAAATAGTCTTGACTTGGGAACCTTTGTTGAATTTAATTTTTTATCAATTAGGAAAAACCTCTGATCATGGATTTGGGTATTGAAGGGGAAGCAAAAAGAAAGAATACAAACAGTTAACAGAGTCAAGTGCTTTCCTTCCCCTTCCCCAGACTCATCTTAGCCCAAACACCTATTCTAACCCCTCCCTAGTCTTGGCTTCCCTTATTTTCACTTCAGACTACGTTCAGTGTTCCCCACTGCCTTTGGGGAGGTGAAGAGAAGTGCATATGCCATAAAGGTATATTTTTGCTCCTCTTCATTTTACTGTTTTTCCCACTGTTCTCTTTCTTCCTGTCCTGCTCTAGAGAGGCATCCATAGGCCAAAGTGCCCCTGGTGGTGCAGCTACCCTGGCATGGGTTCCCTCCCCAGAGCTGCAGTCCCTTGGGGGTGTTGCTGCCTCAGCATGGGTCACCCATGGCTGCAGTCCCTCCTGCCCAGAGCCTGTTCCCAGCCACATTTCCAGTGCTGTGTGTCCTGCCTCTTGTGGCTGGCACAGGCACGCTTAAACCTCTTTTAAACCTGTCTGAGGTTTTTCAGAGTGATGGGCTGTTCGTGCTGGTTTCAGAGGCATCTGGAACCAGCTGTGGCCATCTCAGAGCTACCTGCCACACAAGGCACCTCTGCAACCCTCTGCTACCAAATCCCTGCAGTTGATGCCCAATATGCAGCTGTAGTGCAGATTTTTCCAATCTCATTGTAATGTTTTAATCTGCAAAAGACCGTGCACAGACAGACTTGAACCTGCAGCACTGCATTTTGTAAGAGTTTGGAGGAAATTGTTAACTTCAAGGAAGGGCTGTTTGATGAATAGCAGATAAATAAACAGGACTTGGTAAAGAATCATTTCTTAAATCCTAGTTGTGTGTCTTAGTCCTTGTGTTTCATTGACATCAGAGGCGTCTTTCACCCTTTATAATGAGACAGCTGTATTTCCTCATGGACTCCTTTAAGATGACTTCTGGCAGGTAAGCAGACTGCTCATTTATCTTAAACCTCAGCATGCTTCATGCCCTTCTTCTTTTGCTGCATTTTAATATATTATTTGCCATTTGCTGAAACAGTCGTTTAGCTCACTGGGATGAAATAGTTTTTCAGTGAGCTGGTGGAACAGAAAGTCTGAGCACCTGGGAGCTGGTGTTCTCTCACTTGTGAGAGCATGGGCTCGCACACCCCTGGCAGCTGATGGTCTCTGTAACTTGGATTTCAGCAAGGGTATGTGTCCAGTTTGCTGACTCAGGATACAAAGCTCGTTCTTTGTTTCCCACCTAAATCTCTACAGAAGTGTCACAGCCATGTCATCTAAAGAGCTTAAAGCTCGACTAGCTGATGCTGGGCTTTTTAATGTCTCTGTGTGAACTCAGTAGTGTTGGTTCTGAAGTTGCTGCCTGAAGGCTCAGAAGTGCAATGCCCTCTTGGTTAACACTTCATGCAGGTTTGAAATGCTTTTCTAGTTTGTTTTCTAAGTGGTCATCATCTAAAACTTATCTTCACTTTAAAGAGGAAAACTGGGATTTGCTGGGATTCTAATGTCTGTTTGGATCTGACATACCAAGTCGAATGTTTCTAGATGGCAGGTCTTGTGACCGACATATCCTATTCATTTGAACAGAGCAGCCTATTTTAGAAATTGTCCAAGGCCTATTTTATTCAAAATGATCTATCACGCTGGCTTTACATAAGCTGAAGAAAATATCTTTTGCAAAGCAGACTGAAAGTCAGTAGACCAATTTGTGTAAAAAGAGTTCAGTATTTCAATTTAAAATTATATTAAGGATGGAGGAGAAATGGAGAGACCTTTTTGTGCTGCCAGTTAAGATGAGGACAAAAATAATTCTAGCATAATGGTTTCACCCTGGAAAATGGGGTTTCATTAAAATCAGCCTTCAGCTGAGTCTATCAGAATTGTCAGTCACAAGAAGAGGTTGTTAGGCATGTAATTCTATGGAGAGATTGTAGGTGCACAGCCTGCCTGTTTATATCTTCCATGAAATAAATACCTCCATATTTTTTGATTTGAGAAATATCAGAATAGTTTATTTAGTCAGAAATGCCAAAACATTGAATTTCTGAATTAAGATCATGTGGAGGGCAGTGTGCTACCTTACTCTGACTTCTGTGAAGCATTTAGGTTGTTACCTGTTAGTTTGTATTGTTTTCTGCCTTGCAACTCATCTCTAGTGTTGTTAAGTGTGATTTCAGAGGTGATGATTTCAGGGCCCTGATGGGATGCACCCACAAGTGTTGATGGGAGCTAGATGTCTATAGAGCAGAAAAAGCTTTTGGCAGGGCTAGAAGCAGTAACTCCTAACATGTTGGATATCATTGCTAAGCCGCTGTCAATCATCCTTGAAAGGTCATGGCAGTCAGGAGAGGTGCTCGAGGACTGGGAGAAAGCAAATATCACTCCATCACCGAAAAGGGCAGAAAAGGGAATGCAGGGAACTACAGGCCAGTCACCCTGACTTCGATCCTTGGAATGGTGATGGAATGACTTATCCTGGAAGCCACCTCTAAGCATGTGGAAGACAAGAAGGTGATTGTGAGTGGTCAGCACAGATTCACAAGAGGGAAGTCATGCCTAAAACAACCTGATTGCCTTCTACAATGGGACAGCTGGCTGACTAGATGAGGAGAGCCATGAGTATTGTCTAACTGGAATTCAGCAAGGCTTTTGGCACTGTCTCTCATGATATCCTTATAGGCACACTCAGGATGTGTGGACTGGATGAGTGGACAGAGGTGGATTGTGAGCTAGCTGAATGGTAGATCCCAAGATGAAGGCATAGAGTGCCTCCCCAGGCAGCTCACCAATGACACAAAGCTGGGAGATGTGGCCCATACCCCAGAGTGTTGTGTAGCCCTTTAGAAAGACCTTGACAGGCTGAAGAGATGGGCAGAGAAAAACCTTTTGAAATGTAACAAAGGCACATGCAGAGTTCTGCACCCCGGGGAATAATAACCCCATGCACCAGTAAAGCTGGGGGCTGACCTGCTGGAAAGCAGCTCTGTGGAGAAGGACCTGGTAGTCCTGGTGGACAAAAAGCTGTCCTTGAGCCAGCAATGTGCCCTGGGGGCCAGGAAGGCCAAGGGAATCCTGGAGTGCATAAGGAAGATCATTGTTAGAAGGTCAAGGGAGGTAATCCTGCCCCTCTACTCAACCATATGTGGCCTCCTAGTGAGGTCACATCTGGAGTGCTGTGTCCAGTTCTGGGCTACTCAATACAAGACAGACATGGAGCTCCTGGGGTGAGGGGCTGTGGTTTTTAGGGGACTGGAGCACCTCTCTTGGGGAAGTCTGAGCTGGGCCTGTTTAGCCTGGAGAAGGCTGAGAGGGGCCTCATCAATGTGTGTATCTGAAGGGAGAGTGCCAGGAGGATGGAGCCAGGCTCTTCTTGGTGGTGCCAAGCAATAGGAGAAGAGGGAACAGGTGGAAACTGAGACACGGAAAGTTCCTGCAAACCTGAATATGAGGAAGAACTTCTTTTTTATAAGAGTGATGGAGCACTGGAACAGATTTTCCAGAGAGTTTTTGGAGTCTCCCTCACTGCAGACAATCAGGGACAATCTGCACACATCCCTGTGCAGTGTGCTGTAGACTAACCCTGCTTGAGGAGGGAGGCTGGACCAGATGACCCTCTGTGCTCCTTTCGAGCCTTATCCATTCTGTGATCTTCAGGAAATTAATTAAAAATAACTGCCAAAACACTCCTATCTATTACTGAAGTTGTATATATTCTAAGATGATATATTAAAAAGATAGATACCTCTCATATTTGTAAAATTTTCTACCGTAATTGAATCAAAGGACTTTATGGCACTAATTGAAAATAGGAGAGATCATAATTATAGTATTAAAGTAATGTATAATAATTCTTTTTGCTGTTTTACTACTCTTTCTAAATTGCCGGCTATGGTAATAATATCTTTATGAATGTGTTATTGAAGTGTTAATGAAATTATGATTCCTATATAGAGGGAGAAAAATTACAAACTCAGAATGTTTTTGTTGTCTGTGAGGGATACTTGACACCCCACATTCTTGATATGTACGAATAGATGGAAATTGCCACTTAGCCACTTGATTTTATGTGACATGCTATCAAACTTGTTCTGGCTGTACGTAGCATAATTTCCACAGAATGTATAATTCCACAGAAAATATACATTTTGGATTTAGCTTTAAGGGCTTAGGGATTGGTTGCATGTCCTGATTTATTTTAGTACACGTTTTCAAGCCATTAGAGAGCTAAGGCTCTCAAATTTATCTCTGTGTGATCTGAGGAGACACAACACCTCACCAGTCTAAGGATGGCTCTCATCAAACAAAGGCTCTTTATTTGAAAGAGTAACGTGACCAGTACATGTACTCTGGTTTCAAGAAACAACCCACTATGGGTAGTTGGTTTTGGTTTGTTTATTTGTTGTCTTTCCCAAGGTGTGGGGATCTAGGTGATATTTAAGGTCCCTTCGAACCCAAACCTTTCTTCAATTCTATATGTTGTTTTGCACACACAATATATCATAGGCTACTTGGTCTTCAAATAAACCAGATCATTTCTTCAAAGAAGTTTCCCAACTCTTCCCTAACATCTGCAAAAGCTGTTACTTTCCTGACTGTTCCTCCTGCTCCCTAGCAACTGCAAACCAGTCCTAAGATGAAAACTTTCTTTGGACTAAGAACTCTCTCCACATCTAAGATGTCTCTCCATTTGCAGTGTTGTATGGACTCATTTGACAATTCTATATGTGAAAATTTCAGCACGTAGTATGCTTTATTCAGTGCATTGAGTGCTGTTGGAGTGGGCAAAATCTGTATATACCAGCCTAAAGTTACACAGGCAATGAGTAATGGACAAAATAACTCAGAAAAGGAACATTTTCCTTGAAAAAAAAAGCCTCTCATTGTCTTGTCTTTTAAGAGAAAATGTAAAAAAACCCTTTAAAAATTAACATCAGTGCTAAAAGAAAAATCTCCTTCAATACTAAGTGCAATGGAGACATTGGTGGTGTGGCAGAATATTGTTTTCCCTGAGTATTACCTCCTAACACTCAGCTGTTCTCTAGGTGCAAAGTATTTATTCTTCATGCTTGGGAAATATGTTATGAGTTACTGCTTCTAGCCCTGCCAAAAGCCTTTTCTGCTCTATAGAGGTCTAGCTCCCCTCTTCTAAAATTTGTCTAATTGTTCTGGAGCAAAGCCAATTACATAAGCCCAGTGTTTCAGTTTGGTACTTAGAATCATGTTTTTAGTTTTTTAAGCCCAATAAAGGCTTTGAATGTCAAAAAGCTTTTATTTCCTCCAATGTCTCCGAATCTGCTGATACAAGAAAAAAAGATACTATCTCTGCAAATGCTACTTCAGCTGTTCTTAACACACTCTTACTTCTTGTCCTTGTCTCACCTGGTCAGTAGTTGGAGGTTGTAAAGGTTTTTGAAGGTTGTAAAGACAGATGAGTTAGGGAGGGATTAATTTCATCTCCTCTTGATGCAGCTAAAGCTTCAGCACATAGGTCAGAGTAGCCAACTAGGCTCCCTCTGTGAAAGAGGGAAACAGGCACAAGCAAAGGAAAATAATGTTCTTTTACTGTTTACTCTGTTATAGGAAAACATGAACAACATGGGGGGAAAATGCTGAAACTTTAACCCTGTCAGAATCCACCTAGTTTCTGTTCCACCTTTTCCCTTCAAAAATGTCTGATTCTGCAGCAGGGTTTATGCCCAGATCTCCAGAATACAGTCAGGACCTGATGGCTTTCCAAAACCCTAATGGGGGGAGGCCTATTCATTTCTAAGATATAGTTCAGATGAGCAAATTTAAGTATAGGGAAGAGGAGACTAGGAAACTAATTACTCTCAGGGATTTAGGGTTAGGATGCTGGTATTTGGTAATAAGAACAAAATGCCATTAAAATAGCAATTTTACTGTCTGAATTAGTTGTACTTTGTATCTGACTTTTTAATACTCTATTGCAGTGGACTTTACATAATAATATGTTTGCATTATGTGGCTGACATACAATTTTCAATGACAAATGCTGCACTTAACCTCCCGTTATTAATCTTTTGAGACTTTTGTGTTCTTTCCAGAAGTGAATTGCATTTGAATTTCTGCACTAGACTGTTTTAACTCATTTCTTCTTGGTCTGACTTCTAAATATGGTGGTTCTCATTTTTTCTCTCTCTTAAAAAACAAACCAAAACAGGATAAACAAACAAACAAAAAAATCGTAACTTTTCTTACTAATATTAAAATGAAGTTCAGAGAATTTTTACTCGTCTTGTAATACATTATTGTGGTAGACATTGTTTTTCAAGTGCAGTACTCCAGGGTATCTCCAGTTTCCAATGTCAAATAAATGAATTAAAGCTCTGTTTTAATAGGTTTCAAAGAGAGACTTACTCACTCTTCCCTGCATATGGTGTTTTTTACCTGGAGCCTCAAGAAGACACCTGAGGAAATTAAAATCTGGATAAATTAATTTTAAAATGGAAAGACTATACTAAAATATATGTGTTTAAATTTACTAATGGTTGAAATGTCCATACTGTTTATTTGCATCTGTTTGTGAATACTGGGCTTTTAAGCTGTAAGTTGTTCTGAAAAAAAAAGTGCCCTTTCTCCTGGTTATTGTTGGAATGTACTTTCTTGTAATACAAAGCAAAAAGTAAAGATATGGTAGGTAAGTACCACCACAACAGGAGAGAAAGACAGGCAAGCACTTAATCAAATGAGAGTTGATTAAGGAATTAATTCATTTGGAAATGCCGCAAAGATTTGAGATATTTTAGTTATTATTATTCAACTTCTATGCTTGCTTTCTTACTAATGCAAGTTCACCCACAGAGTAGTAGTAAGGGGTCATAGCAATTATAACTATTTTTAATGAGTGTTAGAAGCTCTGAGTACCATAAAACTGTTACATCTTTTCTAAACATTATAGCTGAGAGACATATAATTCAAAAAAATAGTTTTGAATACCTTTAAGTTTGTACAGTTTTCAAATAAAGAAATGGAATGTTTTGGCCTCCGAATGCACATCCTATCTGTGTATGTCCTGTGTCATTTTCACAGAGTATAGACCTTATTAATGGTATGATTTGATCTGCAAATTTAGTCCCAAACAGAAATCTGTGCGATTTATAGAGAAAGTTGCAAATCTTCTTGTATCCTTGATGAGAGGTGGAAAAAATTTAATTGGTGAATTTGTTCATATGCTTAGCTGATCAACTTTTAGAAACTTCAGAGAAGTTATTTGGCCAGAATTATTGTATTTGGAAATTGACAGAATGCAAGATCAAATATTCTATTTCCTGTGACTCTACCATTTAATATAGTTTTATTAAGTAGTCTGTGTTCAGCATATTTTTTTCTCTGATTTACAGTGACGTGTTATTTTGTTTTTGCATATTTCTTTGGAAAAACTGTTGGGTTTGTTTTGTGTTTGATTTGAGATAGGAAAACCTTGTCACAAAAATGCTTGTTTATCCACTTGCTGGTGTAATAGGTGTTACAGTTTAAACAACTTATGTTATAGAAATTCTTGTGAGGGAGGGATTTAAATATTATGGTCTCATATTCACTCTTTCATTGAAATAAAAAGTAAATGGTTTAGATGGTCTATTACTAGTGTTAACATTTAGATTAAATGAACAAGAAAATGATCATGCTAGAAACAGTGTCCATAGGCAATGTGGCATGCGACTCTTTGAAATTGTTCATCTTTTTGTGTTTGTTATTTATTCACATCCCTCAGGAAGGTCAGGCAAGATGAGCTGTCTTTGAGTCAGTATATGTGCTGGAAAGGGCAGTGACAGTGCTTCTCTGTTCAACATAAGTGGACTTAAATTTATTCTAAATCCACACCCTGCATAAAAGCATTTCATGGTAACTGGGCAGTTGGCTATGGATTTGTTTTGGAATTGTTGATTCTGCACTCAAAGATCCGCAGCTAGAATTTTGGATATGTATTCTTTGGCAATCTGTTAGCAAAGTGACGACAGCATTGTCCATTGAGACAACATCAAGGCCTGTGAAGCTACGGGTTAAAGGCCAAGCCATTTTTTGGGCTGCACAAGTTGTTGCTTTCATTACCTCTTTGAGAGCAAGGGTTTTGTTAATTACATTTGTAAGTAGGGTTGTCTCCCTCCCTTATTATAAAAATAATAATTGCAAATTGTTGTGCAGTGATAGGACATTAATAAACAATTAGAGAAATTATTTTGTGATGGATTGCAGAAGATTTATCAAAGATGACCTCTTGGCACTCAAGTCAAAAAAGTCAAATGGTCTCCTAAGTCCTTTGACTGAGCAGTGAAAGCTAACCAGACCTAAAGATCACTGAAGTCCAAAGGAAAAATGCCTTTGTATAATGGTCTTTGGATGAATGCTAAAGAGAGAAGCCTGGTAGCAATACAGCACTTGCTCATCTTTCTTGAAATGTTTTCCAAGTCAGTTAGCAGAGCAATGTATGCTGCCTGAGTTTCAAGTCTTGGGACGTCATTTGTACTCTGTTTTCCTTTTCCGTTTTGTTAACATTTATGGAAAGCACGAAAATGAAAACATTTTGAGTAAGCACTCAAATCTGTTGTCACAGTTTAGATTAATTACGCTCAGTTATATAATGTGACCTGGAATTAATAGCCAGGCTTTATTTGGCCTATTAAATCAGAGATTTTCTTATAGAACACTTGCAAGTGTTACTTTTTTTCCAGGTGATATGCAAGCTGGATGACTAATTAAGCTTGCTGATGTTCCTGTGGCAATACTATGGATGAGAGAAAACTGCGTATGTGCCGGGTTTCTGGTGTAGATAATTGTGGACCAAATGTTTATGTACACACACACTCTCACAGTGCTGGCTCTGTGGCATGACCCACCGCTAGTGAGCAACATGAACACTTCGTGCTGCTTATTTTCTCTTGGCATAGCACTACTCTGATATCACCACATCACGTGGTATTGCAAAGGGAGAAATAGGTTTGCCTGGTGTTGTTTCATTTATAACTTACCATTTTATTGTATGTTATGCTTATTACTACTACTACTACTATGATATTTCTTCATTTTCTCTTGGGACAGTGAACATTTTTTGGAAACTTACTTTTATATACAAAGAGTTCAGAATCGGTTCTCCTTTCTCTTCTGTGGTTTGTTCTCATTCTGTCTCTCATCTCAGACTGACTTCACTGGCAGCCTGCTGCAGGAGAGTGAGGCTGCACTGTGGGTTTCCAGCAGATGTTAGCTGAAATCACTGGGAAGTTGCGGCTCACTGAGGCTGCCGCATAGCTACTCATGCTGCCGTGGCCTGTAGGCTTTCTCTTCTGGATGAGATCCCTGTGTGTGTTGCTGCCAGTGGGCACATGGACATCCCCTGCTACTTGGTGTCTGTTAAGTGTGTGAGAGCTCCCTCCACCAGAAGGTTTTGGTCATACTGTCACCTGTCAGATTGAATGAATCTGTCAGTGCCATTTGGGCATGAGAGTTACTGGGGAAAGAAGAAAATAATGATGTCTTTCCTTCTTTACTTTTTTGAAATTTATACTATCTTAGTAAACTTTATTTTACTCATTAACTTGAAACCATCTAAGCAAATTTAAGTGACATGTGGTGAAGCAGATAAACAATAAACCCAAACAATTTTCTTGGGTAATACAAGATGAGACCTTCACTCTTCAGTTCAAATTTCAATATGTGTGAACAAGTTTGCCCCTGCAATCATGCCCAGGTGGCCTGGGAATCTTTAATTTACCCAAGAGCTGCAGATTTTGGTGATCTTCAGAAAACATGATGAAAAATAGATTTTAAGTAAATATTAAATATTGCAGAACTTGGGTATAGTCAGAATTTTCACAATGCACAGCAATTCCAGGTTGCCTGAATGGACAGACTGATGACTACTGTAGCTTTCTTTAAGCATGTGGGGTTTTTTTTGGCTTTTTTGAGGGGAGGGAGGGTTTGCTTGTTTTGGTTTTATTTTAAATCGATTGACTATAATAAAAAGGACTGTGGGTTATTCATTATATATTTTTAGGCAGATACAGTTAATTTTGTTTGGTGCCCAATTTGATGTTTTCCTTTTCTCTTAGTATGGTTGAAGTTCATTAATAAATGGTCATATTCAAGCCTGAAATAAGTGGAACAAGGGGTAGCTGGTGCCTGTTCTCCAACTGAAGTCACTTAAGCCTTCCCTCTTTCTTTCTGTCGTTTCTCTCAGCCTACTGGGCTTTGGGATTAATTATTACTTCACTGGGTGACAGTCGGAGATAATCACATGAAGAGACTATTTGAGCTTTCTCTGTCATGAACATTGTAGTTTTGGGCTGACTGACACTTAAGAGATAATTTGAAGCTTATTTTCAGTGCCAGAAAATAGAAGTTACATATAATTATGCTGGTGGTAAACAGGTACATATAATTATGCTGGTGGGCATAGAGAAGCACTACTATAACTTCTGTTGGGAGGCTTAGCAGATAGAGCCTTGGACAGATTTTGAGAATGTGGAAATACTAATGAAATCTTAATTAGGTGTGGAGTTGGCTGTTACTCTGGTAAACACACAAATAAAGCCGTATTTTTATTCTGTAGTGTAGCTGTGAGGATAACATATGGCCTCCAAGCTTTTAAGATTTTTTTTTTTCTGGAAACATTTATGCATCGTTAATACTTAGCCCTTCTGGTAGGGAATAAAACAGCATTTACAAGCATTCCCTTTTCTTTCTGTCTCAGCGCAAAGTATGTTGTTGGTTGAGGTGGGATGAAAACCAAGCCAGAGCTATTTAGAACATCTGTTTCAAATACTGGACATCCAGTCTATTGCACATTTTTCCTGATATAAACTGCCACTTTCATTTAGGGTTTTTATGATATTCTGATACACAGTAAATGTATGAGTTTGCAAATTACCTAGACTTTTTGCAGTGGTCTTGATGTGCAAATATGATTCCTTAATATTAAACAGGATTTGCATTTTGGAATTCTGAGATGTCTGAACACATGTGTATCTATACCTAAAGAAAAAGATACTTTATAGATGCATGCGAGTAAAGTGCTGATATCTGAATGAAAGTAATTCTATACTTTGTACTTGCAAGTAGCATGCTTTAGAAGAATTATTTTTCCTTGAAAACCCTTTGCTTCCACAGATAATTAAGGGTGAAAAAGATGTTTTCTATATATTTATTTTTTTGACCTAAACAAGGGCTTCTTTAATATTTGATTTCATGACTGCAGAAACGGTGGAAAACCTTACAGTTGTTCTCAGACGTTCTTTTGTGTTTGAGAGCCTCATTTGCTGGGCATGTCTTCATTCTGGGGATGGAGTGTTTGTGGGGGATAGATGAGATCCTTGGTGAGGCTCTTCAGGGCACTTGCTGCCTATGCAGATGCACTTGGAGCCCTGGCAGGCACACCGGTAAGGGCAAGGAGTAGATAACATCAGTCTGCAACCTTTCATTCAGCCAGGAGTTCAGTTAGATCTCTCTCTTCTATCCTGGTATTAATTTCCTTTTTAAGCTATATTGAAATAAAGCAAATGTTTGTTTTGATAATTTGATATTTGAGTTTTCTTGGTGTAGCTGAAATTTGATGAAGGTGAACAATCTAGATCTAAGCTACGTGAAAAAATTTGGGTGTAAGGCATATTGTTTGTTCAAACTCTGTTGTAGCGGCTTAGATTTTTATGGTTTTTCTTTGTTTGTTTTTTTTTTTAGACTTTTAATTAAACAAAATGAGAATAAAGGCTGGCATTAATGTTGTTACCTGTTTTGATATTGAATCCTATTTTGTGTTCCCCATTAATTTTCAGGTTTTGAGTTGTTGAAAATTTTTCTTTTGACAGTACCTGAGTACTTAAATACTGACAGGAGTAAACTTGGAATTTTTGGAAGAAAACATATGGGGGATTTCTGGCATATTTGAAATTCTGGAAACAGTTTGGGAGTGTTAGAAAAAGTACTGGGTATTTCTGCAGAAATGATAGACAATTAAAGGTGCTGACATTTACATTGTTATCTCTAGGTGTGAGACTTTATAAGATACTGAAACAACTGAAGCAATTTTTACCATTTTACAGGTTTTTCAAAGTCTATATTGCCCTGTGTTACACTGTTTTTACTTCCATGCATGGGGGTTAGAAACCCAGCTCTATCTTTCTTGCAAATAAATGAATAAATAAACAAAATGGCCCCACAGCCTCGAGGACTGGGTAGCCAAACAAAATACTGTTCTCATGGAGTGGCAAGAGAATTCTTATGGGGGTGACACCTGCTTGTGTTTCTCCAGGTGAAGTGAATTTCAGAAGGCAGGTTTTGCAAAGAGTTAATGATGGTTTAATCGTGGTTTAATCAGTGGTAATGATGGTTTGGTGTTTTCTTTTTTTTTGTTTTTCTTTTTTTGCCTTTATGTCACCTTCACCACTCCATTAAATATTTAGGAAGGTGATTTGAGGTCGTGTGGCCTGTCAGAAATGTGTTCTGGGGCTTGTAGGGATGTATCTTGTAAGTTCCAGTGGGTATCCAGTCTGCCTGTAACTGCTGTAAGTTTAACAATTATACTTATTAAAGGAGAAAAATGTGGCAGTAGGAGGATGCATCTTCTCTCCACAGGTATGTTGTCCTAACCATTGGCAAGGAGGGAACGGGGGGAAAATTGTACCTTATTTAAGAAAGGTGGTGTTCAAAGCTACCAGGCAGAAGCTCTACGAAGTTCAAATTGCTGTCTGGAGGCATGCTAATTGTCTTTTATTCTCCTATTGGTATGTTCTTACAGTAGCTTAAAATAAAATAAACCAAGAAAGACTGAAAGGTGTAGTAGTAATTGTTTGAACTCCAAAAAAACAGGGGAGAGTACAGCATAAGCCTGCTTTTTATAGCCCAGTTGGATACCAAGGCTTTACTCTTATAAGTCTGTCTGGTATTTCAGTTTGGTCAGAGACTTAAAGTACTTGCACAGCTGTGAAATAATTTTGAAGTATATGTATTTAAAATTTTCTCTAAGGAATAGCCCCCTGAGGTGAGAAATTTGTTTTCTTGAGAGACCCAATGGGATGCCAGTCATCCAGTGCTCCTTGAGCATCCTTTATCTCAACACAGTGCAGGCTGTATAATACACTGAAGTCTGTTCCACAGCAAAAAAGACACAGTTTTGAACGAGAACCACATTTGGGCTGCTTTACACAGCAGGGGCAGCTGTTTTAAGGATGCTGAAGTTCCCTGGTTTTAAAAGAACACTTGGAAGGCACTGCATCAAAGCCAGGCCAGGTACATTAGGTGTTTGGGGAAGTATCAGTAAGTGCCTAACCTGCTGTGGACTCTCTTAGCGAGTGCATCGCATTTTCTGCTCTGAAGCACTAAGTGTGGGTGCCCTTGTGTTTTATGAATGCACATACTGAAATTCTATTTGGCTGCTGTGTAATAGCACAAGATAGTAGAGAAATCTTGCATTTGCTGCTTCCCATGAACTGTTTTAATGTATTCAGTCAGTTTGAGTTGCAGTTTCTCACCAACTGTTCCAGTTTGCTTCAGAAATGTTACGTGCAGCACTCCCACAGCCTTTTTCTTTAGAAATGAAACTATTCCAGGCAAATTTCAGAAGGCAAAGATGAAGAAGGTGCTACAGCTTTGTTAAATGCCATTACAGAGTTTGAAGAATTCTGAATTTGTATTTCTGTGTAACAGTACCTTTTCTGTGAGAAATGCATTAATTATATGTGTACATTCTTGTTCTTCACTAGTGGACAGTGAGTCATTTATTCTGTCCTAGCAGCAAAGAATTCTGTATTTTGGTACTCAGAATTGTGATTTATTTTCCTTTAGTCACTGCTCAGGTGGTGTGTAGTTCATAATAAATTTTGATATCACATATGAGATACAAACTAATAGACATAATTTGGATGGTATGCATCCTCTTTTTTTTTATTCTCACATATTTTTTCCCCCTTTGGTTTTCAAAACCAGAATGTAATAATTTGGTACCTAGAAAAACACCAAAGGGATATGTGGATGTTTGCTGTTCTGATAATTTAACAGTAATTTGGACTGAAATTGTTCATTTTCCTCATGTATAAAATTGTGTATGAAATACAATTCCCAGCCCTGTATATTATATCACTTGCAGGTTAATAGGTTTGTGTTCAGTTATTCATGTTATTGTCACAGCTGAATACAAATATGGTGATTTTTGTTGTGGCAATAGGTGAACACTTCCTAGTATTCCTTCTTGTTTTTGTTGTTTTTATTCAAGATGGAAATGATTGTAGTGCCCAATTTAATAGAGTCTACTCAAGATGTATTTTATAAAGATTCTCACAGCAATGCTTCAAGCCATTCAGAAACAAATGCACTTCTGACAGCACAGGAAAATTGATGAGTGATCACATTTAATGGGTGCAGGTTGTCCTAGCATAAGGAGGAAAGAAAGAAGAGAGGAAAAAAAGAAGAAAATGTTGTAATGGCCCAGATTTTAATACTGATGGTAACTGAAGGCAAGTTTGAAGACTAACATTTGTTTTCTTTGATAATTCAGCTCATTAAGTGGGACCAAAATGGAATCCTTTGGCTCTTGGGCAGGCAAGATATAGCAATTGAGCAATGGCTAATGTGTTTTATCCAATAGCTGATGCAGAGGATGATAAAGCTGGTTGAAATATATTTGCTGGCTGTAGGCAGAGAGGAATTAATTAAGATTTTTAATTCTCATCTGAGAAACAATTTGTATCTCAGAATTTATAATATGGTTAAAGTTAACTACAATTTTCTTTGAAAAAAACCACGATAAGCAGGAAACTAATATGCATGCTTACTTGGAAACATTTAAGAAATAAAAGCCAAATTCTTTGTTTATAGTTAGCATAACATTGATAGAAGAAAAATACTGCAGGGATAAAAAGATTTAATGTGGACAGATACTGATTACTCACATTTAAATTAAAAAAACCCAGCAAAACAAAACTCAAAACAATTAAGCATCACCAACCTAGCCCAGCACTGGGATCAGTCTGGGGAGAATATATTTAAAGTTTGTTATTGATAGCTCTAACTTCGAAACTAGCTTGAAGCAAGTCCCAGTGACTGTGATGACTCTTTAATTATGAAGGCACAGCTAATCAGCTGAAAGCTGTCCTCTTGCTGAGTTATGCCAAGAAATTGTCTTGACGCCAACAGATACTTTTTCCCTTTCCCCTTTCCTTTCTTCATATTTTAAGCCACTTTATGAGCTGCCTTCCATCATCTGTGGAACAAACTCAGTTTTTGTACAACATCATGAGTTACTTGTGTGTGCCAATACCAGTAAAGCAGTCAGCAGCTGTTGGAATAGAATTTTGTAGTGGTAGGTCATCTTGCAAAAGAGGATATTAGCTAGCTGGAGGAGTACTGTGGGAAGAGTCTTTATTGAGCACAAATGTATCAGGCCTGCTTTGTTAAATACAGCATGTATTTTCAAAGATTTATTGTATAATTGCCTTGATTGGATGAGGAAAAAGTGTCTCGAACTAATCAAAGAGCCACAATTCATTGGTTTTAATAATCATTATTTGCCCCCTTCTGAACTGCAGGTGCTTGGTTTGAGTGTAAGGATGGTGGTGCTTATCTTCATGAGCTTTGATTAATATCTAATTCTTTGCATCATGGAAGGAGCTAATCAGATATTCAATTTGCTAATCAGCTTCTCAATTTGATTAGTAATATACTAATCACTTAAGAAAATCAAATGTGACATACGTTTATGGTTTTTGACTTAAGGTTACAACCATCTTTGAGAGTGGGGAGGTAGGAGGATCTGCTTAATGCTACCAGTTTGATGCAGGGTTAAGCGTGAGGCAGCTGCAGCCTCTCCAGGAGTACCAGGGAGGGGAAAAAGCTCAGAAGCAGATGCTGCAGTACTTGCTGATAGAAGCTGCACTTGAACTGGTGTCCCTGGTGCCTGCTGCTTTACCTAGTCAAGAGTGAAAGTGAGAAAGCAATGTCCTGACTCCTCAGCTAATTATTTCTGTTTTCAGTCTTGGAATATCAGTGGGATTTCCCTTTTGTAGGATTTTTTTTTTTTTTGACATGTCCTGACAGTGGAAAAACCCCATTTTTAGTATTTAGCGTTGTTTCAGGATGAGTGTCTCTGAGAACACGCTGACATGTGAAACTCTGTCACCAGTGGTGCGAGGCTTTTTTCTTTGCGCCATTGATAGGCACTGCTGCTTGGAGCAGTGAGACTGTTTCTCTTGTCTTCATAGGAGAAGCCTGTTTTATCCATTTTGTGTTTCCTTTTTCTTTTGATTGTAAAATTCTCTCTCCTAATGAAGTTGTCAAAACTTGCTTCCTTTGTTGTAGTTTTATCTTTATATTTGTCGTTTTGGTGAGAAGTGGACAGTGCTTTGCCACTGCTTTTGTTGTACTTATGGTGTTTCATTTATGTTTGCTTATTTACTGTGTTCAAGCTGCGTTGCTGAGCCCAGACTATATTAAAAAGAGGAAGTGGTTCTCGTAAACTTATTAGAACTTAGATTTATTTGCTTATCTGAAGGTTTATTAATTAATAATGCTTTCTCTGTGTTACAAATCTGTAGGGATATCTCTGCTCTGTGTTGAAATCCATTTAGGCAAATAAACTAAGGAGTAAGGTATGCTTTCTATGTGCTTCCCATTTAAAATGTTGTTTTCGTTAATGGAACCAAAGTCAGATGAACCATCTACTGAGGACATAAGAAACCAAACAGTCCTTTTGTCTGAGAACTTGTTAAAATACAGGATTCAATGGACTTTATTACATTAATTGGTGTTTGGTTCACCTTTAAAAGCATAAAGTAGCATTTTAATTATTGTTTAATCAATATTTAATTTCCACATAAAAAATGTTGTGCCTTCAGCTCTTAGATGGCTCCATCTCTTTAGCTGTCTGTTGCCTGGCAATATTTGAAATGGTAACTGGCTGAATATTGGTCCAAACAAAAATAAAGTATTTGTAGTTGGAGTCTGAAAGCATAATTGGGATGGTAATGATATCTAAATGTGAATGTGTTCTCTTTGTTTATCTAATGTGTAGGGAAGTGGATGTATCCCCATCTGCTTCAAGTAGGTTTAATATCAGCGGTAGCCAAACATGTGCTTTGAATCTGTATTTGACTAAAAACCAACACATGCTGACCATGTATTTGTCAAAATAATAAAAAAACCTGGGAGCTGAATGATAAATATTGTGATTATTCCTTTTGTCTGTCGCCCTCTAAAAGCAAGTATGAGTTTTGGCCTGTGGAAGATGGAAAACCATAATTTTAAAAGGCAGGAGCTTCAGTTCTGAAGTAGTGGTAGCCTTCACTTGCCTCTGCCTGAGGTTTAAATATTATTGCAGGCCTTCTCTAAGGAATGAAAATGCAGAATACGAGGACATATTTCAATATTTTATGGTATTGAACAGCCCTAATTTTTTTTCCCCACTTTTTGGTAGTATGTGTCTAGATAGAAGGCTGAGCCTAAGTTTACCTTGAAGTCAGATTCAAAAAGTCTGGGAGTATTTGTATTTTGTTCTTTATTTTAGAGTCAGATGACCCTCCTAAGTTGAATTAGGACAGAGATAGAAAGGCATGACAAAGCTATTAACCAAATTTCAGAAGGAAACTGATCGTGTTCTTCTCTCTGACTGAGGAAGCCTTTGCTAAAGATGGCGTTCAGATTCATGAACTTTGATCACCTTTTGCCTCAGTGTTCGTAAAGGATTACATTCTTACGTTAGAGCAAAGTTTGGACGCTTGGGTTTTATGACAGTGTTAGGCCAAAGGGCTTTTGGGTTCAGTCTGTGTCAAGATAAACCTTGGTAACAAGGAGAGACTGGAGAGAGTGACTGCTCCTAAGCCAAGGCTGAGCCAGGGGCAGGCTTAGCACTGTTTTGCTTGCAGGAAAAGTATATTGCCAAGCACTGAAACAAATCTCCATTTGCTATGAATCCATAAGAGGATATTTCTGTAGGAGTATTTGTTTGACTTCATGAATATTTAGATTGCAGTGTGTTTTGAGCGCATTGTTACAATATCTCCATTATAAATATGGCCATTAAAAAGGATACAAAAAAGAGAATGGCATTGGTTAAGACAGAGGCAGGAGAGTGTGTGTCTTTATATATGCTCAATTAAGCCTTAGAAACTAGTAATTTATGGCCACATTGTGACACTTATGCTTTTACAGATGGAGTAGGATATTGTGGAAAGATTCTGCCCAAATGACTGAGGCTGCAAGCACTTGTCCCCTGGAAGGAAAGACACAGAGAGGATATTCCCAGCATGATTCAGTAGTGCCTGCAAGTGTTGCAAGTCCTGGACCTTGTCACTGACCATGAAAAACAAACAGTCCTGTGGTTCAGCCCTCCTATTTCTTCAGCCTATTCTGCCTGTCAGTGGGAGTGTACGGTGCTGATGCTTTTGGGATCTTTCCAAAGAGCAGAACAGCTGGGATTCAGACTTGTGCAGTGTCTTGTTACTCTCTTTCATTGGTATTTCTGGAAAAAAAAAAAAAAAAGAATTAAAACCCCCACAACCCTTAACATCAGATCTGGGCATGTGTCACATGGCTCTTTGGCAAACACTCAAACGTGTATTCTGCTTTCTGGCATTTCCCTTGCAGTAAATATGTGCAGTTGCCTACTGGTGCTCAAATGGTGTGTGATAATGAATTTTCCCATAGAGATGGGAATGTCATAGCAACCTTCTTAATAAAAGGATAGCTTTTAATAATACTAATATACCCCTGGTATCTAGACTAAGAAGGATATTTTCTATGGTGTCGTGCTCAAAGAAATGTGAGACACTCACTAGGTTGTAAATAAATCTGCCTGCTCCTTCTAAAGAGCCAGTGACTACGCTAATGGCATTCAAAATGATGCTGACATCAGCCCAGTAGTTCTTGCCACGAGTGAAAGAGCAAATAGTTGCCATTTAATTCTAATGCACCGAGATAGCCTGGAGCTAAATAATACATTTTTGTTAGTAATTATTTAGCACAATCCCAATCTGCAAAATAAATTTTCATACGACTCATCCCTGGAGGATTATCTTGCTTAGAGGGTGTATGGGAGCACAGGAAGGCAAGCGACTCCAAGTTGATGGTTTGTTTGCATTATTTCAACTGTTAAAATTATCAGAAGCCTTTAAATAAAAATGAAATCTAAATAAGTTACTGGTTTTAAACATTAAGGACTCCTGCATGCAATATTTAACAATATTCCATCAAAGATATTACCTTTTTATGTGAAAAGGAATGTATGAATACAAAAACACTTTCCTGGGTCCTTAGGTATGGAACCCCTGTGGTTGTTTTTATTAATGTTCAAATAATTGAACACATACAGTAGAGGCCATGTGAAATTCCTCTTCCTCTCATTCAGTAAATGGAAAAAATCAATTAATTACTTACAAATCTTTGTGGATCAATTTTGACATAGCTTTAAAATGTGGCAATGGTTGTGTTGATTCTGAGATTAGCTCAGTTGGTTAGAGCATAGTGCTGGTAACAGCAATGTTGTGGGTTTGATCCCTGTCCAGGCCATTTACTTAGCAGTTGGACTCAATGATCCTTGTGATCCCTTCCAGCTCAGAATGTTCTGTGATTCTGTATTGAACTCAGTGTAAAATGCAGCAAAGGTTTGTTCATAGGTGGTGATGTGAGTCTGTGTCTTGGGGCTTAGCTGTGATCTTTGAAACTATGTGCCTCTGGATGAGCTGGATGTGACCAGTGGGACTTCTAAGGGCTGTGAGAAACCCAGCTCTATTGGAATATCCCCCCTCCTTATCTGTCCCTTGCTGGGCTATTAAGAGTGCTCCTCCCACCTTACTGTCCAATGGAAACATGCTGGAGAGCAGTATGCAGTGCGGCTCTGGCAAATCCTGAAAATGACTGTACTGATGAGTGAAGAATAACATTTATCCTCAACAAACTCCCTCACTGGAAAGTGCTGTTCCAAATTTACACTGCATTGCTCTTTCTTATTTTATTTTTACATCTCTGCGGTTTGATTGCTCTGAGGCAGCGCTGGTTGCACCAGCATTGCAGAGCTTCTCCTGTTATCCAAGCATCACAGTCCTGCATTGCCAAACGTTGATGCCACAGTATATATTTAACAGGATAGTGCAAGGTCACTTTTTTGGGGCACCCTTCTCAGATGTGGGACATTTTCCTGGCTAACAAACATCTCTCCTATGAGGAAAGGCTAGGAGAACTGGAACTGTTCAGCGTGAAGGAGAGAAAGCTCAGGCGTATCTTACCAGTGTGTATAAATACCCAGAGGATGTAAAGGTGAAGCCAGGCTCTTTCCAGATGTGCCCAGTGACAGGATGAGAGGCAGTGGGCACAGACTGGTACACAGAAGGCTCTGTGTCTGGATATCGGGAAACACTTTTTCACTGCCAAGGTGATGGAGCACTGGAAGAGGTTGCCCAGGGAGGTTGTGGATTCTCCATCTTTGGATATATTCAAAAGTCATTTCAACAGGGTCCTGGGCAACTGGCTGAATGTGGCCCTGCTTGAGAGGGAATTTGAGCTAGATGAGCTCCAGAGATCCCTTCCAACCTTAGCCATCCTGAGCTTCTGTGAAATCCTTGATCTGGTGTGTTATGGTTTTTGCTTTATAGTAATTTTCATTTGTATGGGACTTTCAGGCAAAAAAGAAGAAGGAAAAAAGCAGCATTAAAAGAAAGCTAGCAGGCCTTGTTTAACCAGATGGACTGGAAAAAGGAGGGAAACAGTCCTTTGGGTTAGCTGGTGCAGTAGATCTTAGTCCTCTGAGGGTGGTGAAGAAGTCAAACCTGGGGATGCCAAATAAGCTCATGTCCTAGTTTGTTGGATCTAGGAATATCCAATATCCAGGAATAATGGTTGCTGGCTGGTATTGGAGAGGCTGCGCAGGGACCTTGTATTGGGGAGTACACACTACCTGATCACAGCTGAGAGCTGCTGGAACTGCTGCGGTCACTTGCAGCCCTTCCTCAGCACATAGGCTGACTCTAGATAAATGGGGGGATTAATTACGCTTTTTAAAAAGAAGGAACAGAGTTTAAAAAAAGGGCTGAGATGGTTCATCAGTGAAGAAAGATGAATGTGGAAAAATCTGCCTCTCTCCTTCTGATACCTCAGATTTCAGTGATTACAGGTTAGGAGAGAAGCAGCAGGATGCTGTGTGCTCAGATAGCCTCTCTCAAACTAGTAGGTAGGGAGGTATTATGGGCTGTTGTTAGCTAATAGGTAGGGGCTGTTATTGATTTGTAAAGTGCATCTTGACAGAGCTGCTTGAAAGTCTGGGAGTTTATTACCCACCCCTGTCTAAAGCTGCAGGAGTTTGTGCCCGAAGCTGCTGCCAGGGATAATTTCTTTCCAAAGCAAGTATCTTACATTTAAACTGGAATCAGACTGATAGTGGCTCTTCTGAGATGAATTCACACAACCTTTATGGAAGTGTTATGTAGGCTATGCTGTGCCTGCTCAGAGTGTAGGCTGTAGGTCCCACCATCTTCTTCCTCACCTGCAGCAGGACTGCCTGTTGCAGCTCAGTTCTTGAATCTGAAGCAAGGCCTGTGTTTTGCAGGCTGCTTAGTTGTAGTGTACATGAGCTTTTTTTAAAGACACCTTTTTTGTTCTTGCATGCCTTAATATACAGCCTTGGTTGCTGCGTTTTCCATTGGGAGAGGTGATGAGGATGTTTTTATCTTGCTGTGGCAATCTAATGTAAAACAGATGAGAAGAATGGCAGCAACTACAAACGCTTGCTTTGATAAGCATTATTTTTATTGGTGATACTTAAAATTTACAAGTGAAATAATGTTACTGTGATTTATGTGTCAAGACTTTTAAAGCTGAGTTTCATTAAAAGGAAATTTTATATCTGGGAGAAGAGCTTTTAATACGCATTTGCTAATTTCTAATGAACTTAACTGTGACATTCAAATATATTTAGTTTACAGTGACAAGTGAGTGCAAATCAGGTTGTAAAGGTTGCCAATCTGAATGTTTTGGTTTTTAGTGTTAATTCAGAGTGGCTCATTCTGAGGGAAGGGCATGTAAGGGAGATTTCAGAATTTGAATCTAGACCTGAATTGTGATTCACAGTAATGAGATTATTAACATTTGCTGTAAAAATATGTACAATTGCATTCTGCTGTGCTCATTCTGATGATGGCCCACTAGCAAGCAGACTGACCTCAGAAAACTCCTGGGGGGTTCAGAAGAGAGGTGGCATTTTGTTGTAGCACAGAGGAAAGTGGAAGCACAGTACGGTTCAGACACCTGTATCATTATGGCAATGGAAGGTTTCTTTTAATTGACTAGCCTGGGATTGAAGTTCTTTTCAAGAGAGTCACATCTGGGGAATAAGGAAGCTAGATTGCCCTCAGATTGTTGCGCTCAGATTTTGACTCTCAGCATAGAGCGAAGACTTGGGAGTTGTTCTCCACTTAATGAGGACAAGGCAGGCATGTGGGAGAACTTGAGGTCTGAACATCCCAGACAACGTAATCTTCCCAAAGAATAAGGACAAGAAAGAATTCACTCAGGTTTGGTCCTCTGTAGTGAGGCTGCATGTTACCACTGACTCAGAAATGCTGACTTGCCAATGTTGTGCAGTCATAGGACTGAAATAGTTTGGCTTCATCTTTAGCAAAAGCCAGTAAGATCTGAAAGTGGTTGCTCTTTATGATGGATAAATTATACATTGATAAATATTTTCTTGCACAAAATACTTGGGATTTATTGATTTAGATATTTTGCCTTCTTGAGTTGTAGCTATTTAACACCTGTGATTTTTCTGAGGTAAGCTATAATTCATGGACTAATAAACTTTTTTTAAATGGCATGTTACTGGGTTGTCATCTTCCTAAGTACATTATTTATTGGGACGTATGTTGTTTCTAATTGATTACATAACTTTGTGCATGCTAATAGTGACCTCATAATTAGAGGAAAGTGCATTAGATTTCAACATGTAGTGAGTAGTGCTGTAGCATTAAGGTTGACTTGCACCAAAGGTGTTAAACCTCTCTAAGAAGCGGAAAAAATTACTGAGATTTGGAGTGACATCCAGTAACCTGAGAAACCAAATTCTGAAAATAGATCTAAGTGACAAATCTAATTATGAATTTTACCCGTGATATTCTGTCAAAAGTCAAGGAGCTATCACAAAAAAAAAAAACCCACTTTTTTTAGTGGCCTTCTTTCAACCATTTCCTTTCAACAGCTTTGATGAGTTCTCTGCATCTAGGCTATGGTGGAGATCAGCTGTATGGAAGTACTCAGTGGCCAGCTCCTGCCTCTAGAGGTGCAGAAAGATGGCATCATTTATCACAGGCTGTACCATGGGCCATGGTTATATTGCACAAAGTGGTGACCCATTGCCTTCTCTGGCTTAAGAGTGTAATTTCTCAAGTGCCTCTGCATGGCATACTGCACGGGGCTATGATCATCAAGCTCTATGCAGTTGGATTTATTGTTCTGTGGCTTGACTGCTAGGAAAAAATTGAAGCACTAGAGCTGAGTTAAATGGCAAAAAGGAGATGTTATTGCAAATATTATAAATGACCTTGTTTATTTTATAGATGCTGCCAAATAGTAGAAACATGTGGAAATAGAAATGTGAGGGTTAATGCCTCTTGCATGCTTCTGCTATTCTGCATTTCTCTGCTGCTGTTACTTGAAGGCTAAAAGATGAGGGGAATAAAATTATTTCTTAGGCTAATTTTTAAAAAAACTTTTCTATCCCTACCAAATCTACGCAGATTTAGCTATTGGTGTTTTAGAATAGTGCAGCTAGAATCAAACAGCGTTCTTAAACTGCATGACAAATCTCTCAAACTACCACACGAAGATGAACTCTTCAAGCTTCTAGTTCCAGAGTTTGGTTTAAGGTGATGTCAGAGTAATTAGGGATATCAGTATGAATTTGTATCACTGATAAATTCAGCAGATAAATTTACAAGATATTTCCAAGTAACTACATTGGAAAATCCTGCTCCCTTTTCTTGTCTGTGCCTGTGTGAAAATAAAATCATGGTTGCATGGCAGATTTACTGTTGTTTACTTAGTTCTAAAGGGGGAAAAAAAATGCGTAGGCCTGCTATGGTGCTTTCTCCCTGTGGAGTGTTGTTTTCTGGCCATGCAGCTTGATCGTGTCAAGGGATTAAGAGGTGTCCAGGGCAGCCCAAAAGATGGTCTTGACAATGCTGCAAAAGTCCTGTCTTAGCTGGGCTCTCAGCCTGTGTCAGACTGGGTGGTTCCCTCTTCCAGTTGAGGTAAGAGCTTGGAAATAAAAGAACAGACCTGTCCAGTTGTGTCCATGTGGGGTGACTGAATGGCTCTTCTCTCTTCCTGGGCTGCAGTGTGTCCTCTGGAGAGCCATATCAGCCTGTGGAGAGGCTGAGGAAGCCGGGTGCTGTTGCAGGTTCGCATTGAGCTGCCCCCAGTTCCATGGCTATCCAGCTCCCATGCGCCCTCTCGGATCTGCCTGCAGCCTACTGCTGGCAGTGCTCCACCGTGGCACATTGGTGCAGGAGGAATTTAAGAAGTCTGATGAAAACTGGAGACTGAGGATGAGAAGCGACAGATGATGCGTACCAAAGTACCCTCTCCAGCTGTCGTTGCTCGGGAATGGAAGAGTTTTGCCCAAATAATGTGTTAGCTCTTGTCTGTTCAAGGTCACCCTGAAAAACGAGGGCTGTGGGTGTTCTTGAATTATGGTTTGAAGCAGGGTTATTGTGGCAAAGATTTACTCTCTTTCAGTATTTCAGCTGTTTCGTGCTCCAGCACCGTCTCTGGGCAGCTGAGATTTCAGTCATTTTTAAATACATTTCATCAAGATGCCTTTAGGATTCTTCCTGAGATTTCTTGGTGATTTCATTAAATAATTGCCTTTAGTTATCTCCAAATTTCATTTTGACTGACTTTATTAAATGGGCTTTGACTTTCGTGATATTTGAGTAGGAAAAGCTTTTCCTGGCATTTGCAAATGTTCAGGGTTTGTTTGGGTTTCTTTTTTGTTGTTTGGGTTTTTTTTTCCCTTCTTTAATTAAATTTTATGACAACACTTGCAGTTGTTTCTGTGCTTATATATGTGTGCCTAGACTGGCTATCACTGTTTCCCTTTTTACCTCCATTATATTATTTTCTGTACTTAAAATTCTCAATTTAGCTGTTTTAAGAGACTTTGGCAAAATTGAGTTGTTTTTATAGGCATGTATAGATTCACATAATTAGATCTCTGCGTCATGTCTAACCTGTACTGTTGTTCACAAACAGCACTTCATAAATTTTGCCTTCTATTCTGATTTGGGGCTTTTGGAAAACTAACTTAAATGTCAGATTATTAGTTGAAAAAGTTAAAAAAAGTGTAAATTTTATGTGCTTGATGACGAACCTGATGATTTTGAACTCTGTATTCTGAGCAAATCCCAAATTTAGTGAGCAACCACGGTGAAAGTGACAAACTGTTGCTAATTAAGTTATCTTGCTTTGGGCAAGCTGATTATGTGGGCTGTTTTAATGGCTATTTGAGGGTAGATATGTACATGTTTTATTTCCCTGGAAAAATTTTGCAGGTAATAATGAAGCCTGAAGTGCCTTGATTTTTAACCGAAAAAATTAACTTATGTAGGAAGAAATGAAATAAAGGTAAGTAAATACAAGTTAATTTAAAAAAATCTATAAAGAAAAAAAAAGGAGTGGCAGAGTATAATACAAAAGAAGCTGGAGAGCCATAGGTAAGAGTGGTGGAAAAAAACAGTGATTTCTTTTTCCCCTCAGTGCTAGATGGAATGTGCTTTTGTATCACAGTAGGAAGGGAAATGCATGTGGGGGAAAAAAATCCATCTGACTGCAGTAAGATCTGATTCTGGGAAAATGAAGAGAAACTAAGGACCATGTCATAGCTGCAGTTAGTATGAAGATAAGAATTGTAGGCTACATCTGTTTTAATAAAATAAGACAAAGCAAATTATTTTTTTGGGTTTTTTTGTAATGTGTTTGGGGAAATACCCATTGATTCGTGTGCAATGTTATGGAACAGAATTAAGGGGAAAACAATGGCAAGCTTTCTGAAACTTCTATTTGTAGTTAGAAGTTCAGCCAATAGACATTTATTTGAAGCAAAAGGTATGCCTTTTTTTCTTTTTTTTTTTTTTGTAATCGTTAATCTGTGAAGAAAAATAGCCTCACAGTAAAGAAGGATAAATGGGAAGAACTGTAATTCTAATTTATGCTACCTTCTGGCTCTTGGCACATTCTGGAGAGTAAGGAGACTAAGATTCAAGTTTACATCCCATCAAAATGCACTTAGCCATATACATACTCTTGTGATTGCTTGTCTTGAAAATTATCTGCTCAGTTTTTATTATTATTATTGATATTTTTCTTATCTTACTGTAAAATTCCATACCTTCCTGTGTTTTGTAAATCCAAGCTTGCAAGTTTCCTTACAGGACTTTTGAGGTTTCCAAGGTTTTCAGAAGAGAAACAGCTTTTATTTAATTTTGGCTTTACATTTTGTTTTTCAGCTGTTCTGATTTTATTCTTGTAGAATAGGAGTTTCCGAAGGCAGATCCTCTTCAAAGCCTTGCCTGTGTATATAAGCAGTGGTACCTTTTGACAGCAGTTCCAGAATTTTCTTATCTCTCTATATATCTTGTATCTAAAATATCTTTTGAAATTACTTAAATACTTCTTAAATTTATAAATGTGATAGACACTTAAGAAGTCTTTACCTAAAATTCAAGGTAGACTTTTCATTATTTTTAACATTTTATCAAATAGCAGAGAAATGCTTTTGAAATGAATCAGATGGTTGCTATTCAGGCCTTTTCATCTTGAGACATGCATTTTGTTTGGGCAGCTAAAAGAATGATATGTCTATTTTCTTTTTTTCTCTCCTCTCTTAGGTATTACAATACCACCTACTTTCCCTTTTCCCCTATTCAATATATTTTTGTGATCTTTTTCAGTGCTACATTCAGGAAAAGTGTTAGATATTAAACCAGACGAAAAGTGAGACAGTATTTTTCTCTTTGTGTTTATTTATTAAGTATAAATATTTTAATTCCATGAATAAAAGCGAGAATTGAGATGCTGGAAATTTGAAGAAGGATAGCAGCAATGAGAATAGCTTGATGAGTCTAGTAATAAAATTTATTTTAAGAAGTAAGTTTGACTCTCCGTAACATAGAGCTGAGTCTATATTGATTATAGGACCTTGGCATTTTTGGATTCCTATGTGGCCTGGTACCATCTTGGTACAATCTTGGTTGCCTGCCCATTGTTTTGAAGTGCTCTTATTCATGACCTTGCTCTGCTGTCATCCTTACTCCATTTTTCTATTCTTCGCCCTTCTCTTGAAAACATCTCACTGTATAGTACTAATTTAACTCTTGAGAATACACAGATGCAGTAAGCTACACTGCAATATTTTTAGTATTTCAGTAATATATTATTTATATATCACTGACACAAGTAGTGCATGGAAATTCTTTACTGACAGCTACACAGCAGCACCCTTTGTCTTCTTACATTCATGCTGCCAGGATATTGCATATTTAGTTAGTGTCACTGGGATGTGAGTCAGAAATACTTTGTGTTGCAGTGTACTGTCTCTGTATATTTTAACTGCATGCATTTTTTGAGTGCCTGTCTGCAAATGCCCCCACCTCACTTTAATTTTTGCAGAAATTATCACATAGAGTCATTAACCGTTACACTTTCCAAGAAAATATCTTTCGCATGTCCATGTATTATCTTTGTATATTTGTACAAAACCTGTTCATTAGGAGTACTTACTGCGTTATTCCATGAAACTGCCTATAAAAAGAAATAGTGTATGGTTTGAATATCATAATAAATTAAATCAAGATTTTTCACGTGAATGAGGAAAGGCAGTATTTGACCTGTGCTGCTCCGTAAGAAAGTGAGAAACTGTCGAATTTTCCTCTGAAAGGTTCATTCTCTAGAGCTTATGAAGTATCTTGTCATTTAGGAGCTCACTCCCCAACACTGGTTTTTAAAAAATCCAATAGAGTGTTAGGAATTTTTAGGAAGAGTTAGAAAGCAGAGCATCATGATGACTGAGTGATTCCATGGTGTCTGCATGTTCAGTATTTGATTCTGGTCTCCATCTCTCAAAAAACATGCAGTAGAAATGGAGTGGATTCTATAAAGGGCAGCAAGTATGATGAAGGGTATGCAATGACTTCTGTGCAAGGAGGAGGCTCTAAATGGGCTGGGACTCTTTATCCTGAAAAAGGGAGCTTATTTTAGAACTCTATAAAATCATAAGTGGCATGGAGAAAATTAATAGGGAAGAAATGTTCACTGGCTCATCCAAGAAAAGAGCAAGAGTGCAGTGCATAAACTGACCTTGCTGCAGGAAGCTCCAAATAAAAGTTGACATGGGTCTAAGTTATGGTTGGAGAATTTCAAAGAGAAGAAATCTTTGAAGCACTATTTTAAAACAAAAACAAAGCCCAGCCCCAAAACCCCCAAACAAACCAAAACCCAAAAAACCCCAAACATTGAAGCAAACTAAAAAACAATCTCCAAAGAAAACCTCAGTGTTCCAGTCTTGAAAATTGGCAAACTGTTGGAGACAGAGGATATTCTAGGCATTTGTTCTATCTACTTGTTCTGTTTTGAAGCTCTTCCATCCCTCCAATCGATTTTTGTTCTTGTGGGCATCCTAGGTGGACTTGGGTTATCTCTTAGACTCATGGTCTGCCAGCTGATTAGCAGGTAGAAGAAAGTTATTTTTAAATATATTTTATTTTAAAATAATACTTGGTGAAGTATTCTGTATATACATATCTAAAGATACCTAAAGGTTTTATTTACTGTAGTTCAGTTTGAAGTAGTATGCTAGGATAGGAAGCTGGTTTCCCAAATTCTGCACTTGTAACAGTGATAAAATTCTTGCTACTCATATGAAAATATGCAGAAATCTGGTTTGGGCTTTATGCATTTTTTAAAGGCTTTGTGGTTTAATTTTTTATATATATGTTTTTGAGTAAAAACTATAAATTTAATGATGCAAAGCAAATACATTATAAAAGAGTAAATATTTTTTGAGGACACAAGTGGTTCCATATATTCCATTTGTATAATCCCTGCTTTTAAATAAAACTTGGTGAAGGAGTTTAATAGTGCCATTTTTCTTCCCCTTCTTCTGGCATGCTCTGTCACTATATATAAAGAAACCACTTCAATGGCACTGAAATTGGTACTGGGAAAAAGAAATGCTTTCAGTTTCCCCCAGCAAAGTCACAGAGGCAGGATCTCAAGGAGGTTTTTTAAGGGAGATGCTCCAAAAATCGTTTTGACAATGTTGCTGATTTCCAGGTGTGAGTAACAGAACTCATGGCATTATTGAAACTGGCCTCTTTGCAAAGCTCTGGTGCAAGGACTATTTGTCAAGAAGGCAACCCAGCAGACTGTGCAAAAGACACAATCTCCTGGTCACCTTCCTGCGATAATAAAAGGACATGGAGCTATTCCGTACTTTGCCCACAAAAAGTATTAGGATCCTGTTTGATTTATTGAAACAGTTTATCTACAGAACCAGCATTGCAAGTTTTTAAAAAATAAAAGAATTTAGTTATATTTTAAGATAAAAATTTGACAGTGGGTCCTGTTTTGTGTTTTAGTTATTTATAGGTTCCTACTGAGTGCCTTGAGCTATGCATATAGAAATCATCTCTGCTATAAAAAGGACCGACTGGTTCCTTCCCAAGAGGCTTTTTTCATGGTACAAAGCAAAATAAAAAATTGCTTATAGTGCACATCTGTGATATTGTGTAACTTAAATTTCTCCTCCTGCTTGACATTTTCTTACCCGGGGTATAGCTCAGAGAATGGTTTGTCATTGTGGTGACTTTTTTTTTCTTTAATGAACATGAGTGTGTTAAATTTGAATAACTACATTAATGTGACATTATTGCTGAAATTTACACACACAGAGTGAGTAAATCCGGAATAATGATTCCCACGATGCTCATAACTTGTCCCTTTTCTCATGTGAGCTTTACTGCTTTCTGGTACCCTTAGTAAGCTCTTGTGCCTTGTTAAAGACAGAATGTTGCATCTCTGGTTGAATCTCTGCCTTTCTTAGATACAGCTTTGGATTTTACTAAGTTTGTAATCATGTTATAATTTCCTCAGCAGTAGTGTAATGTCAGTGAAATAAATACGGTGGGAGAATTCAGTCAGAAATATCTCTTCCCTCAAACATGATTTTAGCTCAAATGAGGACAGCATCAGGGACCTAAATTGTGGACAAGCTCTGGCCAAGGGAAGGCCGGTCATCAGACCCTAGTGCAAGCCAAGCAGAATTTTAGGTTTTTTACTACCAGGGCATGTTTTGACTTGACATTATAAAATATTTCTGCTATAGGTATTTTGCAGCTCCACAGTGTTAGGCTGTTGCAACATGTTCCAGTAACGGGATTTCTGCTGGCACAGTGACATTATTTTCTTAGGTGAGATCAATTAACACAACATGCAAATGCTCTAGATTTAATTTAGTTGAATCTAAATGAACAGTTACGCCAGATTATCCTTGTTGGCAGGAGGGTATGAATCTTTTCCTGAGAAAAGCTCTATTGGAAATCTTTTCAGCCAGAGTCACTATAAAATTTTTGGAATAAGAGTTTAAGTGTATAGCTTGCTTGAGAGAAAACAACAATTGGCATATCCAAAACTTATCCTCAGAACAATGTGGACTCTTTGGAAATAAGATTTAATCAGAACAAAGTGAGTGACTGCAGGAACAGCAGCTTCTTTTGTTTATGTGTAAGTGTAATACGTGCTTTTACTTACTTGTGTAAAATAAAGACAAAAAATGCATTAAGTTCAAGAAGTGTGGTTTATTATCACTCTTGGAAGCTGTGCTTGCTTTATTTCACAAATAAGCATCCTTCTAATTGGCAAAGGACAGAGTGGCTCTGAAATAAGAATGTTATTCTAAGGTCATGCCCCACAAGACAAAAAATCCTTTAGTGCTATTATTAGCAAGTCTTTTAGCCAGTGGCAGAGGGCAGGATTGTCAGGCAGTCAGCAGATGTCTGCAGGTGAGTTGTTACAGTGGATACCCACAAACCTGGCATCAACCGTGTAGTTTAGTCCTACATGCTGCAGTATTTAGGCTTCTCTTCCCCTTCAGGGTGGCATCTCCACAGGCTTCTTTGCAGATCAGCAACCAATGTATTATTTTGGCTTCCTGTTTAAACAAGGCATTTTTCATTGTTCTGTTTTTTTTTTTTTTTAAATTTGATTTTCTTTTTTAATATCTACAGATGCTTTTAGTTTATATTTATGTACTTGGAAGTGAAAGTTTACTAAATTAATCAAATGTTTTGCTAATTGGTCTGGTATTCAGCCTGGCTGAGATCTAGCAAAAACCGATACAATGCTTCTTATTTCACAGAGTGTATTTGGAGCTATCTGTGTGCATAAATTCATGAAAAATAATCTAATGCATAGGTGAATAATGTATTTCACATATGTCAAAACCTAAGAAAAGGTGCTTCATCAAGCATCCTCCAAGTAAATTAATTCTTGAGCTAAGACATTTTATCCTAAGAGTAATTTTCTTTTAATAATTTACAGAAGAGACTAATTTGAAAGTTCTTTCACCTTAATGACTTCTGTTGGTAGCACAAAGCTCCAGTGTCATCAGCATTCTACACCTAAACCTGCCATCTGCTGAGGAGCTGCCAGGTACATTAACTCTTATCAACTTAACAGAGATTTGTTCTAAGAGAAGCTGCCTTCTTCGTAAGAAGTTCATATTGAGCCTTGACACTTAATCTAAATACTGGAGCTAGAGGGATTTTCCTGGAGGTAATTTTGAGTGATTATTAGTTGATTAAAGTAGTTCTCTGTGTCAGTTTCAATCAAGAATTGGCCTTCTATGTGTCAGAGACAAGAGTTTATCATGCTGATGGACGTTGGTGTGCAACTGAGTGTTTTTCACATAAATTGGAAAGAGCAGTTGGGTAATCCCCTTTTGCAAGCTGTAACAAATCCTGCAGAGTAGCTCTGCAAACATGTCCATCTAATGCAGTAGCACAAAGCAGCTAAAAGTTAAATACCCTTTTCACCTTCTGCTTTTATAAGGTAGACTTTCATCTGTGTCAAATTTGTTGTGTGTGAGGCAAGCTCATTTAAAAATAAATAGGCATTCTCAGATAATGAAATTTTAAATGTGTAAAAAATGTAATATTACTGAATTGGTTATTCATCTTACTGACTATAAACAGAAGAGCTGATTGTAGCAAATATTTAATTGTTTTGGTGGGATTTTTGTACTGAAATCACAAGTGTATATCATTTTTAAGGCTATAATCACAGCAATAATGAGCTCTTATGCCATGTTTCCAAGTACATTATGCTTGGATTTGTAGCAAAAGACAGGTCTGACCATGGTTTTCTGCCAGCTTTGCAGGAAGGTACTCAGTTCAAAAGCAAATAAAACTTTTTTGTCCTCATTTTAAGGTTAGTAAGATTATGATGAAATAACTAATTCAAATAAAAGAAGAATCTCGTTTTCAAATCATGTATGAAATTTTTTTTTGGATTTCCAGTTTAGCATAAAGTAGGAATTCTAATTTCCAGAAGTTTCTCTTTGGGGTTTTTTTGTGATCAGTTGCCGTTAATTTAGAATACAGAAAAGTGACCGTGTAGTAATCACGTTTCACACTCCTACCTGACAGCTCTTGTTTAGTTAGATTTGTTGAGAGTTGCTTGTAGTTTGGTATAGCTAATTTGGATAATTCATGAGTTTGCCTCCTTTTAATCTTGATAAGATGGTGTTTTGAAAGGCATGTCAGAAAATATTTCTTTAGTACGTAATGGCACGGATCTACAACTTGTAAAAACTTTAAGTGAGGAGGCTGCTGGGGCTGTCACATCACTCAGAGGAGATCTGGCGTAGGAAGGGGTCTTGTCCGTGAATCCCTGCATGAAGAAAGGACGTGTCCTGAGGCCAACCATCTGGCACGTTGACATGGACTTGAGTGCGTAACCTGTCCCATGGTGTAGAGAAGGAAGTTTCTGGAAAACCAGTGCTGTCTCCCGCCTTCTTCTGGAATTTCCTGTTTTCTGGCTTATTTGGGGTTGCAGTGTACGTTTTTGTTTTCACAGATGTGCGCAAGTTCTGATGTAGAGTGTACAGAATCAGAAAAGATAGCCACCCATCCTACTCATAACCTCTTTCTTCAGGGAAGCCTTGGCTTTTTATTTTTAAAGTTATCTTTGAATAGGTCAACATTAATACAGTGTTTCTATGCCCATATTTTCCCCAATTACTTGATTTTAGCTTTCTTCCAATTCTTGTTTGGTGTTTTTTTCTCCCAGGTTCTGAGAGGAAATTGATAACTCCAGAGATTCATGATAAAGATTCTGCTTATCATGCAAGGGTGGAAAAGAAAATATTTTCATTTTTCTACTTTTCCTGGTGACTAATGTAAAATTCAGTATTTTTACATAATATTAAAGGTTGCATTAATTTTTTTTTCTATCTCTCTTCTTTGCACATTTGTATCTACTGTGGCTCTGACTGTTTATTTACCCTGAAGTTCCTGTGGAAGTGAGTAGCAGGAAAATGATTCAGGTTTTTACATTTGTGTCAGATGAATATTGGATATTCAGTAAAGTTTAGTTTGACATTTTCATATTTTCCATTTCATGTATTTATACAAGAATGATCCTGGCCAGTTTTGATAGAGGGAGATGAAAGGCCAAAACTCCTCTGCTGAAAGTTTCAGAAGAAACATGTTTTTTCCTAGTTTTATAGTTGAAGCTTTTTATGTGTTTCTGAGCTATTACCAAGTAGCATCTGATAGGGAAAGGGAAAGGCTTAAGTGGGTGTAAAGCCTTTTATCAGGCATTTTTAATTTTTGATAGATTTCTGTACATTACTTAGTAAAAATTGACAAACCAGGTTCATGATGTTTATGAAGGTTCTCTATATTTATGTGCTGAATTTTCCTCCAGTTCGTATTGAATCTTCTATTAACTAAAACTTTAAACTCAGCTGCGTATTGGGGAGGTAGATATCCATACAGTGAAGTTACAAAGAATAATTTCTTTTAAAGAGATTTAAATGTGCTATCCTATCTGAAATGAAGGTATTGTGATACTAGCTACCTTAGAAAATTCTTTTGTAGATAATGAACAATACATGTCTTAGACAACAGAAGGAAGTGTGGGGCACAGAAACACTTTTGCAGGTTAAACCATAAATTTTTGTGTATATACACTCTTCTTCACCTCCTATCCTCTGCATGATCCCTGCGCTATGAGTTCCAGTCCAGTGCTGTGAAGGAATAGTGTTGTGTGGCTATGGCTATTTTTTCCATTTTTATTGTTCTTGTAGTTAAATAAATGGCATCTATATATGAAGAAAGTGAGTATTCTTTTGCAAGAATCGGCCTTCTTTGTTGGCAAATGGTGATGGAGACACAGAGAGACATATTTTAAAAGAGACTGATCCAGGGAGGTGCCTTTGAAGCAGCTGTGCTGGTTCTGCTTCCTGCCATGTTTGTGGTTGCTGACCACTGAAAGATGCCATAGTCAATCTCAATCTTTGAATTAATGATTATATGAAATAGGATTAGGAAGAGGAAGGGGAGGGTCAAATTGAAAATGGCAACAATTTATGTAGCTTTGTTCTTAAAATAAGACAAATGAAGCATGTGGTCGTGTTGTGTGTGAGAGTAATATTTATCTGTTCCTGCTTGTCCCTTCTGGTGGTGTTGCTTTTCCCTCAGAATGGTAATTTGTGGCTGTTGCGTGACCACACTTGGCAGTGTCATGTGGGGAGGAGAACTGGATACAGCTTTCTGGTCAGGCATGAAGGGGATTTCAAAATTGCCTTGAAAATTTCACCAAAGTGAGTAAGTGATTGTGTGGGTTAGGCAAATAACAGTGAAGCTTCTAAAATAAACCAGATCTTTTTTATCTTGCCCACACTCCTGTGACACCTTTTAGGATAAAGAGAGTAAGTGCCATTCAGTTGGTCTGGAATGGTTACAGCTGTGAGATAATACAGTTGGCCCTTCAGTTTGTTCTCTAAGTCCGGATTGTACTTGGAGATGTGCTTTACTGCTTGTATCACTGAAGTGGCATGTGAGTGAAGAGGGATGTAACTGATTTAGCAAGGATGCACTTTCAAATACAGCTATGTATTTTTCATTAATGATAAATAAATAAATAGAAAAGGAAATTACTTTTATGTTGCAATGCATCATTTTCTTTAGCATTATTTTTAGCATTACTTTTAGGTATTCTTTACTTCTGAGTGTGCAGATTTTTTCAGCGAAACAGTCTACTGGGAAGTTACTCAATTCAAATGTATCTCTAGGAAGCAGGTTTTTGAGACTTTATTTAAAATAAAACTTTAATGATATTTCCCCCATGATCTTAAAAGGTTTGATATGATTCACTGTTATTTACTAGACTTATATTTAAATGTTCCCATTGATTGCATTCTGAAACTATAGTAGTTTATCACAAAAATCTGTCTTGTTCTCAACACAAGATAATCTTTTGAATTGCTCTTCTGACTTGCCAATATGTGTGCATTTCGAAAATGTTTCCATACAGAATATCTCCTGATATTTATATGTTTTAAGATAGAAATCCTGAGCTGTTGACCAGAGAAAGAGTAAATGCCTAACATGTTCTGTTCTTGCAAGCTGCTGTTGTGATCACCTTGCTGTACTTCTCCCCACACCCGCCCAGGCTCTGAATAAATGTGCAGAAATAATTACATAGATTAATCCTTCAAAGACTGAGCCTGGTTCTTGGATGTATTAATTGCACCTTGTTAGAATTTAGTTGGTTTATTTCTGTACTAACAGAACAGTGTATCATGGACATAGTGTTGGGCGAATCTCTTGCATATCTTGGGGCATTTGTCTACCAAGCTGATGAGATTTGTTTTTTTTTTTTTTTTTTTTAAATTAAAAAAAATCAGAAACTTCCAACTGATCCAAACTCCAAATACAATGATTTTTCTTGTATCTTTATGTATAATGCTTAGACTTTTAGACCTCGTGGAATTCATAAGTAATTTTTCCTTTTTTTCTTTGCTCATTCTTTCAGTGGAAGATATATGGAAAAGGATAGTACCATGGATACTAATTTGTTTTTAGGATAAGAGGAAATGGAATGAAGCAGTGCTAGGGCAAGCTCATGTTGCATGTTAGGAAAAAGCCCTTCACTCAGAGAGTGATTGATCGCTGGAACGGGCTCACCAGGGAAGTGGTCGTGCCATCAAACCTGTCAGAGTCCAAGGAGCATCTGGATGATGCACTTAGTCATATGGTTTAGTTTTAGGTAGTCCTGTGAGGGTCAAGGAGGTAGACTTGATGATCGTTACGGGTCCTTTTCAACTTCAGATATTCTATGATTTCAGCTTGCTGAGAAATGGAGGGTGACAGTGGTCTTTAATATTCTTCTAATGAGAAAATTGAAACACTCAGCATGTTTTAATACAACACTTGCAAACTGAGAACCTAAGTATATGTGAAGCATCATTTATTTTTGATAAAAAAGGGACAGATATGCTGAAGGTTTGTAACAAAAAAGAAATTATAGATTTCATGTAGTAATTTTATTTAGCTGCAAACCAATGTTTTAGTCAACAAAAACCATTCAATATTAGCTTTTCCATAAGAAGACAAGTATAAAGTACAAATGTAAAATAGCTAAATGAAATATTTTCAATGAACACTTCTTACTTTGTTCATTTAATCTGAGCAGAATATTTTAGGCATTTTAATTTTAACTGATCTAGCTGCTTAGAAAAATATTTTGACAGGAACTCTATTCATGGATGTTTATCATTTTCATTGTAGAACATCTGTCTGCCTTAAATCTACTGAATTTGCTGGTGAAAATGTCACTGCAAATGGATTCTTGTAAATGGTTGGGATACCTGTAATTACTGTATCCAGCTTTAATATAAATGCTTTATGTATTCCATGTGTCTCCTGCAAAGTAATGTGATTTAGTAAAATGAAGCAGTGTCTGAAAGCAGGACTCAAAGTACATTTTACTCTATTTCCAAAATATTTTATTTCGTAGTAGTCTCTAATGAGAATAATTTCTCTGTGATAAGTCCTCCATAACACCAGCATAGGAGCAGAATAAAAATAATTTTGAAATGCAGTACAGCTTCAGTTATATAAATTTTAAATTCTGGATATTAAACATACTGCTGTATACATGAAATATGTTCTGCAGCTCACAGAATCACAGGATACCTGAGATTTTAAGGCTTCCTCAACCCCACCCCAGACAGGTATTTATACAGATTGATGAGATCTCCCCTAAGCCTTCTCTTCTCAATTTCCTTTGTTCTTCTGTGTCCACTTTTCTTACAGTTACAATTTGGTACCTTATGATACCATACCTTTGGTATATGGAGATTTTGAGGGATGGTTTTGGAAACTTTCTTGTGGGATATATAATGGAAATTTAAATCCTGAATTGACAGGTAACAGCATCTTCAGGTTCCTTTAAACATAGATCAATGAATAATAACAACACGGGTAAAAATACTGAAATTGTTTTGACTGAAAAAAAATAAAAATTGAAGGAGCTGTCTAGCTGTCAGGGGTTTTGCTTTAATCCTGTAAGTCATTTCAAGAACACTGTGTTTTTGTTGTGTTTATATGAATGATGCTGAATGGACCGTATGATGGCCCCCTTTTAAATTACCGGATCAGTGGTAGCCTTGTCCATTTCCCATTGAGGACCACTGGATCACTCTCAATGTGAATTAGAAAGAGTTGAAGTGAAAAATTAGGATCAATGCCTAAGAGAAAGATTTCTTAACAGTTATTTTTGAAATGATCAAATGCAATTCGTATTTGAACTACCTCTTCGCCAGAAACCCATTCTCCCAAACTTAGAACTTGTCCCTACAGAAAGGAAAAGCAGTGATAAAATAGGTGTTTATTTCTTGCAGGCAAAAGGATGTGTATCTGCCTGCATTGAAAAGAGCACCAGGAATAGTTTCAAGGTCCCATCCTTAAAAATACTGGCAAATGTTGGGGACTGAAAGGGGAAAAGAAAGCACATAGTCCGTGATGTGGTTAAAAATTCCTTGAAAAAGGAATTGCAAAGGCTGAGTAGGAACTCCATAGTGCCTGAGAGATTTTATTCTTGCTTCTGTTTTGGATTCACTGGAGCTTCGTTGAAAGAGTCTTAAACCTTCAGCTAGTGTGCTCAAGCATGATGACTCCTCAGCCTTTTTGTAGGCATTGAAATTAGTCCTGCAGAAATGTGTGAATATAGTTCTTGTCTTAGAGATTCTGTCAGCAAGCAAAATTGTAATTATAACTGTGTACTGTGGCAAGTGTGTTATGAATCTCTAGATAAAACACAATGCATGCTGGCTCATATTTTAATTTTATGCTTCTTTAGTACTGCTTCCTTGCATAGCTTGATAGGATATGTGTACCAGCCAACTCAGTTTTTTCAGTAGTCAGGATTTTGGGGGTTTTGTTTGTTTGTTTGTTTTGTTGTTGTTTTTGTTTGATTTATTTGTTTGTTTTTGCAAATAAATTTTCACTCAGTCATTTGATCATTTTGCCGGAGATGTTTGTAACATCGCACAGCTGATTGGAGTTGTTGCTGTCTAGAGAAACTCATGATAAATACCTCTGAGAGCTGGCTTTACATGACATCTAAGTTGTACTGGATTCACTACCCCGATGAGGAGTAGCTGATGTATTCACATGCTGCAGTATGTTTCTCTGTCAGATTTCCTCTGCACTCACTGCTCTGGTGGAACTTAAGACCGCTGTAGCTTCAGTTCACAGAATTTGGAGCATATGTGCTACATGGCTGAGGCATTAAAGGATCTGAATAATCCAGTGTGAATGTGCATTGTACACCAGGCTCTTACTAACTGGTTTCTCTGAAAATGCATTTTATTTATTTCTTGCATAGCTCTCCTCAGATTCAGAATATGAAGCAATATTTTGAAATCTCAGGGGTTTTTATGGGTTGGAAATACCATTGAAAGCTTGGTTTTAGGTAACCCAAACCAAACCACCTTTACTTTCCAAATTTTTTATCTTGGGTGTTAATTATGTTTACAACATTAAAACTTTTGAGTAAGTGTGCAGATAGTCACCAAACAAGGATATGACCCAGAAAATCTACAAGTAAGTACCAAAAAAATCCCAAAAACCAACCAAACAAAAAACCCCCAGTCACTCAGCTGTCAGTTTATTGAAACATAATTGAAACATAATCCCTTGTTCATACTATCATGTCCTTTTTTATTGTTCAAGCATGGTGCTCCTTGCACAGAGTACTGTAACACACACTGGAGAAATGGGAAGTCTCCAGGCCTGGTGTGCAGTAGCCCACGTTACCTGTCACTCTCATGTCTTGAATTTTTTTTTTTTTTTGCTTGTTCTTTTCTTCTGTTCTTCATCCCAACGTGCTGGAGCTGTCATGCTGAGACTTTATGCTTTCCAATACCTGTATCACTGCTGAATGCTTGTGTATGATTTTGATACCCAGCTGTGGTGAAAGCATGTGCTGTGAGGATGCAGAAGAAAGGTGAGGCTTCCTTGCTGAGGCAAGCCCTTAAAAAAACCAGAAGCATTATACAAAAGGAAATACCTTTCTTCAGTCATTAAAAACATTTTAGGTGGGTGGATGGTTTTGGTGTATTCGTTTTTGTTGGAGTTTTTTTGTGGTTTTTCTTTTTAATTTTGTTTCGTTATTTTATTTGACCTTCCTTGTCAAATTTATCTTGCTTCATGAATCTGTATTAGTGTAACAGTCCAAAATTAAATATAACTGTTGGGAGAGTTCTAACTTCCATGCATTCTGTAAATGAGTTCTCATTTTCCAAATTCTTTCTGTTTTCAGTGCAAGGCTAAGCTCATTTTTAACATAAACTTAACAAAGAAATATGAAGGATTTTTTGATTGATGTTGTGTATTTTTTGAGTGACTGACTGCCAAAGAGAAAAGGGAGGTAAGTCTGTTTTGGAAATCTCGAGAATGAACACATACCCGTAATAGTATGGTAGGAAGCATTTATAAAACTAGATGTATTCAAGATATAACCCATAATACAGTCCAGTTCTAGTGATCCCTGACAGAAGTTTGAAGAAAGGAGACTTAAGTGACCCTGAGCTGGAACAGAAATAGAAGAAAAAGTTCTTACACTGTGATGTGAGGAATTCCTACAAATATAGTCTCTGTCCCCAGAGAAGGGCAAAATGCTCTTTGTTAGTAACTAACAACAAAAAAAAGTTTTCTTCTCATCTTTGGCACTGTCTGAAATACAATCATTCTTTATTTAGTGTGCTAATTATGTGTTCAACTTGTGACCCATTCCAATATTTATATTTTTTGCCCTAAAACTTCAGCCTAACCAGTTTTTTCTCATCTTGTATTTGTATGGGTGATTTCTATTTCTGTCTTATGTGATCTTCTTAACAAGACCTTTCTCCACCCTGTCAATTTAATTTTGCATTTAATCTTTTCCTCTAATGTGCTTTCTGTCCCTTCATTCTTGATTAATCTGCCAGTTTATACTGCATTCTATCATGCAGTTGCTAATGAAACTAATGAAAAATGTTGGACAGAGAACACACCCCAGTACAGGCTGTTAATACATATTTCTCGTTTGGAGAAAACATTGACACTTACAGCTTGGTCAGTATTCTCATATCTTAAGCATTATTCTCATAGAAGTTTCACTTAAAGTATTTTTGCAAAATTTGCGTGGGAAAAATAATGGAAAATTAGGTCAAATGGCTTTGAGAGTTAGTGTGTGCTTTTTCCCCTCTCCATAAGGCCCTTTACATTGCCAGAAGACGACTTGAGGTGTGTTGACATGACTTTTTTTGACACTTTCATGTTGGGTCTTATTCAGCTTCTTGATACTTTTTAGGTACAAAGCTTGATTATTTGGTATTTTTCCTCAAATTGAAATTAGACTGGATTGCCTGTAACTCCATGGTTCTCTCAGTCCTAGCTTTTACAGGCAGACTTTGGATTTGCCCTTTCCTAGTTTTCTTACAGTTTAGCTGCCCTCTTTGAATTCTCAAAAACTAACAACTCAGACTGCTGGAATTTTTGGAGGTTTTTTGTTTGTTGGCTGTTTTTTGTTTGTTTCTGTTGTTATTGTTGTTTGGTTTGGTTTGGTTTTTTAACAGTTCCAGAGCTTTGTTGTCAGCAGACAATAATCTTGTGGCGTTTGTACCCTAAGAGTGTTGCATATCGGTCAAATTCATCCTGACTCCAATATTTTTTCCCTGCTGTTATTTATGGACATAATAGTGAAGAACTGAAATGAAACTGCAGGTATTTATCTCCTTGTAATATTTAGATGAACAAGTGGTGGTGATAAGGAGAGCTAATGGAATATAAGCATGTGAAGGAGCATTTTGTTGTGCTCTTGCTGAGCAGAAGTTCTTGGATCAAGTCACAGCCATGGGATTGTTGTAGTGTTATGAATATTACTAATTATATTTTCACTGTGTAAGTATTCTCTCCATAAAGACTGAGGCTGATTAAAACTTATTTGTGCCTCCTATGTGATGGCAATGCAGATCACTACAGAGAGCTCCCCAGAGGTTTATTTGTTTCCTTTCAAGCCTGCTTTTGTTGTTGGTGCAGGGATGTGCTGAAGATCATCCAGGGCCAAGGACTGGCTCAGATCCACAATCCTTTACAAGCATTGAGGGCTCAGAGAAAGGGATATGAGAGTTATAAAGAGACTAGTACCAATATGTAAACTGCTCTGAAACCCCCTGCAGTGCACACTTGTAAGGCGTTGCTGTGCCTGGACTGTCTGTCTGAGCTGGAGAAGATTCCTTGCTTCAGACTAGCGCCTGTTTCAAAACTGCCTGTGCCATCATAGGCTTCAGAGTCTGCCCTACGTGCTTTGGGGACAAGTTCTTGTGTTTTTGACGTCCCCACTGGAATGTCCCACTGTAAAAAGGACTCTCGAAATTTGGATTGCAAAGCGCATTAGGTTATTCCTTTCTCTCCAGTTGTTAATTTTGCCCATGTGAATTAGGTCAATTATTGAAGCAAATGAGCATAGTATTTCTTTAACTGAGGAGATTAATTCAGTGTCTGGTTCCCTAATTCTTTGCATTTTTCCTGGCTATTCCTCTTTTTCAAGACTGGTTTTCTTAGTTTTTGTAAAAAGACCATTATACATTTGTGCTTACTATTTCAATTTTTCCTTGCTGAGCAAGTTCACAAGAAGCAGTTCAGTTTCTTTCAAGGTAAAGATGAGTTACTAAGGTGAGTCAAAACTCCATGATTGGTGCATGTTGTTGTGTAAACTGCAAAAATTGCATGAGTACAAGAACATACCATTGGGTAAAGTCATGAAGAATGTGGGCAACTTCAGCAGGCATCTGAAGTATTTTCTACTCCAAATATTAGCTAAATTTATGAATTCTGCTGAAACAGATGCAGTACACTGCTCCCTAAACACAGTGACAGGTTGAACGTTGTCCATGTCACTGAAAGTGTCCTTTGAACACCTTGTTTCTGTTCCAGAAAACAGGTATGAATGCGGAAGACCTACAAATTACTAAAAAAATCCTTCATAGGGATCAAAAAGAAAAAAAAAAGAAGCAATACATTAAAATCTGCCTTGTTAGAAGTTTTGTACAAAATTCTGCATTTTTACATAGTTCGTTCAAATGAAATAACAGACATTGAAACCACCATTATTAGTCCTAAATATTCACTTTCTTACTTTAGATATAGTCTTGGTGATGCATTTCTTAATAGCAGAAAACAGAAAACCTGGGTAATAACAAAACCTTGATTATGAACATGCCTTTCATTTTTTTGTGACAAGTGGCACACATGAGAATGTGTATATGAACTAAAATTGTTTTGTGCAGAAATATAGACATAACTTTTCTTTCTCTTCATACCTTAAACTCAGCTAAGGTCGAAAAAAGACTGAGATACTGCATGAGATTTGATGAATAATTTGATTTGATTATAATATATTATAAATTCTAGAAAGCTTACTGACACCGACCTGTATTTTATTACAGGGAACTCAATTTTGCCCATGTAACTTTTTCTTACAGTTCTGTTCAGAAAATTTCAACTTTCTTATTTGCATGTGTATGTTCCCAGCTTTCCTTTCTACACCTTAATGGGTGTGAACATTTCTCAGTGAGCTGCTCTCCTTAGAACTGTGACAGTACTGCATGCTGCCCACTGAGAAATCCTTCTCTACAAATTGAAATGAAGGAAACTAGGAAATTGTGCTAAATTATAATTACATTGTAATTAAGAATAGGGCTGAAAAAGATTTTTTTTCTGATGTAGGACCAACTAAATATTCCTTGAGAGGCACTAAGTTATTAACATGTTAATGATTTTTTTTTTTTTTTAATTCCAACCAAGTTGTAGCCAGCACGGAAATTACCAGCATCGATATTCAAAAGAGTTTTTGAATTGCTAAGTGGAAAATTGAAGAGAAATTGATGTTTTACAGTAGAGTGAATCTTTGATTAAATGTTGCATGCAATCACCAGTTTTCCCAAAAAGGTGTGCAGTGTAGCACACTTCAGGAAGTATTGTGCTAGAACAAATTTTATACTCCTTATGTGAATGTGTTTTATGGGAACATGGCTAATAGTGTACTCTGTGGATCACTATTCCCACTTTAATATCACTTAATGTTCTCTCAAAAAGAGGAAGAACTGTGAATAATTGCCAGAAAGAGGAACAATGCAACCCAGACCTATGTCTCAAGTAACCCTATTGTTTTCAGTAAAATAGTAGGAAACTTGAATGAAACAACGAAACAAATTCTTGGTTGCAGAACTCATGTTGCATCTATAGCTGCAGGATTATACTGTGATACACAGTTAAATATTCCCAAATCTTAGAAAATTTCTCTTATTTTTATAGCTTGCTTTTGTCACAGATTCAATATGATTTCATTTGAATTTATGATTTGAGAGAAGAACCATTTGTGCTTTTTTTGATTGGCTGGTAAATAATTAGTGAAAATGCCTTCTAAAAGGGCAGAAAAGGGCCCCTTGCTTGTCGTGATCCTTAAATCTAGAATGCTAAGGCAGAGAATGAAATATCTGTCCTTGAAACTTCCTGCTAGAATACTCTTTGTGATTATGAAGATGCATCAAATGAATGTTCTGATTGCTGTTGTTGACACAGAAGAATTGGTGTTTACTAAGGTATGTTGGATGTCTCTAACATCTGAACAATATGACTTAAAATTCTTTTGTTTCTTTTTGACAGCCAGTAGTGTGGATTTAATATTTTTTAAATCAAATTGCTGGATTCAGAGCAAGTTCATTAAGGACTTTGATAATGCAATATCAGAACAAGTGAATTGCATTTCAGCATGAAACGAGGCAAGCATAAGTTTAACAAGGTTCATGAACTGGACTGAATTTAATAGGCTCTCCTTATCTTCTCTTTTAGGTTTTTAATTGAAAGAATATGCAAATCAAATAAAAGCTCTGAGGATGTGAACCCATAGAAATTAAAGATAAATACATGGTGGACCCTGAAGTCCCGAGTTTCAGTTTCTGAAGAGGGTTGTTCACCAGCTTTGGGCTTTCCCCCCATGGTATGGCTGGAGATTTTCACGTATCCAGTAAAATTTGGTTACTGAATTCTAGGTGAAGAATTACATAAACTGTTGGCGATGGTGAGCTGTTGAAAAAGTGCCGTTGTTTCTCAGTCTTTGCCTATGAGCTGTATTTCTGTTATAAAAAACCAAGAGTCAGGAAACTGGCATGTCAGACTATCCACTTGGTGCTGTAAATCCATGTCCCTCTCTTCTCACCCTCTCCCGGGAGATTTTGGGCTTTATGCCTGTGCTAGGAAACCTCCATGTCATCCTCTCCTGTCAAGTAACAGTATTTGAAACAGTCCCTCTAGAAGAGAGCAGAGACACTGTTTTTGTACAAGATCCTGCATTCAGTGGTGGTATTGATTTATGCAGAGTTTGGACAACACACACTGGAAGTACTGCATACAAATAAAATTAAGATGAGCCTAATTCACCTTCTTTTCTAGAGTACAAACAATAAGCATTCATTTATAAAAGTAACTTTATTTCTATTGACGGCCTAAAGTAATTCAGGCTTGGGGACGCTCCTGATGGCATTGTTATTATATAGGATATACTCCGTGTGTGTGTGTGGGAGCGTGTGTTGGTTGTTGGTAGATGACATTGACAGCATTGTGAGCGACGTTCAGTGCACCATGGAAATGACTGAGAGGTCAGGGAATGATTCATCCACTAACCCGTCCTCACTCGGCTCCTGCCCGGGGCGGCAGTGGTGTGTGGTGGGGAAGGACTGACACGCGTGCGCACCATAGATCGCGATTCCCGTTGTGCAGCCAGCCACCAATTTGTTCCAGCAGGAGTTTTGGTTAGTCTCTCTGGGCACTGGTTTTAGTTTTCAAATGCTAGGATTGTCTTTTTCATAGGGCTGCCTGAGCTAATAACAAAATCCTGATCTTAACTTTGGTCCCTGTGCAGGTGACTTGGGTTTTCTACATTTTCTATGCTTGCCAAGACAAATACAGTTGTCCTTCAGTTGGGTTAAGGAACATTGTAAGAATTCAGAATAGGGTTCAGTCCATCTCAAACATGCTACGGTATTTTCCTGAGTTTAACCAGTAAAACAAAATCCAGGTAAAGAGTCTAGAAGAAATAAATAAATTAGTTTTTAAATTTTGCACCATAATTCGCATGGAAAAACATTTCCTGCTGAGTACCTGTACTCAATCTATTACTCAAATACAACCAACATCTCAGTTGTTGAATAATTCTTAATTGTCTGAAAAGATACCTCTGCCTGCAGCCGGCCGAAGTCTATCCCACCCTCATTTAGTATTAGCACTCAGCTGTTCTGGAAAATATTACAAGTTCAAAGCACTAAACAAATATTGGCTAATTAATTGAATAATTTAAAGAACAAAGTATTCTTCCAGCAATGCAGAGGACTGTGCTTAGCACATAGTAGAGCAGCAATACATGGATTTCAAGTCTCTTTAGCAGATTAGGAGATGCATTGTATTGTGTGAATACATTTGGATAAATGTCTTAATCTGATAATTTCACATTTATAATGACTGGACTTCATGCTGCAAAATGGCCAACAGTGACATGATTTTTTTTAAGAGTCCAAGTGACTACTGACAAGTACTTGCATGTTTCCCTTAAGTAACAATGTTATGATTGAATGGTACTTTGATTATTATACAGTGATTGTTTTTTTAGAAATTGCCGAAATACCCATATATGTTAGACTAAAACAACCAACAGCATATACTAATGGCAGATCTTTAGTTTTTAGGCTCAGTTTGGGCATAATTTGAAAATCTTTTACCTTTAGAAGAGGTGGTACAAAAAATGCAACCATCTTGTCAAAACTTTATTAGTGACCTAAAAAATTTCTCTTCAGCAGATACAGACACTGTACAGAATAGTACTAATCATCCCAATTATTCAGCAGTTACTTGGGAAAGGCCACAGAACTTGAGGAGTAAATCACCTTTTCAGAAGAGTTTCCTTCTGTGTCATACTTTCAATTTGTAAAATATTATATCCAAAATTCAAACATTAGCCTTTATCTAAGCTCTTGCCTTTTGTATTTGGGACATTCCTATGATTTTTTGTTCTTCCTAGAATGAAAACACTGGATTACAATGATCATGAAATTATCTGCCATTTCTCTGGGCTATTTGTGGTATTTTTTCCTACTGAATTCTCAAGTGGCAGAAAATAGAACAGTCTTCTAATGTATTTTCTCTTTAAATAGCAAACAAAAGGGAACAAGAGGCTATGAAAAATGCTGAACCTCTCTTCACCCTAGACATAATATGATGCTACTAAGTATCCCTCTGATATTCAAACAACAAAAGTTTCATTTTTCAGTTTTCTTTTAAACTGCAGTAACCTCTGAAAAAATAAAGTTGTGTAGAAGAGGAAGAGGAGCAGAGGAAGGTTGGAAAGAAAGCAGAGAAATTGTCCATTAGTGTTAGAATCCCTACTAAGTTAGGAGACCTGAAAGCATGAATTCGAGTTTCACTTGACAACTGCATGACTGAAGGAAGTTGTTTTGTCCTGATGCAGACAGGAATTGTAAAAGATTTACAGATACAGTAAAAGGCTTTTAACAAGGTTGCTGCTGGCAGCACTGAGTATTTTTTTGTAAGGTATTTTTTTCAAGCTCCTACAGGTAATAAAGAAAATATAATAGTGCATGTATTTAATTTTCCCAATTTCACTGCTATTTCCAATGCTAAAATGTAGATGTTATCTACATCTTGGTCTTATAATCTAATATTTAATTTAATTTAAAATATTTCTGCGATATTTGTAAGTCCAGAAAGATTTGGTTTCTCTTGTGTCTCTGTAGGCAGTCTTTCCAACCTGTTTTCCTTTTTTATATGATGCATGTCTCCTTCAGTGTACTTTGAGAAAATAATACCTTTTGCAATGGCAGTGAAAGATCTTTAGGCTTCATAATAATGCTGTTTTAGCTGAATATTCTTTTGCTTCTGCTTCTTTTGTGCCTCTGGTGCTGATACAAAATTTAAGGTTATGAATATGTCTTAATAAGACTGTTCCTCTTTAAAGGAAGAACCTTTGTGTGATGAAGAGTTTCTGTGGTGAAAAGTTCTGTGTAGTGAATCCTCTTGGAGGAGGAGGATTGTATCTCACAGTGTGGAAGCAGTCGGGACTGTTGGAGTAATTGGAAACATGATGGGACAGTACTGCTCTGCAGCTTAATGTGAATAGTCAGCTCTAGATGAGGAACTGGGAGTGCACATGAAATAGGTTCTCCAGGAACAAAGCTGTCTTTACAGCACTTTCTGGGAAAATTTATGTGAGTGATTAGCAACACTGGGTTGGGACAAACAAATCATCCTAGTGCAAATTATGTCAAAGTAGAGTGAGGAACAAATGTGAAAGTGAGTGTGAAAATAAATGTGAGAAACTAATGATATTTGGTGTGTTGCATAAGTAAGGGCATTACTTTTGTGAAAAATATGGACTGCATGTTGTGGTCAAGTTTAATGCAGAGCTGCTCAGAGAGAAGAAATCAGAACCAAAATGAGTATCTGCAGGGAGACAGACCACAAGACTGTCAAGAAAATATGCGGTTTGACTTCATGGGTTTCCTGAAGGTCAGTCTTATGATGCTTTCCTTTCTGTTTGTTCCTTGGCATAATCCTGAAATGTGGTTTAAAGGTCTCAATGTCCAACAATTTACACAGTTACTGCTATTAAAATGGACACAAGAGATGTTACCAAGCTAACATCTACAGTATCAATGTAGATTTCCTTTAGTTTCATTACAAATATATATACACTTACCTATCTATATAGCTATCTATCTCTATTATTTCTGTATCTCCCCCCTTTTTTAAAAAATGTTTTTCTTCACTGATGAACTGATAGTAGAGTGGGTTCCTGTTCCATATTGTGAAAACAGAAAGCTCTTATGTACGTGCTCAGAAATGGGACTGGTTATAGAGGTAGGTAACAATAGCAAGTGGCTTCCTTCAGGTTCTCTACTTCTTTCATTATTTCTGCAAATTAGTGGAGCCCAAAAGTTCATATCTGAAGGGTGAACTCTGCAAAGTCAGAATGAGGGGAAAGCACAGGGTTGGTATAGCTTGGTTTTGTTACGTTGTTTTATAGCAGAATTTACCATGTTTGATTGTACATTTTGTCAAGGTTGCTGGTTTTTATCTCTGTGGTGAGCAGAAGGCTCCTGCAGTCAGGGTAAAAGGCTCTTGAGGCATCACTTGTCAGTTAATCCCACTGTTGAAAAAATGCCCTCTTAGGAGAAGAAAATCCTGTGCTATGTTCACAGTTGTGAGAAAATATTGTGCCACTGTGAAACTCACTCATACCTTGGGTGTGGGCCACTCTTTCATTTGGTACTTCTCCACAGAGGCACTTGTGCTTCTAGTCAGCTTGCTCCCAGAGGAGACCCATCCACTTTCTGGTGTCTCTCTTGATGGTTCAAATGGTGACAGCAGGAAGAGTGGTAGCTTTGTTTCCTGCCATAGCCCCTATTAGCAGGTGGTTGTGATACTGGCTGTGATACTTGACTGTAATCAAGCACGCACCAGGTGGCAATCGCATGGCATTCAGGTGCCCAGCACATGGCAGTCACATGGCAAACATGTGTCAGGCACATGCCTGGCAGGTGTTATTCACATGCCAGTCGTGCACCTGGCATGTGACTTTCACACGTCCATCATCTGGCAGTCGTAAGCCCGGCGCTTTTGCACAAAACACAATTTGAAAAGTAGTGACTTACTGTTGCTTGGGCTGTAGGGCTCACAGGCTGTTGCTCATCTTTCTCATTAACGTTTAAGTTTGTGCAAGGAAATTTGAAAAACCATTATCACTTCATTTGATTCATTCTTAAATAAATGCAGACCCCTGCAGAAAGGTTTGATATAATAAGTAGTATCCAGCATAAATGATCACTGCTTTGGTTTGTGTATGAATTCTCCTTGCGGTGGAAGTTTCAGAATTTGCCGAAGCAGCAAAAATTCAGTAATGTGGAATGAGGTTCAGTCAATGAAGAGTGATAAGTGTAGTGATCAATAACTGAGTGATTTGTGAAAAGCAGCTGATGACAGTGAGTGTGTGTTGGTTCCAGATGTGTCTGTGCTGTAGGAGCAAGGCATGCTGAAGTGGATAACACTGCTATACTGCAAGGTAAGCCATTCCCATTTTCTTCCTGACAGCTCTAGTTGATTAAAAATGGCATTATTTGGCTGGATTTAAATAGTGCTAAGTAAAATAATGATGGTTTTGTCTAAACTAGGGAAATGAGGGGTAGGATGGAGTAGTCTCTTCTGTGCAGTGGCTTAGGGGAAGGTCGCTTGTGCAATTGTTTGGTTTTAGGCGGTGGTTCTGGTGGCTTTTCTTACATGCAGTGTTCACTTTTTATATGCCTCTGTGACAAGCAAATTGAAAATGTGATAAGGATTTCAAATGGATTGCCATTAAAATGAAGCAAAAGTAAATGAATGCGTATTGAGAGATGAATTTTTTTAACTTGGTTGCCTATAATTCAATAATTTTTCTTCTATCAGAGAAACTTTTCAGGGAAGAAACAGTGCATAGGTTTACAATTGAAGCAGTAATTTGACATTGTTTCGATTTTTATTGCCTTATAGGACTTCTCTGATTGGTCACATATACACTGACTATTAATTTAATGAATTGTAGCTTTGTGAGTCATACACTCAACAGTGAAGTTTTAGCTGTTGTAATATTTGTACTTTTTAATCATTAAAGGTTTCCCTTTTCTGATTTTTGTCATATAAATTCTTACTCATGCAGGTAATCCCATTAAAATTCTCTGAGACTGCTAGTGTGAATAGTCTGGTAGTGTGGGTCTAAATTAATAAAGGAATCTAATTTCTATTCTTCTAGGATAGAGGTATATAAAACTCTGAAAGTGCTTTAAGTGTTCTTTAACCCAAGCTGTAAAAGATACCATAAATTTAAAGAGTGACAGTTTCTATAACACATAGCAAGAACAGCAGAAATTATGGTGACTGCTGAGATGCTGAAATTACTATGAATTTCCTTTAGTTAAAAGGAAAATAGGGATCTTATTCTGCTTTTCTTGGACTGGTTTTATGCCAGTGTAATGCTACTGAGTTCAGTGGCCGTCAGCCTGACTTGCATCTGTGTAGGAGTATATATATCTATATCTCTTGCCATTTCAGGAAAACCGATCCAGTTAGATACTTGGGTTTTTAGTGGGAATAGCACCATGTTGTAAAATTCTGTCAATAGCTAAAGGTCACTGCTACCATTGTATTTAACTTTTCTCTAACTTCTCTAAAAAGTTGATTTAAATCAAAGTTATGTACATGTCCCGCAACCTGCAGTGTTTTAGATTATGAGGTGAATTGAAGAAGGTAATTCTAAGAAAAAAACCTTGAAGTATTGGACAGTTTAATATTTTGTCAAGTATTCTAACCTTTTGCCATAAAGTTATTTTTCAAAATGAGTTAATCATGAAAATTTCATATATATTTTATCAGCAGTCTTGAATGACTGCTGCCAACAAATATTTTAATGCAAAGTTGAGCCATCATTCTGAAAAAAATAAGTAGTTGAACAAATCCCAGGGATGTTATAAACTTGTTCTATGTATAATAGCGTTTGTAAGCTGCTTCATTGGAATTAGCATGCCTGAAGGAAGAAACTTCATAGGTCTTCCAAAGCTTTGAATTCTACCGTACGTGACTTCTCAGAGCTTTTCAGCATTTTCAGCCTGCCCGACAGGTTGAGAGACGTTGCAGATGGCCAGCAGAGCTAGAATGATTTTACACACTCAGCAGCAGGCATTTTTGCAGATCACAGAGGCTGAGCAAAGTGCTCAGGCTTTCCAAAAGCAACAGCTCGGGGTCTGCACTGTGAGCACTTGCTGCAGAGAAGTGCTGCCGTGAAGGTCTCCCAGAGAAAACAGGAATGCATCAGCTATTTTACTTTCTTTGTGTGTGTATGGTGGTATTCCCATGCTTTCCATGATTCTTTTTCAGAAATACATCCAATCATCGGAACACATTTCGGAAAGAAGCACTGATGCTTTTTAATTATTAGCAATGCATGTTATGCGCAGCCTGAGAAAAAAACAACATGGTGTCGAATCCTTAAAGTGGAGGTCCAAGACGACTTTGCGTGGAAAAGATGTATAAAAATATACAGATTTCTGCAAAACTTAATAATTCTTTCCTATTTTAGAAGCCTTTTTTGTATTTTAGCATTCATAAGGCACCATCATTGATTAACATGTTCAGTAAGCTCCTCGGCCTCTCTGATAGGTTTTAAGTTTTGGAAGATACTCCTGGACTATGCTGTGCAGTCACTAATTTCAAACAGGGGCTGACCTTTGGAAGCCAAGTGAAGCAGCAGTTCCTGCTTTGGAGGGGAGGTATGGGATTGTGGTCTGTAGTTTGTCCATGTTTTCCTGCATTTCCATACTTTTATTGTTGAACTATACATGTCCAAATTCCAAATATATAACATTTCAGAGATCTGGCATCAAGAAACACTTACAGAAATAATTTCAAACCCTCCTCTTACACTTAGCTTAAAAGCTCTTTTCGTATGTATACCTTATAAAAAATCTGTACCTTATAAGCAAATTCTCCCTAATATGCCCTGCCTTGATTTTCCACACAATTCAACAGAGGAGTGAATTACACTCATGGGAAAGTAATGCAAGGGAAAAGCTAGTGCAATAAATATCTCATTGCCCAGGACATCCTCTTAGGTCCTGATATTTTATGATGCATTTTCCTGGACGCACATTGGCACATACACGCACCCTGTGGGATTATAGCAATGATGCCTTGAAAATGTATTTACATTCACTAATAGTGAATCACCTAAATTTATCCCAAATAAAAAATAAATCATCCCACTTTCTGTATTCAGTAATTAGATTCCTTTTGCACGTTTTTATTTTTGATGCATAAGCGTTTCTATAAATGGATTACATCTGGGTACTGTGATGTAAAGGTTATTAGAAATGTGACACAGACAGATAGTCCTTGTGTTAAAATAATTCCCCGGTGGCAAAAGCGAAGCTCTATGTTGGCCTTGTGTGACTGTAACAAAAGATTTTAGCTGCTGCTCTGGGACACTGTGTCATCCCAAGGAAACGTAAATAGGTCCAGGTCCACCAATTTGTCTTTCAGATTTTTTTACTGTTACATGTCCAGGATGGTCTGATTTGCTAGACATTGTTTTTAGATCCCTAGTGTTGATGGAGAGATTCAGATAAATGTATAGTTGACATGCAAAAACATTTTATCAGCCTTGGAGACAATAGCAAAGTCATTGTCTGTCAAGCCGTGATAGAGGATAGGCTTTTTAAGTTCCACACAATATGTTTCTATTTCTCATCTAAAATTGTAAAAGCTACCCCAAAAAACCACATGCTGTAAACTAGCAGAAATCATGTTCATATTACCATGAATGCAGTGCGGAATGCAGTATTTAAAGAAAATGCAATCTAAAGGTTCAAGAATAAGATAAACAACACTAACTTCCACAAGCACTTGCAAAAACATCTGCTAACCTTTCCAAACACAACAGACTTTCACCTTGATGTGTTTGCATTGCTTGGAAAATGATCTGCACTCCATTAAATTCAACACTAAATGGCCCAGTGGGTGTAATGAAGCAATAACATAATAAGAAAAAAAAATCTCTAGTCTTGTAAATGCTGCCAGAGCTATCTGAATATTTTATAATGAGCAGATAATCTGAAAAAATGGTTCCTGCTGTGAAAGTATAAATGATAATATTCAAACATAAGACCTAATTCCTCAATGTTTTTTTTAACAGAGGTGTTTTTAGAAATGCATTTAGAGAAAGGCAGAAGTAGAACATTTTGTTTGATTTAGAAGTATCTTCCAAAGGGTAACTTATTCAAGCACTAAAATTGCTCTTTTGGTCTTCTATGGTTCCTGTGTTTTCACGGTCTTTTGTTTAAAAATATCCACACAGCAGTTCCCTAAAACAAAAGTATAACAAAAAGGAAGGAGAGATTGTGTTTTGGGATGTTTTCATATGTGGTAAACATGGCTATTTACTAGGACCTCAGAAGGTTTGAAAATTCAAACCATACAGCTCTGAAAATCTTTGGAAATTATCTTTCAAATGACAAGAAATAATAATTTCTAAAACTGCTTAGATTAAAAAAAAAAAAAGGAAAACCCCACACATTTCTGACATTTCTCCTGAATTGAAAACAAAAAAATCTTAATTTTTACTTATCCCTTGCTTTGTAGCCTTTAATTTCTTATTCCCCATTGTTACTACATTTTATTGCCAGTTTATTTTATTTCATGTCTAATGACTACATTTTTTTGTGCATAACGAAGATTTTAGGGGTTGAACTGTCTTTCTAAAAATTATTATTCTTTATTCTGCAATGTTTGGTGTTTTTTTGGAAAAGTGGTGGTTGTTTATTTTTTTAAACAGAATTCCCACAGGGCTTATTCATGTGGCTTGCCTTTTTAATTCTTTTCCTGTTTCATTTTGTAGATGTATTTTCATCAGCATATTGCCAAAATACTTATTTCTGAAATACTTGACCACAAACAAAAAAAAAAGGGACTGTGTATCCAGAGAGATAACCTACCAGCAAACTTGTCACAAACACCAACTGAAAATTTTAAAAATTGCCTACTTGGATACAGTGGTAGTTAGTGATTGTGTTGGAGTGTTAAAAATGGAATTTACTTGTCTGCAAAAATGAGTTGCTCGTTATGCCCAAACAGCTGTTCATGCTCTTGCTTTCTGCTGAGATAAAGTTTTGATTGGATATTTAGGTACTAAGAAAACTACAGATATTTAAGGTGGAAAATGGCACTTATAGGATATTGGGATGACAGGTTGTAGGCTGATTTCACATATAGGAGTTGATCCAGAGAGAATGAAAAAAAGTGATTTTTATCTATGAAATAAAAACCAATATTCTTGTATCAGCAATAGTGTGGCCAGCAGGACCAGGGCAGTGATTGTCCCCCTGTACTGGGCACTGGTGAGGCAACACCTCAAATCGTGAGCTCGGTTTTGGGGCCTTCACTACAAGAGGGACATTGAGCTGCTGGGGCAAGTCCAGAAAATGGCAATGAAGCTGGTGAAGGCTCTGGAGCACAAATCTGATGAGGAGCAGCTGAGGGAGCTGGGGGTGTTCAGCCCAGAGAAAAGGAGGCTGAGGGGAGGCCTTATTGCTCTCTGCAGAGAGAGGACAGAAGGGCATAGCCAAGTGGGGATTGGTCTCTTCCCCCCGGTAACAAGTGATAGGAGATATCCTCAAGTTGTGCCAGCAGAGGTTTAGACTGGATATTAAGAAAAATTTCTTCAACAAAAGGGTTATCAAGCACTTGAACAAGCTGCCCAGGAAAGTGATGGAGTTGCCATTCCTGCGGATGTTTAAAAGACGTGTGGGTGTGGCCCTTGGGGGCATGGTTTAGTGGTGGACTTGGCAGTGCTGGGTTAATGGTTGGACTCGATGATCTTAAAGATCTGTATCAGCCTAAAAGAATCTATGGTTCCAATTCCGTGTTCTATTTTTCCCTTCCCTTTAAAACCTGTACTGACTGCCTGCCTTCTCCGAAATAGTGCTAAACCCAAGGTTTTGTCTAGCAGCAGCAGGCTGAACTGCGGTCGGATGTTTCTGTCCCTTCTTTTTGAGCTCAGTCAACTCCGACTACCATTGACAGGAGTTTCAAGGCTGTGAGCACAATTTCCATATCTGGAAATCAAGAATATGGAAAAAATAATGCACTTCAGGTTGCTTGACAACAACAAATTTTCTTGGTAGGCAAAGCCCGCATTGCTTTGCTAGCTCTACCATTTGTCATATTAATTACTGCCTCAGGTACAAGGTCTGTACCACAATATACTGCTGGTGGAGAGGGAAATGACAAAACACAAACTGCTCACTTCACCTGCAAGGGAAGAGCATCCCTCTGGACCTGGGTGCCACACACGTAGCTGACCCTGTGCCTTTTTCTGGCCCTATTCTATGCAGAAATCTTTGTTTTCACAAGGACTGTTTCTGAAAACAGATTGAATAAAAAGCAAATGCGAGAGTTTTTGTGGCTTGTAAGTCATCGCAGTAGTGCTTCTCAGATTTTAGAAGCTGATGTTTGCAAATTAATTACTTGGCCTTTAAATAGTTCCAAACCACCCAAAGTGCTCCATTATGTTAGCACAGGCTTGAGAAATAGATATGTATTACTAGCTAATTGAATAACATATGGTGTTGATTAGTGCTTAGCTCTTTTTATAGAACTCAATTAAAAAACTGACTGCAGTATATTTTGAGACTATGAGATGTCTGTTGGTTGCTTCTGGCACGAGGGAGCTGCTGAACCAAGAAATGATGAACTTTTTCTGTTTAGTCCATCTATAAGTTCCTTTAGGATCTCCTGGTGAATTGGCTGTGATGGGAGATAGGCTGGGGTTTGTTCATTTGCTGCAGTATTGAAATGCAGCCTTTCCTGAAAGATTTAAGTGCTCTCCAGGCAAAGCAAAACAAAAGCCTAGGCTTTTATTTTCTGTGCTATTGCTTAAGGTATACAAATATACAGTGAGCCTGTTTCAAATGGATAAATGTCTATTCTTATAGGCTTCAGTTTGCAGAGATGCGTTTCTTGGGAGGAGTCCTAGGAAAGAGACATGAAATTATAAAGCCCTCCAATCACAAATAATGTCAACCTCATTTTGCCTCATTCCCCCCAAGGAACAAACGTGAGGAAAACCTGCCTTTATTTCTTTTGCTTGATGCAGTTTTTGCTTAAGAGATTATTTTCCTCTTAGACTTCACAAAAACACCTGAGATGATGATTATGATCTTCTTATTATTCCCATGGATGATTGAAGTGGTGTAGCAGCTAGCAGCAGTGATCAGACTGGGAGGAGCTGGTAGGATGCAGAGAAACAATAAACAAGAAAATAAAATGGTTCTCTCCCTGACTTTTCTTCCCCCCCTACTAAGATGCCTCTTTTACTCTGTTTTGTGTGGAATTTTAAAAGAGAAAATTTGGTAAATATTGGCTTCAAGTGTGATGTGATCTGAGCTGTATTAGGGAGACAGCAAGAAGAGATACTGAGTTTTACCCACAGGTTTATCACTGACTGGTAATTTAGCTCTTGGGTGTATGACCTGAAAAACTCTTCCTTGATTTTTAGAAGCAAGTGATTATTCTTGCTCACTAGAACTCATAGTAGAAAAGCCTTCCTACAGTGTAAAATCACTTAATGCATATATTTTCCAGATTTTCGCATCAAATTTTATTGTATTATATGCTATTTTGTGTATGAATTTAATCTGAAAGGCTTAGAACAAAGGAGGTCCTGAAAAATCGATTGGTTTCTAAAAAGCATTTCAGATCCCAGTAGATTCCCATTCCACAGTAGCTCTTCCACTGAAATGATGTTCATTCATCCCTCTGTCCATCCAGAGAAAACAGATGAGTCCTGCAGCGTATCCCGAAGGTTACTCAGGTCATTTGGGAGGGAGCTGTGTTTCACAGATGCAGTGCTTTCACCGTGAGTGACCTTTCACCGCTTTGCTGTTCAGTCGTTTTTGTTGTGTGTTTGTTCTGCCACAGACGTGATGTGCAAAATAGGCCGTTCATGACCTAAATCGCTCTGGGCTCTAAACCAGGAGCAGGTGCAACCGCGACCGAAACCGAGAGGCTACAGTGTTGGGATCATCCAGTGATAATGGGGGTGGAGGAAGCCAAGGATATATTATTTTTGTATTCCTGATCCTTCCCCCAGGCTTCCCTGCCCCCACCATCCGTGTTTAAAATAGGTGGCAATACGATCATTTTAGGCTTCTCCCAGGAATAAATTTCTAGAGCTAGCAGTTTATTCAGTGAGATCAACTAAAGGTTGCAAAGGCAAGTTATCACTCACTGGCTTTTTGGTGAAGGCATCACAAGTACCCAATGCAGCAGGGAGTTTCAAGCAGCATAACATAAATAGGAAGACTTTAGCACAGAGATAACAGTTTTGGGAAGGGTCCTGTCACATAGCTTCAATCACAATGTGAAAAGGCTGATGCAAAAGTCACTGTGCTACAGTGACTTTCATCAACTGGTGATGTCCAATCACCTGAAAGATATAGCACCAAATTTATGAAGTTTGAAAAGATATGAAGATTCCAGTTATTACCAGAGGTCCTTTTGTGTAGCATGCCAGTAACATCCCCCAAAAATGTGAAAAATGGCAAGGTGATGATTAAGGAGAGGATAGTGATAAGCAATCAATCTCTCTCTTTTTTTCCCTTTTTTTCTTTTTCTTTTCTTTTTTAAACATTGCATTAACAACAGTTTCTTGAAAGCAGCTGATATCTCTCAATATTTGTTGTTATTTGTTGATATCTCAAATATGAGTTTTACTATTATTACCTGGAAAAGTTCAGTCCTTTTAATGTTTGGAGAGACATTATCACAGGCAGAGCAAGATTCATCCCATCTAACTTGAGATCTATAGTACAGACATCTGCAAATGAAGAGGAGTACTTTTTCTGAGAACAAAACACCTGAGTTTATGCTTTAGTCTGCTTCAGAGTGAGATAACTCTTCATAGGCTTTCTTGGTGAAATTTAAAGTGTCTAGGAATAGAGTACACTCTGGGAACGAGTAACTGAGATGCAAACATCTGCATCTTTGATGATTGCTACTTAAATGTCTTTCACAGTTTTGAAAAGAAGTATTAGAAATCCCTGAATACTGTAATTAGTGGACTTTTATCCTTAATTCCCTGTCCATCTTTTCTATTCTTCAGCTATTACAGGAATGTGTTTATTGTAGCAACCTGTTGGGAAGTAAGCAAGGAGATATGCTTTAAGGTGTATAGAATTATGGAATGATTTAGGTTGGAAGCAACCTTAAAGATGACCCAGTTCCAACCATCCTCCCATAGGAAGGCAACCTTCCACTGGACTGAGTTATGCAAAGCTCCATCCAGCCTGGGCTTGAACCTTTCCAGGGATGGCGAGGTCCACTACTTCTCTGGGTAACCTGTTCCAGTGGCTCACGACACTTAAAATAAGGAATTTTTTTTTCCTAATACCTAATCTAAACATATTCTCCTTCAGTTTGAGGCCATTCCCCCTTGTTCTGTCACTACAGGCCCTTGTGAAAAGTCCCTCTTCAGCCTTGTAAGCTCCCTCAGGTACTGGAAGGTTGCTCTGAGGTCTCTCTGAAGCCTTCTCTTCTCGAGGCTGAGCTGGGTCATTCATCAGTGGCAGGAGGTCTTCATTCAGTACAACTGACGTAGGTACACAGTGGTCTCTGGGGTTCACGTGCTCTGTTGGCCTCTTGAATGTACCCAGCGTGTTTGAGTATTATGTACACAGAGCCAAAGTCACAGTGATTGATACAGTTCTATGCTGGTAAGATGGTCTGGAAACAGAACAATCAGGTGTAGTACAAATGAGGAAAGTTTCAATTTTGTTGGGTAGAAAGTATGCCATTGGCTTGCAGTTAAGAAGGTAAGGATTGTTTCACGGAAGGATGAGATTTCTAATCCCTCACCTTCAAGCACATTTAAGAAGAGAAATCCCCAGGAAGTAGCTACGTTATCTAAGCCAGCAAACACCACAAACTGTACTTGTGCTGGTTTTCCACATGGGACAGTTTTCTACTTCACAAAGCCATAATGTCGTGCAAAGTTCATTTTACTGGTAAGCATCATTGAGCCAAAATTGAGTTCAGAGCCCCAGGGAAAATAAATGTAAGCATTTATCCAGAGTGCTATTTAAATTGGCATGAAATTTTGGGATCTTGGTTGCCTAGTTCACTCATTTCTAGTGCTCTGCAGGCTTCATTAGGACCCCTAAAATTGAGAAGCTAGCTTTCTTTTACAGGGAAAAAATAGTTATCTGCAAAACTGATGACTTTAAAAGATACGTAACCAGTACAGTCAACATGAACTCTATAATATGATGAGAGGGAAGGAAGGTTTTCATTTAAAGCCTATCTATGTATTATCAAACCATTAAGGCGCTGATAAAAATTAAAAATTACTATCAAAATTAAGATTTTGTTTTTTCCTAACTATATTCCATGTAATTTTCCAGTAGGATCAACTAAGCATTCTTTTCCTCACCAATCAAAATTGCTGCCTAAACATTTTTACTCCAGAAAATGGAAGTATGCAATGATGCATGCACGAGCTGAAGTCCTGTTGCTTTCATGAGTTAGGCTGCATGTGTGTTGGTTTAAACACTGGTGGACATTTATGAGAATTTTTGAACTTGATATATTGTTTTCCCCATTTCTTTAAAAATACTAGTTGGAGTGGTAAGTTGTATTTTAAAAATATATCAGCAAATTATACTCAAATATCTCCCTCTTTATCACTTGCCATCTTTATTTGCATGTCCATTAAGAAATATTGAGTAAGAATGACTCAGAATGTTTTAATCAGCAACTGCTTCTGTTTTTAAAAAATTTTTCTTCATGTTTTTTGATTTTTTTCTTAAATGAATCATTTAGTGTCCAGTCAACATACTGAGTACTGCTGTGTAATGCTGGCTTTACAGCAAGTGGTTTGCACAGGTGTTTAATATTTCACTTTAGTCCTTTAGCAATGCCATTACATATTCATAAATCACGGTGTATCTGTAAAGAAAATGGTGATGGACTGTAGTGTAATATATATTTCTGAAACTTCTGTTTTCCTAGTTGTTACCTAAATGCCAGTTATGAATTATTCCCTTCCTCCAGATTTGAGAGTGATATGGACGTACACAAAAATGTATTGCAGCTCTAATGACATCACATGCTTTTCTAATGAAAGCACACGGTAGATGCTCAAATCACATATTTCCAAGGTGGAATTTCCCTATTTATTTTATTGTGCCGTAATTGACTGTGCATTTTGTAATTTTGTTTTCTGAAATGAGATTAGAATGCAAGACAGATTCTGCATGTCAAAAATAAGAATTTCATGGATTAGACTGTTTTGCCTGAAATATTAGAAGGACGTATTAACATGCTAATACACTTTATTAGGCTGCCAGCTTATGTGTGTAAATGTTTCAAAAGGAATGAGATGTGTACACATAGCATACAATGTTTAATTTACTACATAATATATGCTTACAAAGTTTTACATCTTGGTTGAAAAAATCTGTTTTGTTATAGTAATCTTACGCCTATGTGGCTAGCACTATAGAGATATATTGTTCTTGTAATTTTAAATTCATACTGCTCTCTAGTGGGGAATGCTGTCAATGCAATAGATTATATATATATATATTCATGTACATCATGTATATAAACCAGGATTACTGAACTGTTCCTGGCATCTAGACCAGTTTGGTAAACTAGTTCTATTGTGCTAGCATTTCAGTCCTTGTACTGCTTTGATTAAAGACTGCATTTACTAATTTGAAAGTGTTTTAGACAGATGAATCTTCGGAGTGAACAGTATCTCCAGCAAACTCCAGAAGGGCTGAGAGGTTGATAGGTTTATGCTGCTTCCTCAGGAGAAGCCTCCTCCTTCCGTTAGGAGAAATACCCTATAGGTCTGCTAATGAAAAACAGAAAAATCTTCTCCTAAGATTCTACAGTCTCATAATGTCTTTTGGGACATTTGTGATTTGTAGGTAAAAGTTCATATCCTCACTATTGGTATAATAGCCTTGCTTTCATAAATAACTACTTTTATGCTGATTTTTTTTTTTCTACTTTGTAATTTTGCTTTGGAATGAATTGTTTAGCCTTCTTTCTCATCTCTTGCTTTCAACAGCTACAATCCTAGATAAGAGTTGACTGTTCATAGAAGCTGAAATAATACTGACAGAACTAGTTGGATGAGGTTTAAATCTACAGCAAGTGCAGAGACCTAGGTCTGGACTTTCTTAAATGAAATGGGATTTAGTTAGCATAAAAGAACAAAATACTAATTAGATAGCAAGAAAATCTGAAAACTGAGATTGAAACTGATTTGAGTATTGATTTATTTTAGATTTGCATCTTTTGATCCGAAGGCAATGGATGTCTTTAAATCCTTGGGAGATCTGGCAAAAAGTTAAGCTGATGGAATTTAAGATATTTGAAGCTATCTGAAGAACAATTTGGAGTATTGTGTTGTAATCAGACCCAAGTCTGAAGGCTTGTTTAGACTTGTTTTTAGACACTGAAACTTTTCTGGATCTGGCATTAAAGACCCATTTTCTTGTGTCACTGTAATAGTCTTTTTTTTGTCTCTAGGTTGATTGATTTGTCAATTAGAGACCAAATAGTATCATCGTATTTAAGGCTGCAGTAATTTTGTCACTCAGAGTATAGATTAGATTCTTTGTCTAGACCTTCATTTATTCACTAAGTCTGGGTGAACAAGCACTTTAAAGATTTATATGGTGTGTAAAGGTCTCATCAAAATGCTAAGTTGGTATAACATTTTGCATTCCTTGAATAGTAAATTAGGTTTGCAGTGCTCAGAGCATTTCTTCACCTGCGCCATCTCTGCTCACTTTTAATCGCAGAAGCTCACGGTTACATTGGTTTCACTTGAAGTTCTGCAGATGGGATTATCTTCTCATTTCTGTAGCTGTTGCTGTCTGGTATTAGCTGAATCTAAGTTAACTATCCTTCAATTACAATCTTGGGTGGTTAAGATAAGAAACTAATAACATGTTTATTTGTTTTTGAACTACTCTAAATGAGAAAGTTATGAAGTTGTTAGACTTGGGCTTGAAAGCAATCACAGGAAGTGGAGAGAGCATGACTGGGGTTGCTAAATATTTAAAAAACTCAAGAGTGAGGTCTGTGGATTTAAGGTTATTGAACTACTATATAAGGCAGGTATTTTTTCTTCTGTTAATTATACCTTCTCCCCCTTTTTTTCCACTGGCTGAAGGGCTGTGTCCTCTCACATTTTCTTCTCAGCTCCTCTAGTGTTTTTACCCTTTCTTAGATAAGTTATCACAGAGGTACCACATCCACATCTGATGGGCTCAGCTTTGGGCGCTTGGCTGTGAAGTTAGTCAAGTTATATAGCAGAAATGAAAAACTTGAACAGAAAGCAAAATATATGAGTGGAAATATAATGTTAAAATATAAAATGCAAAAAATTATTTTCAGCCTTTTAGTCGTTTGCAGATGTTGCTATTTTGTCTATATTATTTTGTGTTCTCATCAATTTTCTCTCATATGTTTTTTTTATTTCTTAGAAAATATGAAGAAGCCCTGGAGCCCTGATTTACCAGTTGATAACCAGTCATACAATTCAGATTTCACATCTCTCCCAGACCGGGAGGGTGAGAAAGAATTAGCACCTGATGGCACTGAAGAAAAGAAGGAGAGAGAAAAGAAACACACCAATTTCACTTTGTGTAATGTTTGTAACATTCAGCTAAACTCTGCTGCTCAGGCACAAATCCACTACAACGGCAAATCTCATCAGAAGAGGTTGAAACAGCTCAGCAATGGAAATCTCAAAAGTGATAATGGTAAGCATTATAATATATAAAACTTTGCCATATTTTGATCTGAGAACTGCAGCACTGTGCACTATGTTGATATATATGAATCTAAACTTTGTTTTATTCAGCCTTTGAAGTTAAAGCAAAGGCTTTTGGTGATTTCAGAGTGCTGGAGGTCATCCCTAGCATGAGCATCTGGCAAATAGCTAAACATATACCATCTGTGTTATTACAAGAGTTTTCCTTTTATATTTTGTTTACATAATGATGTTGATTCAGATTCCTCCTCATTTCATTTGCATTTTGATGGTTTTCAGCATAATCAGTGATATTCCATATTTCACAGTCTACTAGGAAGGTTATCCTTGTAAGGGGCGTGTTTGCTTTTAATGAATGTAAGGTGGTTGTGAAATAAATTGAAGCAAATACATTACACAGAAATACATTCCCCAACTCATTTCACTTTAGCCTGCTTATTCTGGGTTCAACCCACAGCTAGCATAAGTTTATTTAAAGATCATGGCTAAAGTCAAACAGAGATGGAACAAAACTTATCTTGACTTTAATCGATTTCATTGACAGCTTTGGGCAAAGTATTTTGTAGTACGTGACATACTCTTCTATCATCAGAGTGAATTGTGATCCTCAAAGAAAAACACATTTTTGTTTTTTAGTACTAAGGTGGATTAGATAATAGAGGAAAATGCTGGCCCTTGACAAGAACAAACAAATTACTGTGTTACAGTTTTCTCAATTTCATCGCAGGTAGTACTCATCTTTGCTGTACCATGTATAGAGTTGCACTGCAGTGTTCTATCTGCTTCTGTGCACCATGTCAGAGAAATGATTGTCTTAACATGATGTATTTAGGAGTTTCAGACTTTCTTCCTCCGTATCACATGGTGCTTCCTATTTTGTGCCTTGAGTTGCTTCCTGCCCCACCTGCACAAGGATATGCAAAAAAACAATGTTAGACAGAACTTCATATTATTATTTTAATAATCTCTGCTTCCTGCTTTAAGAGTGGGGAATAACATTGATGTTTCTGAAGTATTTGTGAGTGCTTTTCTATGTATGAGGTATTGCTCATTTCTGTAAAACACAACAACAAAACAAATAACAACCCCATAACATTCAATAATGCAATTAATTTTGTCTTTAAGTGACAGGCAGGACTGCAGGATTTGGCAATGTTCAGAGTTGAGGCTTAGAAAAAAATGCCACTACCATTAGTAGGAGCTGTGGAAATGCATAAAGAAAGATTGATTTCCTAATTGATTAAAGGTGCAATATGGTTATCCACAAATGCATTCTTTATAAAGCCAAATAAACACCATCTAATTTATTGCTATCTTTGGTTTAGAAGAAATTGTTATTGTTATTATTAGCACAACAGTTTTGCTAATGATAGAAAGATTTTTTCTGCAGTTAATTTTTCCACTTTAATCCATGATAATGAAAGAATTAGTAATTAAGCAATGCTGAAATTAGTATCAAAGAGCTTCAATCATGGTTCAACATTTATATTCTGGAGAGGCTCAAACTAGCAGTTTAGCAGCATATTTCTTATTTCCTCCTTAAAAGTATCCTATGTTGTGTGTAGCTGCGTCCATTTGTAGTTAGAAAATAGCTGATTGACTATCTAGCTCTTTGTTTCAAAGTGCGATTATTTTGGGGGGTTATGTGAAACTTTAGGATTTTCAAATCTGGCAGATCTTTGAATATTGCCAGAAGTAGCACTCCATGGGGAGAATAATGTAGGATAGAGTATAAGGAAGTGATTTTTCCCATGTCACCAAGTTCACTTCTCTTCAGCTGAATGTTATAAATCAGAGAGACCAGTATTAAATATTTCTTGCTAGAAGTTAGAACTGAATTAGAACTGAATATTTGAGTAACCATCTTCCCTGCGTTTTGAATAGAGACGCTGTTTGAGATGCCTCTTCTAAGTCGAGTAGAAATCAGAACATGAGAGTTCTTTTACAAGAACAGGTTTTGTCATAACTTGTATATCTGAAATATGGGCAGCGTTTTCCAGGCAAATTATTGTTTTCTGGATGACACCCCAGCAAGCTCAAGTGACATATGATCATGACTAAACAAATTATGACTTGACCATTGCAGTTTGTCATGTACATGCAGTTGGCACTTTTTGAAGGTTATTGATGTAACTGTTAAACATGCACAGCATTATTTTCTCATTGTATGTCGGAAGGATACTTTATTTAAGAGAATGGTATTTCTTGTTTGGAAGTCTGATTGTCACAGAAGACAGCTGTTATGCTTGATGTCCAACTTAGTGACATAATAATTCTAGAGACTAAATTCTGCTGTAAATTAGAAGTATGTCAATGTTCTGCTTTATGCATTATCTTCTAACGTTTTGTCATCATTTGCATAGAGTTACTCATTATGTCTCATGACATAAGAGTGGAGTATCTGTATTATGCACAAGGAAACTTAATTTCTAAATACATTGTTTCATGAACTGTACATGCCTTTGCAATGCTGGGTGCTCACTTGGAACTAACACATGTGGAAAGGCTGGGAAAAATATTGGAGTTGTGATTTCTCATTTTGTTTCATCTCCAAATTGTTCCCACAAAGCAGGATAGGTTTGTGTGTTCTATATCATGAGGGGATAATAGAAAGGGAGGATTGATTCATATGAAACAGAAGCCCATGTCTTCCAAAATAATTTGCAGTGGACTGCTGAACAGAGGTAGGGTTCTGCTGTACTAGCATTTGACTAAAAGAGTTGTCATGCTGCAGTCGTCATCTTCCAGCTGTGTGAAGTAGCTTTTGTCTGTTGGATGTGAATAACAGAGCATTTACTATATTTGAATATCTCTGCCTAATTTCATAAGGTAAGTTGCTTATGCACGAAGCCTGTTAACATGTGCAAATATATAATCAGTAAATAATGTGAACTGTGGGGTTAAAAGCAGTGTTTCTTTGCTGCTCTGTTGGTGTCTGGATGGTATTTGAATAACCAGACATACTCTGAAAAATTTTATTAGTTGCTTATGTGTCTGTTTGGCAGCTTTACTGTACGATACCCATGTGGTTCCTTCCTGGGGCAGAGCAACCTCAGAACAGCACACTGTGCAGCCACAGAAGCGATGGGAACCCAATTGTCTTGTGTCATTACTTGGTACAGTGGTTTGTGATGACTTAACAGGACGTAGTGAGACATCAGCACTTCTGTTACTGAACGGTATGTGCCTGGGAGCAACACAATTTTCTGTGTACCTTCCTCCTAATAATTGCCTTTTATGTCTCTTGAAAAGACTTCTCACACTTTCCTCATTACAGCCTATAAAATATTCTTCTTACTGGTGATTTTTTTTGCCTTTCTGCTCTCATGCTTGCAGTGGAAAGGTGACAAGAAAGTCAGTGGAGATTTTGAGTATATTTTGGGAGTAAAAGAGGGCAAGATGCAGTTCCTATCTGTTCTGCTGACATTGCACCACTTCTCATAAAACCTGCCTGGACGCTGTGGGAAGAGGTGACCTCTTGTGGGAAATTGTTCTGACCAGCAGGAGCAAAACTCACATTCCTACTGACAGAATGGAAAAATAACTGTGGAGGCAAATGTATAGCAGCACCAGTGAGAAAGCTGATGTTTCTAAAATTTTATGTAAACCAGAATTTCTTGTGTGCATTCTTTTGTGTAAATTGCTGAATCATTGTGAGTGAATGAGGCATGGTTAGGACAAAACCTAAAACTGCTTTACTCTGCAATACTTCCTACAATACATTAGAGAACAAGTGGGAAAATAATGAAGGAGGTGAACAATGTCACAAAATTAATAGAATTCCTTACACTTTAAAAACTGATTTCTGAACTCTTACTCTTTGGAAACATAGGAGGCAGTGTGGCATTTGGTGTCAGTTTATTTCTCTAGCTCTCTAAATTCATTCTGGACCAAAGACTATCCAATTTAGTATGTTTTATGTACTATCTTTTAAAGTAAACCTGACTACCACTTTTTTTTTCACTGACATTTCATTGATGTAAAATTTTATTGTAGTGTCAACAAGGACATTGAGTACATGGAAAAAAGGAGCAGAAAGTATCAGGACTGAGTATACTTTTTTCCCTCCTTAATAATTTCAAAAAGCAAATCCCTTAATTCAACACTTAATATTACTTTAGAATGATATGGTTATGTTATGAGTATTATGAAATATGCACTAAAAAGGAATGTTTATTTCCTACATTTTACTCTTTTTTTCAACCTCGTTCAGTAGTTGAATGTAGTTTCCTACAACAGCTCTTGAGATGGCAATTTCCTTAAATCTATGCAATAAATTTTATGCACACTGGTCAGAGAAAATGTTTCATCTTTTACAACTTTTCTTTTACTTCTAAATCCTGACTTTTTAGTAATCTGGAGGTAGGAAATCCAGGTGATTTACCCAAACTGCTTGCAAAGTTTCCTTTCTTGCACTTTTGCGTTGCTGTTTATTTTCTGTCTCTGTGCTGCCATTGCATTTTACACCCCTGCTGTCATGTTTTGTGATCATGAAAACTGATGGCTTTGGGGTAGACACATTCTTACTTTTAGGTGGTAAACCACCAAGTTAGGGCTTTCAGGGAAGTGTTGTCATCTGCTCTTTTCAGTGTGTTTGCCCTCCTTTCAGAGGAATGGGATTGGATGGGACATCAGAGAAAATCCTCAGGCAAAGTATATTTTCCTTCAGATCGGGTGATTTTCCGTTAATATCCTGGCAAGTAAGAATTGTCAGATCAGTTTGAGATGTCCCTGGAAGTCATGTCTCTAGCAAACTTTTTTTTTAATGTCATATTCTGATGCAGAGCTTCATGGCCAGTTAACAGTAAACCCAATATGTATTTTCCTCTGGTTTTAAGCTTCTAGTTTGTGGGTCATAGATGCCAGTATCTTGTAAAGCATCACAGCAGGTTCCTTCTGGGTATTTGTAATACCTCCCAAATGTCAAAGCTGGAGATTTCTGAGCAAGTAAGGCTGGCTAGGGGCAGTGTGTTGTCACTTCCATTGCTTCCAGATGTAAATCTTCCTCCTTATTTGAAAGCACTTGTCTATTTTCATTATGTTCCTATTTCAGTTAGTGAACTATTAGCAGTTTCTGCTTTCAAGAGCACTTTTGCAAGCAAGGTATGCTTTTAAAGCATTCTGCAGTTGGATTTGCAGAATCTTTTTTATTTTATTCAGAAAGGTAGTATCACCATGTAGGACATCATAGTTTACCACAAAGTTTTATCACAAGGTGAGTGAAAGACTCTTAAGAGCCGGCTCACACTAGCTGCATGTGTGGTGTTGATATTTCCTCTAATAAGCATCATAGGATCTACTTGGCTTTGTGAGTATACAAAAAGGATTAATGGGTGATAAATTTGGACAAACTCTTCACATGTGTGGAAATATCCATGTGGACTTGCTGTAGTTAGCTGTCTGCTGTTACAGTAAGTGCAAATGGATGTTGGTAAATTTTAATACAGATCAGTCACAGTAAAGCTTGGCATTGTAACAAGTTGTACAAAGGCTGTGGGGAAAGTTTATTGAATGCACCAGAAATAAGTTTAGTAATGGTGTGCAGTCACATAGATAAAATATATTTTAGCAATTCCCAAAACTTTCTTTTGGATTTGAGGAGAGAAATCCTTAGAAGTTAAACAGTTTTTCATGTGGTGTATCTGGCAATTGGTCCACTGAATAACACGATGGAATTATTAAAAAGTATAGGAGCCTGTAGAACTGTGATTTTTAATTATGGATAATTCTTCAGAAGTTGGGGGATGAGTAGAAATTTATGTCTAAATATACTTAAAGTATTTTTTAAGTTCCTTATTGTTCATCAAGTGCACTTAAGAATGTGCTCGTCTTTTGCTGAAGTATAGTTCTGGTCTCAAGTAGCAAATTCCTTTCTTTTTGACCATCTTAAATGACAACTGAATAAAACTTGCTGTTGCAGCTTATTATGAATCACTGTTTTAGGTGTGTAGAGAATCTCAACCATAAAGAACATCTGCCCAGCGTCTAAACAAGCCTCTAACTGCAGATTCAAAAAGCTACAAAGAATTCAGTTTTCTGCCTGAATATAAGACTGCACAGATTCTCTTCTAATACCCCCAGTTGTATAGAGTGCCCTCCTTTTGGTACCATCTTGAAGCAAGATGCTCAGTAAATTGCCTTCATCTGAGGGATGTGGATGTTTGTCCAAGAGAAATTCAACAGTGGCAGCTGATACAAGTTTAGAAGTGGGTCCTTCTTTCCTGCCGTTTAGCAAACCTGGATAGGATTTCTGAGAGCTGTGTGAAGACAGTTGGAGATGGAGTCCTTAGAGGTGTCCTCAGCAGCTCGCAAAGGCTGCTGTCTTGTGCAGATTGGAGGGTGAAAATCTTCATCCACTGTGTGCCTGCTTGCTACATTTAATATTCCATACTCACAGATGTTACTCTGCATGTTCCAAATATTGTTCTGTCACAGTTTGCTTGTCATTTTTACACATTTAAAACCTTGTGTTTTCAGGCCTTTATGTTGCTTCTAGGTGTGCAACTCTTTCTTCCATGTTGAAAAATAACTGCCCTTTATGTCCTCAAATCTGTGTTTAAAATACACTTGAAAAAAAATTGGACAGCTGTCATCTTTCTCTTTGAACTTCTGCTTAGCGTCAACATAGCCTCTTTCTAATCTCTTTTTTGTTTTAATTTTCTTTTCCTTTTGGTTTTTTTTTGAGGCTAGGACCTGCCATACAACCTATTTATCTGAACTAGTTTTTCTCTCCACTTTAAAGTTAATACTGTTTTAGGCAAGTGGTATCTTCATGTTTTGACTGTAGCAGGAATATTGAAAATCAAGAGGGCAGTGTGTGTCCATCTTTATTGTTTCTGAACTGCGTGAGGTGTTGGTCTGCCATTCTTTGCTTCTCCCTGAGTGTGGCACCATTCTCGTTTCTGAGAACGCTGGCATTTGATCTTGCACGTCCGGATAACAAACTGTTGAAACCTGTTTTGCAGGCTCTCCATTTAGTTCTGCTTATATCACTAGTCCAATATAGATTATGATGACCGTGGCTTCCATCCAGACCTTCTCAGTAACTTGTCTTCTTTTAATATGATGGTTTTTTTTTTCCCTGCACTGGTGTCTGATAGGCAACAGATCTTCTATGTGTCATGACAACGCACTAAGTTTATCAACATTTCCCAGTATTAATTTCCTAAGAGCTAGCTTTTCCCATATTCACTTGTTTTCTTATTTCAAATATGGGTCTGTAGTCTTCAATGAAGCTGTAGAATGATAACTTCGTACGTCTCATGTAGCATTAATTTTTTAATTTTTAGGATATCACAGAATTCATGCAGAATTTTTTGAGCTATATCTGAATAGAAGAAAAAAAAATAGCAAATATCAAATGTGAGACAAATTTCACTACTGCTGGCTTTACTTATTCATGGCTTTTTTTCCCCTCTGATTCAGAATACACAGTCCTCCTGATAGTCATGTCACTGAAATCTTTAGCTAGCTTCTTATCCTCTGACATATTTCTCAGTAGGGGAAATACATCTCAAGATCAGAGAGTTAAGACTAGTGCCAGTGAAATTAATTCCAAAACCTGTTGATTTCAGGAGAAGGAGGCAAGTTCCTCACTCTATTGAGGAAATTAGTTAATGATAGCTATGATGGTTCAGTAAAATAATTGAGGAAGCACCAGTTCTAATCTGCAGTTCTGCTACTGTGGGAGTGAGTTAATCTGTATGACGTCTTTCCTTTGTGTCTCACATTAATGCTTATAGGTTAGCCTGGCTGGAGTCCCCATGTAGGCAGCATTATAGATATATAGACATAATCAAGATTTCCCCCCATTTTTTCCATAAATATAAAATTAAAGAGCTGGAAAGATACACTAATTGTAAGCAAAGCAGCTCACTTACTGTTTGGGAATACTTTGTTAGTATTACTGTTTAGTAATACTTTGTTCTGTAATAAAAATTCAGATTTTTAAAATACTTCTCTAGAAACTTTGTCAGGGTAATATGTTTTTAAATGCAAGCCTTCCCTGGTGGGGATGATGTATAATTTATTATACAGAATATAACAGCTTTTTGATTATGAAGGCAATATTGAATCTTTCTTTTTTTATAGGCTTTAGCAGCATAATGACTATTAGATTAGAACCAAAACCCAGACAGAGTCTCTCTCTGTGCTGAATTCTAAAATGCTGTAGAAGAAAAAAGAAAGTTAGTGAAGAAAAATTTTGTGATCATACATTTTGTGGTCTGTAAGTGATTTCATTCATAGTGAAGTACAGTGAAAGGAAAACTGGAAATGTAAAAATTATTCACTTTGGTATTTTGACTACAGGTGCTCAGTAATTTTGTTAAAGATTATTTAGAAATGGAGTTTTCTTCTGTTGGACATGTCCCATTTGGGAACACTTAACAACTCATCTATCCCTTTTTGGCCAGGAGAACTCCATTCCTGCCTTTGATTAATTCTCATTCCATCCCAAAAGAAGTAGCAATATTGTTAAAAAGTGAGTAAAAATTTCCTCCTTCCACTTTGATTCCTGTTCTCAGAGTCAATAGAGGTTTGAATCTTGACAAGTTGCATCATGAATGGATGTTTTTTCCATGTGGCAAACATGATAGAATTTTGGTTTCTTGGTCCACAGTCTTATCTATTCTGATAATGTCCTAGTTTTTCCTAGGGTTTTTCCTTTGTTTTGGTTTGCACCTTATTTTTAAATTATTATTATTGTGTTGGAGTTTTTTAATTTGGTCATCAAACTGAAGAAAACCAATGATTACATCACCATAGTTCTGACTCTGCTTAGCTCCATTTTCCTCTCGTGTGATACAGCAGCTTTGCCAGAAACAGACCTAGGTGCTCTTGTGGACAAAAAATTGAATGGGATTCATGAACTACATACTGGGACAGTACTGTGCCCAGTTTTGGGCCCCCAGTACAAGAGGGGCATCATTGTAAGGGAGTGTGTGGAAGGGCATCACCAGGATGGTCAGGTTACCTGAGCATGTCACTCACAAAGAGAGGTTGACGAGGCTGGTTTTATTTACTGTGAAGAAAAGAAGGGCTCCTGGGGGATCCTTTTGCAGTCTTCAACTTCCTTGAGGGGCTTTTAGATAGAAGATGGATGTACATGAAAGGGCAAGAGGGGCGCATCACAAATTGCAGCAAGGAGAGTTTTGGTTGGCTATATGGATAAAAGCATTCAGAACTTCAGTGTAAAAGTGGGTAAGCACGGGAATAAGTTGGCCAGAGAGGATGTGGGAATTATTCTCTGGAGATTTTAAGAACTCAGCCTGATCTAACCTTGAAATTATTTCTGCTTTGGGTAAGAGGTTATGTAAGTTCCAGAGATAACTTTCCGCCTGAATTTTTCTAAGGTTCTGTAGAAAATACTGGGAAAAAATCAGTTTTAAAGATTCAGAGGCCTACTTGCTTGATTTACATCAGGCAGGACCAAGATATAGCCAAAGGCTTAGATTTTTCTTCATAGCTGTGTGTTTAAAAAGGAAAAGTAACCAGAAAATTCCACTCTGAATGTCAGGGTGCTGATGATATTTGGCAGAAGCAAAATAAATACAGTAAAATCTGTATTCTTTGAAATGCTCTGAGATGTAAAACGAGCTGTTGAAGCCTTTTTACTACCTTTGTTTTTTCATCAAATTGCCTGTAGTATATACTCAGAACTGCTGTTGATCCAGGTTACAGTCTGTCTAGTTAGAGAATATAAAAATAAAATTCTTGTCCTCTAAAAGAAGAGACCTAGGAACAAAGCTACTAGCATGCATGGATCTTGTTTTTAGACCTTTATTTCTGTCATTTGTGGTGACAGATGGAAGAATAGATGCTGCAGGATGCAGTAAAGAACATCAGATACCATGTTGTACAATTATGTTTTAAGACAGATGTGATCTTCATAGCAGGCCAATATTAATAACCGTTCAAAATTTCTTTTACTTAAAATAAATTAGCTTTTAATCTGAACCATTTAAGATCTCAACAGTAGACTGTCATGTAAACATTGGACTGATCAAACAGCTCCTTAAAAAAATCATCCAGTAATTGATATTGAATTTGTTTGTGGGTTTTTTATTTTTGTGTGGTGTTTTATTTTCTGACCAATCATATCCCATCATGAAATTAAATTATTATTAATTGAAAACTAATTTTTGTATGTTTAGAGAAACATAGTTTTCTATTTAGAATCATCAATGCAATACAGTTTCGAAAGTACTACACAGCAGTAAAAGAGTATTCCTAAATGTTTTAAAATCTTGAAATATTTAAGAAAAAAGCACTGCCACAGTAATTCACTGTATTGTATTTGATTTTATCACTGACTCTTTTGATGCCAGTGACTCTTGTCACAAACAGATAAAATATGCTTGAGAAAGTCAAAGGAAAGGTCCTGGAACCGTCAGTCTTTAAAAAATAGATATTATTCAGAATTGCAGTGTTGTCATTTAAAGACTTTTTACTGTGAAATGAATTCTTCTGAGGACAGTGGTAAGCTTCTCTGGTCTTAGGAGCACTCCAAATTAAAAGATTGTGGAAACAAATAATGTTACAACTGAAGAAAGGACAACTAAATTACCTTATATCTGGCATAGAAGTTTCAGTACTATTCAAGAAAGGAACATTTTAGTTTTACCAGCGCTTTAATTTTTTTGCTTGCCAGAAGAGTTTATTTCAACAGATCAACTCTTAATTTTACCTCTGTGGGGCTGTATGTGTGTTACAAATTTCTTTTTCATTTGGTACAGGCTAAATTTTGTAGTGTAGGTTAGTTTAATCTGTTATATGGCTGCAAAATTTGTTATGAGGGAAATAATCTGCTTTTTTTGTTTTTTCTTCCATATTGCATACAGGCCATCCTACAAAATCCATTGATGACATTAATGAGAGTACTAGAGGGTCAGGCTAATTTTGAATGCGTGTGCTTCTGAGTACAGTGATTATATATTCATATACACACATATTTACACACACAAAGCCCACTTTATTCTTAGTCTGCATAGGAATTTGTTAGTTCTTGGCTAGTTTGGCAGAAAATCCCAGTGCTGTGCTTTACAGGAAGTGCATTTGTGCACCATCTGCTGATTAGCCCAGAGTCCTGTATGGTAGTCAGCAGTTAATTTTTAATCTTTGAAAAGTGTATTCATTGATGGTTTTTTTGTTTGGTTGTTTTGTGGGGTTTTTTGATTGTTGATTGGTTTTTTTTGTTTTTTTCTGAAGTGTTGCAGTAATTTTTTATTTAAAGAGATTTTCTAAATAGTATGCGTTTATTTTGTCAAATCATATTCATGATTATTTCAAGTGAACCTCAGCAGGAATAGAGGTTTTCAAATGGCTCCAGAAAGATGAGTTACGTTTCTTGTAACTCAGTTTTTATTAATTTTTATTCAAGTGCAAATTTTGTAGTCCAGAAAACCTGCTCTTTCACTGTGTGATGTAAGGTTTTTTTCCTTTCTTAAATATTGATATTCTTCTATTCAGTAAACTCAAGAAAGCTCCTCACACATTAGTATTCATATTATGATACAACTAGTATAAATCAACACTTAGCAAGAATAGGCATTATTACTTCTGACAGATATCTAGAATTATGTTAGTTGTTGATAGGATTAATGAAACATCATATACGTATGCAAGACTTTTTTTTCCCCTGGGAATATGGAGAGGTATAGTCACTATGCAGTGCTATTGAGATATCCCTGCTATATTCTAGCAAAGACTTGTATTTTCTTTCTGTAGCCGCTCTTGTTTAATTTCTTTGGAGAATGATCTTCATAATATTGCTTTCTTCTTTTGCTAACTAATGGTGGATATTTTATGAAGTGTCATCACGGAAATCTTGAGTATTCAACCTTATCTGATCCCCAAAGTTACCGAGAAAGAGACTTGTCACCCTGACTTACTGTTTGTGCATATCCAAAGGATTTCTGGTTAATGTGTTCTGACAGAGCTCTCCATGCTCCGCAGTTCACCTGCTATAGATGTTGCGTTCAAATGTGCTGGCTGAAGCAGCTTGTGCAAACACAAAATGGCAGAGCTGGTGAGTTAATACAACAGTTTCTTCAGAAAGACAAGGAGAGGATGAAAATAAATGATATCTGCTTCATCCTTTTTATTCTTTTGATGATAAAGCATTTCACAATTCTTGAAACCAGTGCAGACAGAAGTGTATACACAAAGCACAGCAGGATTTTGAAAAGTGCTCAGTTTGTTTATTTTGTGTACAAAATGAGCCTAGGGCTCCTTTTCTCTCGATATTGTGTAAGGTTGAAAAACACCCACTGTGTCCCAAAGAAGCCCTATGGAAAAGACAGCATATTACCTATACTGAGGGCAGTAATCCTGCCACCAGCAGCTTCCTACTAGACCATTTTGCTGTAACAATATGTGAGGTTAGGCTCATACTGTTTAATCTCATGGAAGACTTTAGGAGGCCTTGGCTCCTGTGGAGAAGTGCTCTCTTTGGTAGTAAAATGCCCTTCACAACACCCTGTGAACAGCGGCACGAACCCCTGAACAAACTTATATTTATGCAGAATGAAAGGGAACCAATGCTGCGGCATGAGGAGACTGGCTAATGAGGGGATAGTAGGATTTGGATGGGGCTTGGTCAGTGCTTTTTCCTGATCTGGTGGGAAAATCAGTCACAAAAATTCATTTTTATAGGATAGGATTAACTTGGAGAGGTAAAAACAAATACAGGAAATTATTGCAATGAGTAAATGAGCAACTGTGGGGAAGACTGCGGAATAGGGGAGGGAACTGTTTGTCTTGCATGTTGAAGTAATTGAAAACCTGACAAAACATAGAATAAATTTTGTTTCCTGACCATCTTGAAGCCATTAAGGAAATTAGCATAAATTTCCATAGAATTCATATGTCACATTAATTTGAGTGCCTGGTGCATACATTTCCTACTCAGATGGTGGGCTCCTTCTGCCAGACGCCGGCAGGTTGGTGTAAATTACCCAGCAGAAGCTGGAATGTTCTTTCCTTGCAAGCTGACAAAGCAAAAGACATATGCACAAACCAAATACTCTCCCCAGATCTGCAACTCTCTCATTTCTTCCTCCTTCTTCTTCAAGGAGCCCTAGGAAAAAAATTCGTAGTCCTTATCTGAGGAAAGCTTCAGTGAAATGCTTATCTGAGGACTGCTTGATTTTGAGCAGGTTGAAGACTTCAAAGTTCAGCTGTGGCATTTCTCAACTTTTTGGATTAAATGATATTTTATTTTACTGCTTTGTTTTTAATCCAGGCTTTAAAAATAATTCTTCCATGCTACACAAGTTAAGAAAGGAAAAAAAAAAGTTCTTAATAACTGGAACTGTTTCATGAAATAACACTTCCATGGTGTATTTTTTAGCCCATATAAATACTAGCAAGATGATACAATGCAAAAACCACCTTCCCTCCTGACTCAGCACAAGAAGGAGTTATCCTGATTTATTTAATGTATATTTTTAACACTTAAGTAGTGAGCAATAAATCACACATTTCCTCTGAGGAATCCAGGTCTCCTTGCATAGAAAGCCTTGGGCGAGCCTTGGAATTTTTCTCATAGAAATATAAAACATACTTAACTCTTTGTACTTTAATAGAAGAAAAATTCTCTTAGAGTATAAAAAGACCCATAGCATATTTGTTCTGTTGCAGTTGTTCTTCTATCAGTTCTGCATCAGTTGTTCTTCTATCAATAGTTTAATTAGATCATGATGTGTGTGGAATTTTTTAATACCATATGGTAATATTATATTTGCTATGTTGGCAGTCCTCGGGATGGAGATTTTGTTACCCTTGTCACTATGTAAGGCAGAAGGAATGTGAAGACCTTAGAATAATACTATGAATAGCGCAAAATACTGGTAGCATCAAAAATTAAAGTAAGGTTTATTGCTTTGGGGTTTTTTGGTCTAAATTCACCTTGTATATGCAGCCATTTTTCCTCTTTGCTTTTCTTTGGTGGTAAACCTTGGCATTCAGACATAACTTTCTATCAAGTTAAATTGCAAAGAAATAATTCCCCCAGAAGCTCCCTTTCAGCTTCATTACAAACTCCTTGTATGAATACTGAAAATGTTGGCAGCTATATTTTCATGATCTTTACAGAATTACTGAGAAGTTTACAGCTTTTTTTTTTTTACCTTTTCTGCTTTGTGAAGGTCAAAGTAACAAGTTTTTCTTGTTCAGCAGTTGTTAACATACAAGACCTAATATTCCCACAGGTATAGTAGATTCTAACATCCTTGGCTTTTTGCAATTAGTAAAAAAAGCCCTGATGGGTATTTAATTTACCCGGCAGTACACTGGTGTTTGAAGCTGCTGCTGGCAAATTCTGGAAGGGTTTTTTCTGTGTAAATGCTTGGAGGCTTGATCTGTGATTTTTTAAATGCCTTTGGGAGGTGAGATCAGATGCGTAAGAATGTGATTGTGTTTATTTTTTACGTGAATCCCACTGCTAGAGTCCTTAGGGATTTGCTGTATCAAAGATATTTATGAGAATATTGCCCTTGGCTACAGCTTGAAAGGGAGCAATGTAGGACAGGGACAGATGAAGGGTAGGCAAACTGGTGACTCTGGTCACAGAGAATGTTGAGAGTCTCCTAGATCTGGATACCCTTTCTGATGCATAGCACTCAAGCAAAATAGGAGAGTGAGCAATATTCAGCAGTCACATTTCCACTTGAGAGGTTTGTTTGTTTGTGTATTCAGTTCCTGAATGTTCACAATTTCAGAAACAGCAAAGCATGACCAGGATTAGTCACACAATTACAGTAAATGCTGTTGTCCGTCCACAGCCTCATCTTATTTGGAGAGCAGGATCTTCAGGCATGTGACTATTATATTTAACCTTTGGTGTGAAGCAAATTTTTGTTGTTTGGACACTTGAACTTCTGTGTTCTTTCAATTTTCCTGCTTTAAAGGGAAGAATAGGGTAAGAAAATGGCAATAACATCTGGCAGGTTTGTCATAGCAGTTCCTCAGCATATCTACCTTTAGGTTTCCCTTGAGTAATGGGTAGTAAAAATGATGAAGCAAGCATAAAAAGGGGAGAATTGTAAAACCAAATTGTATCTGAAGTTTTTTTTTTCTGAGAATGTATTGTTCTAGTAATAAGAAGGAATTATTTGCCTTCAGCTCAGCCAGAGATCTTGAGCATTACAGAGAATTGTTGGACTCAATGGTCTTTAGGGTCTTTACCAAATGAAATGATTTTATGAACTAGCCAAAGTGCCATTTAAACAAATTAAGAATCTTAACATTTACATTAATGTTGCTGACCAGAATAGTCCCATAATCTGTTAGTAATATACATCTGCTGATTTATAAAAATATGTATATGCATGCACATGTGCACACACATACAGTGGGTTTTAATTAGCTGCTGAGGTAATGTATAAATCTCTGCCCCGTTAAATTTGCTGATTGAAAAATGAAGAATTCCTGCCCTTTAAGTGTTCAGCTTTCACAGAGGTTACAGTAAATCTCTTAATCTCTCAACTATTTATTCTCTTCTGTTTTTCACAGACATTTATCCACAGGACATTCATTTCCAATCTGTATTTAAATCCGGGAATAACTGTGTGGGCTTTGAGCTATCTGCTTTCATGCACTGCTAATGGCCTCTACCACAGGAACTCGGGGTGAGCTGAGGGGAGAAAAAAGAGATTCAAGCCATGTTTGGCTTCTATTTCAGCTTAAGCTGAGTCTCTATTTATTTTTGGTGAAGAGAGCATTAAAGAAAGCAATTATTTGGGGGCAAAGGAAGGGCAGGAATGATCCACAATAAAGGGTTTATTTATTCTGGCTTTATAGAAAACACCAGTGTATCAGATTTTCAAGCTGGAACATAGTTGAATTTATCTGCTGAATGGGGTGTGAGGATTTGAAACATATCCTGGATTTTTGTCAAACACTGTCAGCACTTTTTTTCATATTCCTTACAGAATTTGTAGTCCAGAGTCTTGAATGTAAATGGTCATAGCTTCACATTGTTTTGTAAATACACAGTAACTCAGAATAGCATGTTTTTCCATTACTTAGTAGATGCTTTGCAGTCACTATGCTGAATGGCCCATTTCTGTAAGAGAAATGTAGTATTAAATTAATATTACGTTGTAAAAGAAAACAGAGAAACATAATATTCTTTGAAGTAGTTACAATGAAGCTGCCTCTTGACCTTTTGGCATTTTCTCTCCTGCACATCAAAGAATTCGTTTCAGTTTTATTCAGAGCATACTTAGGGAGGCAAAGTGAGGGAGATTGAAAGAATATGTGCTGAGGAGACATTTAATTCTGTATTTCCAGCCTATGTAAAATAGCCTAAATTTGAAAACTGTACTGAGATATATCCAGAAAAATGTGTGGTATTACCCGGGAACATAAATCCTTTAAACAATGTTTTTTCTTCTTCTTCTGTTGTTTTCTTCCCATCCTATTTTCCTCTCCAGCATCACTCTCTTCATTATTTCTCTTCTCTGTCTCCAATCTGTGAGCATTTCTCCAGAGTAGAAATCCTTCCCCTTTATGTGCAATGTATTTTCTGACTGTTCTTTGCTAAACCAGCTTGCTTTGATGCTTTGGTATTATAAACATGCTGTTCTATCAAATACAACTACATAGCTTTTGGTCAATAACAGCAAGATACATTTTTTCTTTCCTGCTTATAGTATTAGATACACTTTCAGTATTATTTGTAAAAAGATTTCGAGGAATGGTCGCTATTTTCTGGTAAATGTGCTTAACTTTTGAAATGTTGCCTTTGAAAATATTCTCATTAGAGAGTGATGATGAATCATTTGGTAGAAGATTTTTGTGTATCTTTCTTAATTGTGTGTTCTGGTCTCATGTGGAGCTATAAGTGAAAATAAATAGGCTAATTAAACTGTAATGCTTATTAAATTCTTGCCAAATTTGGTTAGACCCTCTTTCCTGGTGCTGGAAAAGTCTAACTCAAATCATCATTCATAGCATGAATAAACTTCTGGATAGATAGAGATTAGGAAAACATTTCTAGTCAGATCTTGTGAGATGCTGCTTACGTCTTTCAGTTCAGATTAAAGAGCTCAGACCAAAGAGACAATTGAAGGGAAGCAATGGACTTGCACCAGTATCTTGGCCTCTCACAAGAGAGTGAAAATGGCATTGGAAAGGAGTGCTGTCTTGTAGCAGTTTGAGGCTGGACTTCTTAATTCACTGATATGCATAACCTAAAGAACACATGGTAATATGGTCTAATTAAGTGTTATCCAGCTGCTTAGTAATTGATTGCCTGAGCAAATTTACTTAACTCACTCTGGTGCCAGGAAAAGGATAGCAATGAGTCTGAAACTTGCTTTTTATTTATGTATTTATTTTCCCTTGTTAAGGGACCAAATCTCTGTCCAACAGTTCTAAATATGTCTCTTCCTCAGTAAATTTATACTTTATGGGTTCTCTATCTCTGTTTTCTTACCAAGTTAAGAGAATGAACAGTGGTTTTTGTAACCAGAAAAGTATTGCTTAAGATCACAATGCTTTTTAGGTTATTTAGACATGAAGCTGACATATTGGCCTGCGCTATGACTTGTCTTCACACTGCAGATTCCTAGCTAAAACTGAAAAAGAAGTAAAAAAAAATGTTCGAGGTAGGATAAAGATAAAACCTGAAAAAAGGTGATTTAAAATTTGGATAACTTTGAAGTGGGAGTTTTCTAAGTCTGGAAATTTGCTCTTTCATTGAGTGTCCAGTGGCTTCTTTTCAAACGCAATGAGTTTTTGAGCACATCGAGTTCTTGTTTGCTGTAGAATGCTGCATGTTTCTGATGAATGTCTGCTTCTTAGCAATAATATTTCTTAGTAGAATTGACCATAAGAGTAAATAGAAATTGTCTCTGAAAGAAACTTGTTTAAACCAGCATTTAACTTGTAAATTGTAGAGGTTTATACTGATGAATGGCCCATTTAAATATCAGGTGAACTAGAGCCCAGATAATTCTCCTTCACAACTTACTGAATTTCGTCTTAATATCTTAGGACCCTGGATGTTACAGCCATTCCTTTATTTTTTTTTTTTT
>VXBT01010523.1:0-43614 GCA_013400235.1 Oriolus oriolus | reverse complement strand
TTTTTTTTTTTTCAAAGTAGATTGAAGGAAGTGAGATAGAGCCAGGCTCTTCAGGAATTGAAACCTTCACAAAACCTGATTTCTGTCTCTCTTGTTGCAAAGCTTACAGATTGAAACATAAATTTCTGTTTCTGGATTAGAGATATAAGTTTTGATATTTAGCATTTCAGCTTAATTAATTTTCCCAACATTTAATAACTGCGTTTAAATTAGGCTGGTTTTGATGGCTAATTATCATGAATTTATGGCTGCCTTGACATTTCTAATACACCAATGATTACAGTGAAATCACTTAAAACCTTTAGTGCATTTTAAGTTGTTTACTTATGAACTGTTTATTCATCTGCTTTCATGGGAGAGCACTGTGGCAGTAAGGACTGCAGGTACTCAGTTTGCTGCTGTAAGAAATAGTTTATATCAGCCTCTCATCAGGCAAATTATCCGATAGTCCAGCAGGCATTTTCACCTACTTGTAATAACAATGGGGAAATTAGTAACTAATTGATTTTCTCAGCCAGCCCAAATGCAGGTGTGGAATATGAAACATTCACATGTCCTGACTTGCTGAAAATGCTGCAGTGAGTTTCTGGCAACCAGAACTCGAGTGAAGGGTATATGATTCAGGTTTCAGTTGTCATGGATTGCCTCTCTGACATTTACACTCCAAATCTGACATGTAATTCACTTTAGTGGTCGGGGCATTTTCATCAAAAACTGTGGTACTTCTCTTTCTTTATCCACAGTTTCCTGATGAGAATACTTTATATATTTAATTAAGTCTTTTGAAAAGCTTGGTTTTGTTCAAGGATTTTATGCTTTAATAAGTTTCATCTTGTAGTAATTTCTGACTGTTTGGCTTGTAGTATACATTAAACTTTGTCTTCCTAGCAGATCTGCTGTCATAAAATTTTGAAGAGAACTGTGGTTATATTGATATGTTTCTAAGATTGCAAATGGAATAGGCAGCTATGTTTCTTTCCCCAAACCTTGACACAGGAATAATGGTTTGTGAGAGTACCTGCATGCTTGCTTAAGCTAATTTCCCTGTGAATTTTAGTTTGAGGATTTTCTTATTCTTAAAACAACGACAAAAACATCAACAACAACAAAAACCCAAACAAAAAAACCACAAACCACAACCCCCTAAAAAACAACCAGCAAAATAAACACACATACCTCTTCCAACCCCAAACTGGACAAACCCCAAACTAAAGTTAAGGAAATTTTTTTTAATGTGGTAAAAATTAAGTATTTTAACACTCCTGGGACATCGGAATAACTTACAGCATAAATGTTATTTTATGCTCTGTACATTGTGATAAGGATAATAACATAAAATTGCAAGTAGTTCCACAGAGAACAAGAATAGAAATTTGTAGCTGTGCTACATAATTTCCTATATTGCTCAGTTTATGAGATGTAACGATGGGGTTATGAACTGGAAGCTGCACAAGTTTTCAATACCAGCCATATTCATGAATTATTTTACTGCTCTGAAATGTAGTTTAACTCATCTGAAGCTGAACTGTACATGCCAAAAAATCATGGTCAAATACTCAGGCTCATGCCAGTGAGCCGTGGTTCCACTCACTTCCATCAGCCATTCAGAGCTTTGTTCTCTGAGGGGCTGCTGCTGCTGCACAGAGGCTTCTGTCACTATAGTGACTTTTTGCTGTTTGTTGTTATCGTCAGTTTTACATAGCCCATTTAGCTGTAATGGATGGATGGATGGATTTTAAAACCATCTGCAGCTGCTATTAATATAATTTTTCAGTGTGTGTATTTCCACAGGCTTTTGGTAACAGCTATTTGAGCAGAGCTCCTTTTTATTTACTTCCTTTCTATCTAATTTTACAGTACCATTTCCTTTTTTGCTTGTTTTAGGTAATATTTGGCTATCAGAAAATGTCAGTCATAAAATTAAAAGAAAGTCCTTTGCAAATGTCCAGTGAAGTATTTGAATTTTAAAAGAAAGTACTTAGTGTACATTCCATGTCAGCAATTTAAAACCAACACAGTTTATTTTAGTGCTATTTCTGTCAAGAGCTTATCAGATGTTTGAGTATTACTATAAAAGCTCTCTATTTTTACTTTAATTATATGTATGTGTGTTCTTCTGGCAAATAATAGAAATTATTTACTGTAGAAGTTGTCCTCAGCCTATATTTATTGGGAGATTTAAAAATACTCTTGCCTTTTAACAGCTTCCTCAACAGTCATATAGTGTGCTTTCTCCTTGGTTACTGTTTAATGTGTGATGTGTATATCTAGGTTATAGAAATACTTTCTAATTAATCAGAAGATTATACAGACTTAAGAGATATATAGGTTTTAATGATTAGGGATTATTGCTGCATTTACACATCCATGGAGAAATATTTTGCCTGATGTCCATTTCTCTTCTGCTCTGGAGGATATAGCTTCAGTTAACGTTGTTAACACTTGGGATATGCAGGAAAAATAAATGACTACTTTAAAAACAGTTGACTGAAAATAATGGTGCTGCTTACGTTGGGAACAACAGAATATATTTGTTCCTTTTTGCATTATAGAATGACTTTTGATAATTTTCTTTGAAGTGACTGATTTTCTAGACATTTGTGGTACAGTGTGTCAATTTTGCCTCTTTTAACTAGAGGTAGGAGTCCCCAAGAGGAAAAAATAGGTTTCGTTGTAGTCTTCAGAGCAACAGTATATTAGAAAAGGAGAAGTCTCTGGAAGTTTAAATCTTTTCAGCAGCGACTTTTCTTCCACAACAGTCATTCTTCTTGTTTGACTGAAACAGAGTTCCCATGTTCTAATAGATGTACAAGTTACCATTCTGAGCAAGTGAAAAAGATATTTTTTATTCTTTTTTTCCTATAATATTTTTAGATAGTTTAATCAATCTATTTCCCATTTATACTGTGGTGAGGAATAATATAAAATTTTCAATTAAAAACCTTCATCATTTAGTGATGATTATGCCAGGTAAATTAGTTGTTGATGTTACAAGCTAAATTGATGGTAATTAAAGCACTTAATATTAGGAAATAAATTGAAATCCACCATTTCTTGTCTCTGTAAGGAGGTTTGGCATTTCTGCCAAAATTATATTGATCCTCCTTCCTTTGTGTCTCACACTTTGTCAAACTTTTGTTTACAGGTTATTTGATGTTATAGTATTTTTCTTTGGCAATAGGAATTTCTAAATAGTTCACTGCTTTGTAAAGTCTCCTTCTGGAGAGGCAAGAAGTATGGGAAGATCACTTTACGAATAGGCTTTACAGCTATGTTTTTGAGCAGGACTGTTTGTCTTGTAGACCGAGATCTAAGGTAAACAACGTATTTGGAGACAAACTTTCTTTAGAGCATATGATGCTTTAAATGGAGATTCTGTTTTGAGACCAGAATATAGGTTTTTCTTCTACTACCTTCAGTGTGCTGAATGGGTAAGATTAATTTTAAGTCAGTCTTAGGGATGTGGCTTAACAGATCCAAAAAACCAGGACATTTCTGTGATTTCCAGAATGAATCCTCTGGCTGTATGTTCTGGTAAGTAGCAGGTTTAAAATGCAGCACTACAGACAGAGTGTGGGGAAGAAGAGAACGCTGTTTTACGGCCCAGCTTTGTAGGTTACAGACATGACTCTGGTAGGTATTGTACTGCTCCAGCTGAGGAAACTCTGAAGCAAGGGTTGATTGTTTTTCTAAATATGACTTTGCAGTATTGCTTATATTAGATGCTAACTTGTAGTGCTTCTTCTAGCCTGACCTGAATTTCTTGGGGATTTACAGATATATTATATTAAGGTACCAGCCAGGCTACATTAAAATGAAATACAAGTCTAGCTTTTTTTGACAGGTGAAGTGCTTAACAGTGCTTCTAGTCCTATCTTTTGAAAGGATCAAAAGAAGCTTGGTAGTCTAAAACTTAGCACTATGTTGCTTTTAGGAGGAAGCTGTCTGTTTGTACATCATCTAAAGACAAATAATCCGTGACAAAACCGGAGAGAATAAGTCTTTCTTGCTGAAACATTATTTAGAGGGCTAATAGTAGAACAGGAGATGCATTTCTGGAGTAAAAGATAACAGCTTGAAAATGCTGTCTTGCCTAGCTTTGGCTTAGGTAGCCAAAATGTTAAGCCCCTCCAAAGACAACCTTTGATGACCCATATGCTAATACTTCCTGGCCAGCATTACTCCTGATTACAAAGGAATCTAATAACCTTCCTTGGCAGAGATTGCCGTCTCCTCATGTCGCCGTTGATCTCTCAACAGCAGTACTGAGTGAGTGGGTTCATGGGAGTCCTGCACATTTTTGCACTCTTCCACAAAGAACTGCCCTGTGTGCTTTCATTCGAAGTGTGTTTTCTTGGAATATCACGTTATTATTTGGCTCTCCAAGTTTCAAAGATGATGTAAGAATAAATATTGCAGTTTAAGTGTTTTATTTTGCTCACTAACAGAGTCTTTTGTGTGACAGCTGGTGTAGGGGTTGTAGAAATGGGTGCATAGATACATAGGAGAATGTCTGTCTCAAATCATACTTTAATCTGGGACAAGATCCATTCACATTTTACAGTTTGTTATTCCTGCTATATTCCTATGATTTCTTGTTAATATTCTTGTATTATTGCTAAGAAAAGGCTTTTCTGAAATAAAGGCTGTGCTTAGGTTTTCACTAAGCTGTGGTTTCCCCATTAGTACATTTGGGAACTACCTTCTCAAAAGTATGCATGTAAGAACTACTTTTTTTGTGCATAGCTAACAGAATTGTGAATGTCAAAATTCCCAGAGACAGCACTTAGTTTAAAAAATAAAACAAACACCCCAAAAACCCCGCAACCAACAAACCAACAAAAAAACTCCCAATACTCAAACTCCCTTATTTGGGGAATTGAAACTAGTTACCTGCAACATTTCCAGAATATTTCTGCATCTACCACAGCGATTCATATAAGATACACTACAGAAATGGGATCAGGCTAAAGGATTGAACTCTGAGTCAGATTTTGAAAGGTAAGAGGAACTCCCTGCTGAACTGCCTTGCCTGGTTTGTTTTTCAGAACATTTTCAATATGAGGAGCATGTGAAGGCTAGGTCATGGTTTATGAGAAGTCACTTGATACTGTCTTTCCACTGAATACTTGAAAGGTTTTGCTGGAGTATCACTTGCTCTGTATACTTGAAGGTGTTTTCAAAGTTATTTTTTATGCCACAGCATAACATTTACCTTGAATGCTTCCAGTGGGGGATGAAAATGTTGATCTTGTAAGAATATGTTCTTCTGAGAAATAGTTTTAAGTAACATCAGGGGGACGTCAGGGGAACCTATTAAATCTGAAGTTTTACAAATTATTTGCAATCTCCTGATGAGTCTACTGGATATAATTTTTTCATGACCTAAAATCCAAGTCCATTTCTCCTTCTCAACTAAGTTTCACTTAAGTCCAACTAAATTTAACTAAGTCCAAACTGACCAGCATTTGACATAAATGTTGCTGTTCTCTTTAACTTCAAATCCAAATTTAATTAGATGCAGATGCTAGATTGAATAATAACTTTAGTGCTCTGTTCCCACACAACGAACCCCCATGTCACTTATAAGACATTTGATGTCTGATGTGGTTTCCTGTCTGCTTGTGAGAAATGTTTTCCTTAGGAATTAATGTCTTATGGGGAACCAGATGGGCTCCAGTATCTGCCACAGGTTTCAATCTGTTGTCCAGTGCTAGAAATATGATCTTTCTGTAAGTGCCACCTCTGAGTAAATGCTGTAAGTGGAAGATACTTAAAGAGCAGAATTCATACCTCCTTGGGCTGTAAAACATTATTTACTCTTTCCCTTTCATAATGTTCTGGCTGTTCCACCATAATCTATAATCTTTCAAATCTAATAAGGTTCCTCTTGCAATTCATTGGGACTTCCTTGAAGTAGTTTTGAAGAACCTCAGATCAAAAGAATGAAAACTCACATAGGCACTGCATGTTTAGGTTTTTATGCATGTGGAAATTAGTTAAACTTACAGTGCTTTCCATAATTTCATATGAACATTTTATATTTTCGATATATGAAAAGGAAAACTGCATAGTGTTTTGTCTTTCAAGCATGTGTATGGCAGAGAATTGTCTTAATATTTTTTCCAATTAATTAGATATATTTCTACTCAACTTGGCTGCTCTAAGTGTACTTTTCACTCGACTAAAAAGATTTACTTGTCTTGTCTGAACTTTCGCCACATTCCCCGAGTCTGTTTCCAAGAATGGTTCGTTTCCATGCAAAGGAGAAAGACGTCTTTTAATTGCAATTAGTGAATCTTGTTTGGGCTCCTGAATATAGAATTAAATTAAAATCTTCATTTTAACTCCTTTACTACATTTTACTTAATTTTATAATTAATGCCTGCTGTAGACGTTTTGCATTTTAATGTAGAAAACAGAATCAGTGCATAAAAAGAATATAATAATGCCTGAGCATTAGTTGTAATTTCCCCACACTGACCGTAAATTCTTTACTAGAGTTAAAGTTGTTTTCCTTAGAGTAGTTGTGCTTCAAATTGTTACACTTTTTAATATAGTTTAATATAACAGCAACATTTTTAATAGAAAGTCATAGTTAAGTTTCCCTATGTCTGATTAGTTTACAAAATATATATTGAAAGGAAAAATAATATCAGTGTCCATAAATAAACAAGTCTAAAGGTGAGACTTACTCGCCTTGTTTTTGGTTGAGTTTAGAAGTGAAGACAATTGACTTTTTGGTTCACACTGGGAATATTGTGCTCCTTGTTCTGAAAAATGTTGCTAAATGTTACCATAATTCACACACTATATGCGTGTGTACTCACATATGCACACACATTGAAGTATAACTGGAATACCTCTGTATATATGGGTTGCTCTAACTATGCTCTGTGGCAAAACACAAAATGGAAATTAGCACATTGAATAACTGTACCTGAATTTGGATGTGCAACTCACTGAGAGTAACCTATGTTGTGATCAAAATATCCTGTACTTTTGCAGCTGTGTGTCCTTTTACAGCCTGCTCAAGTGGCTTAAATTTAGTCAGCCAAGTCCCAGATGCTCTCTTTAACCAGTAGAGTAATTAGATCTGTTTCTGTTATCATGTCAGAAAACTGTTTTTCAGTTTCCAAAAAAATTCTTACAGATATTTCCACTTCTGAATGTAATGAGAAGTGCTTTAAATGTACTGCATTGAAAATATGATCCAACTAATTGACTTGCTATCGAACAGCAGATCACCTTTTTTCTGCTTGCAGGGCTGCCCAGTCGTTCATGTTTTGTAATAGTGCAGATCACAGGAAAAATTATGAATTACAGAAAACTTCTTTATCATTTGCACTTCTATTGAGGTTTTATTACTTATCTCAATTTCTGTAATAGTAGGTTCATAAAGCATTTTGTTTGATTTTCAGTGTACAATTACGTTTGTGCTCTCCCTTTGTTTCAAGTGCTTTGCTACCTTTAAACTTTTTGTAACTAAATTTAGTTTTTTGTAGAAACTGATTACTTTCAAATTCTAAACTCTTAAAAAACTTCTATTGCATTTTTGCCAAAACTGGAATGAAACACTTTAATGTTTATAAAATGTGACCCTATTCTATTGATATCCTGGTGGTTTGTGACAGGTACAACACATGCAGTTTGGGGAAGGGGCCAAACCAGTGGTTTTCTGCTACTTTTAAGTTTGCAAGTTTTTATGAAACTGTAACTTCGTTGTGTTCTAGGCTTACTATTAAACTTTAAATTTTCTTTAAAGGCATTAGCCCTTTACATGAATGCTTTGGCTGTGTTTGGTTATTTCTAAATTATTGTTTACTTTTCTCATATTTTAAAAAATCTACTTAAACAGATTTTCTTCTCTGGATAAAATAGCATTTATGCAACTGGATATGTGGGTTGTCCATCATAAATATTTGCACAGTTTTGTTAATGTTTTCCTATTGGGTTTGTTAGTTCTTTTATTTTTTTGAGAAGATGAATTTTAAAAATAATTTATTTGTTTCTTCAAATTAGTAATAGCTATTTAAGTTTCTGAAAGAGTTACTGTAGTGTCCCCCAGAAGAGAACACAGCCTGGTTTTTACACTGCCTGTGTCTGTGAAATGGTGGAGACTGGAATAGCTGGGACTTGATTTGAAGACACTTCTTGGAGAGGGTAATATAGCTTAGGAAGGTTGTGGTGATGATTTTGAAACTGAAATGTCTGAGAGGAAACTTTGGCAATGAATCACTACCCTGGAACAGTTTTGAAATAGCACCGTTATCTAAAATTCTGCGAGTTCAGCAGTGACTGTGGATAGGAAGTTGAATGTTTACACTAATGGGTGGTGTCAGGTAGCAGTCAGCTGCCTTTATGAGAACTTCTCTTGTCGTGGCTTTCTCTCTGACCTGATGGGACTGGGATGCAATGATGTGCTCGCCCAGGATTGGGTGGTGTCACTCCTTCTTCCCCTGTTAGGTGTTTTGTGTCCATGCGAGGGCACTGCAGCATGTGGCACAGATGTGGAGAACAGCTACATGGAGAGGCTGAGAGAAGCAGCATGGCTTTACAGACATAGCTGAAGATAAATCTACTAAGTGTCTTATGTTATTGAATTCCAAAACCAAGGGAGGCTACTTTTATTTCTTGAGAAATATGAAGAAGTGAAAGTATGTGGAGACTTCACAGTAATTTTGTACTAATACACACTTTGCAAAAATTATTAACAGAAGATTATAAAGGTTTATTATTGCCTGTTATGTATTGCTGGACACTGAAATTATTTAGGCACATATATTTAAATAGTTTATTTTAGCATGTCAAATTGGGAATGATGTACATTTATGGAAGTGAAAGTGAAATGAATACATTAAATGCTCCCCATCCATCCCCCCTTTTTTTTTTTTTTTCCTTAGCTCACTGACAGGCAGAATAAAATAGTGATTTTCACTCTTCCTATTCTTTCTGAATCAAACCAAACTGTCTTAAAATCAAAAGTTAAAATTCAGACACTGTAAGTTTAAATTATAGCAGTAGCTGCAGAACTAGTTTTTCTACGTGAGGAAATTAAACTTAATAACATGTTCCCAACCCCCAAGGGGTAGCCAGAGCAGTGCCAGGCACAATCAGTCTCCATACTGTGGGGCTTTAAAAAGTTCTGCTGGAGTGCAATGGAAGCCAGTACCCAGATTTTTTTCCTGGTGATTTCCTTATATTAGCTCTCTAGAGAATATGTTAAAGTGTTGAAGCTTAAAGGGCTTCTGCGTTTTCCAGAGCTAGGAAGATATCTAACATCAGAGTGTTATTTGCACACCAACCCAACTGTTTCAGTAACCAGTTTATCACTGGGGAGCAGAAATGGATTTTTAAAATTTTAGGATAGATTGGCGCTCTTAATGTCTGAAAGAAAATTCATTATTCCATTAGGAAGGTGGTGCAGATACTGAATGGTTACAGGATTTAACCCTACTGTTTTGGGTAACGTTTATTAATATGATTTTATGAATCCTTTTAGAGATGTAATATTACCTGTTCTGCTGTACTCTGTAGTATGAAACAGAGATCTGTGTAAAAATACTGGAAATTGTGTTATTACTCCTATTAGCTTAATGTAATAAAATTGTCTGATCCCTACCCTCAGACTCACAGTCCTTTGGCAGACTTAGTAAAATGCCACAAAAGCCCAAAAATCACATTATTGTCTCTCTAGGGGTGAAACAGTATCTGTGTTTGTGGTGCATAGTGCCACTCTTGCTCTATTCCAGCCAGTTAATTTTCTGCATGTTTTTATGTTAATTTGGGCAGAGCAAAAAGTATTTAAGGTAATTGTCTGAAAAATCGGAAATATTATGTTACTGCATATCATCGGAATGGGATATTATTTTGGTATTATTTGGTATTTCTTCTGGTAAAATAGCTAATTTGTATTAGTGAGGGTTGGAGAGGTGGGTTTTCTTTTCTTTTGTGGTTTGTTTAGGGTTTTTTTTGGTTTTGTTCCCCCTAAATAGATTCCCCATGTCCATTTTTCTTTTGATTTCTGTGGAGTGTTATTACATTGGGAATATGGAGGAACAGCTGACCGTGACTGGCTTGCTGTAAGAGCTGGATTTCTGTATAACCTGTCATATAGTTCTGTTGAGGAGGGATACCCTAGAGGTGTTTTGTTAGTGCTGCTGCAGGGCTTTTTAAATTATAATACAGTGTCCGCTAGAATGCTGATGAGTTTCAGTGACAATTTCAGTAAATCAGACAAGACATTTTCAGCTGTTCTTCTAAATTTGGTGCCTTATTCTTTGTGGGATTTGGGCATGCAAAGGACTCCTTTAAAAGGTAAGAAGTGGCTGCAGTTCCACAATTCACAACATTAAAGAAAAAAAAAATTGAAGGCTTTGAATCACCACTTAACACATTTTAAGAAAGTAGATTAGAATGGTATAAGAAGCTGTCAGTTCCAGCATGTCAGTAATTTTGGGAAGGGAAGGGAAGTAGGGTGAATTCTTCAGTGTGTCTCTAACACTTGTTTGGACCGCTTTGTTGAGTGTGCCATCCAGAACGTCATCTTCAGAGCAGCCGGTTCACAGTGGTTCGTGTGTAGAGCCATGTGGCTTAGGAGTAGTTGCCAGAGAGGAAAAAGTAGAAGGGGAAGGATATTTTGTGTTTGTTTTCATTTTAAACTTGAAAGGATTTAATGTCATAACTGCTTCATTCTGGTTAAAAGAAAAGGGAGTGAGTGTCCCTAATGGGACATGGAGAATTTATGGCATGGTGTTGAAACCAAGATCGTGTCAAGCAGCAGTTCACACTATGTCTGTGGAAGCAGTTGTGTTTTCAAAAAGGATGTTATGCTGAAGGTCACGTCTTTGCCTCCCATCAAGATCCTTCCACAATCCAGAATGCAATTTGTATTTTTAAAATTAGTATCAAATGCTGACTGTCCTTAGAGTGGGATAGCTGCTATAAAAATTATTACTTCATTTCCTGTTTTAGAAACAGTTTTTACCATAGTTGCAAAGTCCCTGAATGATACTGCCCAGATATCAAAGAGTTTGTGCCTGTACTTCCAGCTGTTTAAACTGGAAATATTTCATATTACTATACAATAGTTTTATCTCACACAAATTATCTTGTTTACCTGTCATGGTCTACTTTGTACACCCTCATTGCAACCTACTTACAGTTATGAGTTAATGGTAAAATAATTTCTGGATTCAGTTATCACATCCAATCAGTTGTTCTACATAATGAAAGCACTTATTTCTCCCAACTGCCATGGTTTAACCCCAGCCAGCAACCAAACACCATGCAGCAGCTTGCCCTCTCCCCCACCAGTGGAACTGGGGAGAGAATTGAGAGGTAAAAGCTGGGAAACTCACGAGTTGAGATAGAGATATTTTAATAGAGAAAACAAAAGCTGTACATGCAAGCAAAGCAAGGAATTAATTCACTGATTCCCATGGGAAAGCAGGTGTTCAGCCATCTACAGGAGAGCAGGGCCCCATCACACATAATGGGGGCTTGGGTAGACAAATTCCACCACTCCAAACATCCCCCACTTCCGCCTTCTTGCCCCCACTTTATAGACTCAGCATGAAACTGATGGTCTGAAATATCCCTTTGGTCACTTGGGAACACCTGTCCCAGGTGTGTCCCTTCATAAGTTCACTCCCAGTCTTGTCCCCAGCATGGCAGTACAAACAGCAGCAGAAGGCCTTGGCTCTGCGTGAGGCCTGCCCATCAATAACAAAAATATCTCTACATTATCAACCCTGTGTTCAACACAAATCCAAAACACAGCCACCTACTGCCCACCATGAACAAAATTAACCCTATCCCAGCCAAAACCAGCACAATAGATTCATAACAATTTTGATGAAAGTGGAAGTAAGAGAAACAATGCCCTAGGGATGCAATCATGTCTCTGTTAACCAAAATTTCACTTTAGTTATTCATGTTTGAGTTCCTGCACTCATGTCCAGACTGGAAAAGTATGCTATTTTTACAGATTCCAACCCTTTTGTTCTCACTGGGTTTTGAGGTAGATATATAAATTCTTTGCATCTTTGAAAAATAGTCTAGTTTGATTTCTTGACCTTCAATATTAACACCAGATTCGGACCACTTTAGAGTCTGACAAGGAGGCTTTGATTAAGTGGATAAGTTTCTTCTTGTCACAAGGCTCTTGAGGTCTTTCAGTTTCTGAGTCCAAATTCAGGAGATATTTTCCTAGTGTGATATAATTTAGACTTTATACCACTGATATTGACTATAAAATGGATTCTATATTACTGGAAAATTAAATTAGCGTGTGATCAACTTATTCGCTCCTTCCTGTCCTCTATGACACTCATAATTTCTATTTTAATATACTGAAATATATTTATGTGTAGTAACAATTCCATTTCTGTGTTAAAAACGTAGATTCTATACTTAGAGAAGTGTTTCAGGGTGCTTGCTGCACATCTACAGTTTACGTGTAGTATTAGAGCTTTTCTGAGTTAACCATTTAATTAAGCTTTGTCATTTGTTCTAAGAAATCCCTAATATGTGGAACTTTCCCTTGCTTTGTATTCTAGTAAAACGATTGAGAAAATATTTTCCCACAAAAATGCTATAAACCAGTTTGGTATGGGTTTTTCCATTTCCCCCCTGTCAAATGGCTTGATTTCTTAAATTTGAGGAATAATTACATGCTCATGCTAAGTATATTTCACCTTTGTACTTAGGTGAAATATGTTGGCCTTTCCCTTCTGCTAGCAAGTGAAAGGAAGTCAAGTTGTCAGTGATCACAAAGCACTCTGAGTTTACCTGCAGTCCTGTATCATGATTTATGTGATTACCACCTTGATGGAGTGCTGTAGGTTCCTCTTGAATTTGTCTATTCCTATATGTGCCATGGGTTTCATTCATTGTTTGATCCAGTTTTAGTCTATTCAGTATCATTAGATCTCTAGTTCAATGTTTTGTTAGTTGTGTCTGTGGTTGGCTTTTTGCTCTGCCACCTGGTTTTATTCTCCACCCATTGCAGTAATATTGTTGTACTCCTGCTCCTCTTCTTCTGTGGTGTTTGATGTGCTGGGATGTTTTCCTGAGATCATGTTAGGTATTAGTCTGGGACAACACCATTCTTCTCTCAAAAAAAAAAAAAAACACCAAAAAAAACAACCCAGGAACATATTTGGGAACATATTTGGGATAATTTTTCTTAGGTGTTCCCAGGCTCCTCATTAGTGTAGATGGTCCTGCAGAGCCCTGGGATTTCATGGCAACAGCAAGCTGAAAGTGCTCTATGGACTGGCAGAAATAAAGCCATGAGACTGCCAGTGAAGTGCAGTGTGCTGTGAGTTCGGAGGTCCTGCCATCACCCAGTGGTGAGTCCAAGAGCTGAAGTGATGCAGAAGACAACAGCACTGCATCTTGCTGTGAGAGGATAGTTGAATTTATTTAGGTGTGTTCCCAGCAGTTCTCTTTCAAGAACACTCGAGAGAGCAAACATCACAACCACCAAATCTCAAGCTAACCTGGTTACAGGAGAAGAGTTTGTTGTTTAGTGCAATTTTTTTTTCTTTTTTTCTTAGAGGATGAAACCAAAATATTACTTGACTGTTTTTCACGTATATAGTTGTTGGTGCATTTTTTATTATATTTTGTTCTCTCTGATTTATTTGAATCTGTTTCATGGTCTTTGCATTAACATTTGCCAAGTAGAATACATCTAGAAAGAACAGTTGTAACCAAATATTTGATATGTGAAAACCATTTAGAGTGGAACAAATCCCTCTGTTTTTGTCTGTAGACAGAAACTGTTCATCTCCTCTAATCTTGTGGTAAGGTAATCTACTCTTAAGTGGGAAGCCTCATACCCTAAAAAAAGGTGTCTCAGTGTTTGCTTCTCATATTGACTTGAATGAACTATTATGAATTTATTTGGGTGTTTTTCCTATTTGACTCTTATATGTAAGATTTTTAGGTTGAAGCTGCTTTCATTCCTTATAATAACATGTCAGAGTGTAACTGGCTCTCCACTTAACTTTAATACCAGAAATAATGATCAGCTGAAGTCAGACATAAATTCTGCAAAGTCTAATTTTTCTTTGATTCTAGTGTTCCTTTCTAACTCAATGCATGCCTGTCCATAAACACTAAATGCAGTTCACTAATGGTATAAAAACTTTGGAGTGAATCAGTAAATAGAGTTAATCAATACAAAACCGTGGCAATTGATATCTTCTAAAAATATCTTCAAAGTTGTCACTTATATATACCTGAATTTGCATGAGTTTTGGGATTTTTTAGAAGTGGGGGACGCTTAGTAATAAAGCAGAGAAAATGGTAACTTAGAACCAGTGCTGCCACAATAGTAAGAGCTGACTTTTAGGACAATTTTTGGTTAAAAAAAGTACACAGATTTAATAAAAGAAACCAAATGCACGTGTATGCATGCTGTGCAGGAAACAAGTTAATGCAATCATTTGAAGTGCAGTGAAAATGTAGATTTGTAATAAGTATGAGCTCCTAGGTCAGCCTTAGAAGTTCATAAAACCCAGCTGCTGACAGCTTGTAACTTGTGCTTGTGCCTCATTGGAATGAATTGTATGACACTAACTCTTAATTTCATGAGCCTGTGTTTTGTTCTGTTTTTCCACAGGGCCTTTGCCTCCTTCAGAGTAGCAGGATAAGCAGTACTTTTATTTAAAAAGGGACTAAAACTCCTTACTATGTTTTTCCCAAAAGACATGACAGTATTTTACATATATTTAACATATATTTCAGGCATTTTAAAATTCCAAACTTAATGACAATATCAGGATTGAAACACATCTAGTTCTTACCTTTAACTGATTTCAAAACATGTCATGTTATATTTTGTTGTATCTGTGAGCTTACAGTAGAAATGAAGAATTTATGAGTTATGGGCTCAATTCACTTTGTTGGCTTCTGAGAGACAAATTACATTTCACTGTGGTCAATTTGTGGTGTAAATATATTAAGTAGGTTGTTGATCCCAAGGGTTTCCAGCTGTTATGACAACAAAAGAAATTAAAGATGTCATGAGGAAGGCATAATGGGCTTCACTGGGCACCAAGTACTCTTCTGTTGACTTCTATAATTTTTGTTGCAATTTCTGCTTGCAGTTGATAAGGCAAGGGGTGATTTATGGCAGATTTTACTTGAGGAGCAAGTGGAAGGTACGAGTAGTAATCAGAACGGGTTGAGCGGAGAACATTTCCATGTTTATAGCACCTTGTGCTGCATTTCCGTGTGTGTAGAGGTGGTCATGAGACCTGGAGGCTTCAGCATTACTTCCCACATTTATGGTGAAGAAACCACAGGAAGCTGCTGAGAGCTGCTGTTCTTCCATGGGGAGCTGGGGACAGCTGAGGAGGCTCTGAGCACATTTGTGTTCATTACTGGTCTCTACTGATCTCCTAGTTTGGATGCTGCTTTTGGTCTCCCTTCCTGCGTTGACTTGCTTCTATTATCCGTGCTGTTCATAGGATATGAACATCTATTAGTAAAATTCAATAATCTTAAAAAAGAGGGGGCATCTAGGGGGCATAAATTACATAACAGTTTGGGGTTGTTAACCTCTCTTCCGTTTTTATTTCTCACCATCCTTCTCTGTCTTACATTCCTGCATTTTCTTTCAGGCATGGAATTTCTGCTTTTTGATGCAGAAATACGAGTAATGTGAAGGAAGGGGATCAAAAATGTTAAGATCCAATGCAAAATAGTTGAGGATTTTTTAAAAAAATCTGAAGGTTTTTGAAAGGAAGTTAATGTTTAAGTTATTTCCCATGGTAAAGTTTTCCACTTGGCAAGAAACATGAAAAATAAATGTAATTTGTAGAATTAGACTGGCAGTATAGGGTGAGACACTGTCCTTCAGGCCTGATTATTCATGTGTCTCTATGATTGATCTCATCTGGAGTTTAAGGGTTAAAATTGTAGTTATATAACCAGCTATCGTGTAGCAGCTTAGCACGTGAACAACAGGAGCCAAAAATATGGATGACTGATTTAGTACCTTATTACATTACATTTGTTACAACTGTCCTAAAAAATAAACTCCGTGCTGGCAAGAGGTCTCAGATTGACAGCTCTGGAATCTTGTTCATATATCAAAAGAGAATGTTTCTGACAGCAGGAGTTTGAAATCTCTCTTACTTCCTCAAAACTCAGCCTAGCAGGACTCAGTGCGGAATATAAGGAAGCAATTTTGTCCTCAAACCATCTAAGCCTTGTTTCTCTGCAGAGGTTGGAAAGTTATTTGCACTGCATAGGGAAGGCACAGCTGTATGAAAGGTGCTGAAGCTGTAAGATGGAAGAGCACCAGATTATTACTGTGCATGTGATTGTTGACTGTGGAGCCGAGTAAGTGTCCAGAGCTGCACCTGCATCCCAACCTGTGGTGCCTTCCACAGTCCATGCAGAGAGTGGATTGTTCACTTGCAAAGGGACTCCCCATGCAATACCATCAGGCCTTGGGGAGGCTGAGGGAGAGCAGTAGGGAAACAGAATAAAGGTGAGGAGTCTCCTGTTACTTTCCTGTGCACGTTGATGCTCTTGGGCTCCTAGTAGTGTAGAGAAGAGGGCAAAATCCTTCTGCATATAGCTCACTGCGAGCAAGCTGGACTTGCTTTGATTTTAAGAATAAGCATTTGTATTCTAATGTGTAAAGCAGGGAATTGAAACCCTTTCTTAAGCTAGTGTATTTCTAACGTCATAGTTTCTTTAATGGCAGAGAAGTGTTAGCAGTTTTGGCCTAGAATTTTTGGCTTGTTTTTATGTCTACCAGCAGTTTACTTCAGGGTTACTTCTTCTGCTCAGACTCTTCTACTTCAGTTTTATGAACATCTTTTTCACTGTACTTTCATCCTGAACAACACAACAGTGTGGTACACTGTAAATAAGAATTGCAGCAGTGCAGTCTTTGATATAGGTGCCTCCTGATTGATCAGCATTCTTGTGGAATGAAAACTGTTTCCAAAAAGTGTTGAGAGATTGTCTTGACTCAATCGGTGTCTGTGGAGCACCCAGGAATTGTGCTTTGAGTAGTCTGTGTCTCTGCGTAGACTGCTGCTGTACTTTTGGAATTGACTACTGGCTTTGAGTTTTGTATCCCATCCAAGCTGAATAATGCAGAAAAGTAAAGGAAGGAAATGGCATTTCCATCAATGATTTTATCTGATCAACTAAAGTTTGAAAAAAGTTCAGAAGAGCCTTTAAGATTAAATTCTCAAATGTGAATGATTGAGATGTGCAGATAACGTGGACTTCAGATAAAGCTCAGATGGACTGAAATGTATTTAGTTCTGTAATAGTACTAGAGGAAAATTGATGGAAAATATTTAGATTAAATAAGGATTAGATAAAACTGCAAAATGTATTAAGACACAAATCTTAAATTGGCAGAATGGAACAGATGACTGCTGCTGATAAGTTATTATTTATGGATCTACATATCAGAAATATGTGGGGAGTTTAATAAAATTTATTTTGCATTTTTCTGGCAGGATTTTAAGTGAGTGCTCATTTCTACTGGAATAGAGTCTCATCCAGTGCATCCCAGAATCTTTGACATTTCAACCTGAGCTTTACTAGAGCTGCAATAGTGCCCAAGGTTGTCCGTAATAAAAACTCGGTGTTTGAGGTACTGGAGAATAACCAGCAGATTTAAATTAGGAATTTGTTTTGTAATTTGGCTCCAATTAAGAAAAAATAATCCTTTTTTTTTTTTCTGAAATGCTGGCTTTTCCATAAAGACCGTCTGTCTCTCCCAGAGCTATAGTAACTTCAAAGGATTTGTCATCATTAGCAAAGCTTGGATAGAAACAGCCAACAGGATGTGGAATGTTTGTTCAGCCTCTCTAATTCCACAAGGGACTAAACACATTTGCTGTTTTATATTGAAATACAAGAGATGATGATATAAGATGAAAAGAAAGGATAACGCAAAATATATTCCTCAAATGTTTTGCACTGAATATGTCAAAGCATTGCTAGTCATAATTGAATATAAGTGCAAGACTGAATACAAGATTATTGGTTAAATTCAAAGTTGAATAGAAGCCAATTAGACTGAGTTTTTTTCAACTTTTATTTGTAGTTTTTTTAGCTTTCTTTGCATTAAAATGCAGCATGCTGTATTGTCATAATATAGTATAGAAGTCGTTAAAGACGAGTATTGCTTGTAATATATTAGAATCATATACACATAAATTTCAGGTTGAAATTTCTTTCGTTCACTGTCTTCCTGAGGAAGAATTTTTGAACAATTCTGGGAACAAACAAGTAGAGAAAAATGACTGTTGAGCCTTTGATTGCTCGGTGATAAGAGGGTCTGTAAGGAGAAAAGTTAATTTTTTCAGAGGAGATTCCCTTGCTGAGAAGTAGCAATCTGAAGGGGCTCAATGAATAGTTTTTTCATCATATTCCACTGTTTAATTGGGACAGTTATCCTTCAGAGTTAAAATGGTGTGATTCTGAGTACAGCAGTAGCTTTTGCAGTTTGACTTTGCTACATGTAAGCGTAATGTCAATGGAGAGTGCCTTCAGCCACCGGTGTAGTCTTTAGACTTATTTTGGAGTGGTACTTGTTTACCTGCTCACTTTTCTGCATTTGTACCAAGGGCTTATCTTTCTAGTTGGATTCTGTTTGAAGAGGAACTCACTGCTCCAGGTAAAGATAAATAAAACTGTGGACATCTCTAGGTACTCAGGCTGTTGAGATCTAAGAAGGCTGTTGGACTGCAGAAGTCAGACATTAGTCTTTTACTTGGAGAAGAAAATCTGAGCTCTACATGAACCTGGAACAGTAATAAGCAAAATCAATTGCAGAAAACTAATTTTTCTCTCTCTCAGAAAGAGTGGAAGAAAATTTAGTTTGTATAGCGTGGGGTCAAGACTAAGATTATTCAGTATGTGGAAAAAAACCGCAATGTAGCCTTAAAAGTTGCTTAAATAGGTTTTTGAAGGGAGGAATACCATAACAAGAGTTTGTATATTGTTTTTACTGTATTCTGCTAAAGCTCATTATACCTAGCTTCTTTTTCAAATTTATGAAGAGGGGAAAAAAAAAAGAATCACTTTTTCGAATCAAAAAAGAGAAAATGGTTGCCTTTTAAAAACACTTTTTCTTCTAGGCATTTTCAAGGGGATGCTTTGACTGTGCAAAAAATCTCTTGTTTCTACCAACTGAATGTCTGAGTGCTAAGTCATTCTGGCCGGTGTTTTAAGATATTGTTCAGTTATACTTTAATGTTTTCTTTGTGATTTCTCCCTAAATAATAATTTCTCTATTTGTTGACTATGTTTTAAGTTTTTGTGTGTGTGAAAGGAAAGATATCTGGTTCAGTATATTAACTTCATTGGGATTATCAGTTGTAGTGCATCTGAGCTCTTTGCAGTCCATAAATACTCAAATTGCAACATGTGAGTAAGATAGGAAGGGGTATTTCCTCTTTTTTACAGGTAAGGGAATGAGATACAAAGAAATTGAGAACTCGCTGTTAAAGAAACTTCCCAGTCTGTCCATTCTTGGGACTCTCTGGCAGTCACACTCCCAACTCAGAGACTTTCACTGCTGGGACCAGGGCCCCTTCACCACGGGTGGCTCCAGTGACCCAGCAGGTGTCCCCTTGACTCCCTGCACACCCCATACTCGCACAGTCAGACCAGGTTTCCCTCCCCGATCCACCCCAGCTTTCCCAGAGCACAGCCTCAGATGGCTCTTTCCATAAAGCCATTTATTCATGGCGCAGCAACACAGAAGCAGCCTCAGCTGGTGCCTCTGGGGAGGACCCTCAGCAAAGAAAACCCATGGATCTTATACCCTCACTGTTTCTCTGTGCTCCGGTCTCGCTCTTCCTCCGAGTCTTTGGCTCCTGTTCCCCTCCGTGTCCATCCACCTCGCTGGGGTCACTGGTGTTCATCTACTTCGTTCTCCAAAAGGTCAGCAGTTTCCGGCTCCTGCTGTATCTCTCAGTGTCCATTCACCTGGCTGGCATCACGCGTCTTCATTCCCTTTTGTATTCCAAAGGGTTGGCACTTCAGGGCCTCCTGTCTCAAGCTCCCATCCAGAGCTCAATCTGCATTTCAATCTGCATCTCGATCTGCAGCTTGCCAGCCCAGCTACCTGCACCAGGTGTATACTCAACACAGCTCCTCAAAGGGATCCTGCTATCCGAATCCCATCGATTTCACAGGGAGACAGGCACTTAAATATCCTTTTGAAAATGGTCTTACTGTGAGGAACTGGTCCATGGTAGACTACTGAGTTACAAACCTCAGTCTTCTGTATCTTGCCCTATTCCCCTGGCTACTGTCTTGCCTTTTTTCTAGGGATGTTTTAATGTTTCTTTCTTTTGTCTCATCTTTCTCAAAGACAAAGACAAAAGCAAGGTTTTAGTGGTATCTCTGACAGAAGTAGTTAGGGAGTAGGGAGAGATATGGGGCAAGCAAGGAGAAAGAAATTCTTTCATATTCCCCTTTAAGTTTATTTTAATTCTGACACACTAATCAAATTGGTAGTCTTCTGCAGAAGTGTATGCCTGAATACTTCCGTCTTTGTCAGAGTTCATTTGGCTTAAGTGTCAGGGCAGTGCTTTGCCAGTGGTTAGTATACTTAGTATTTCTGTGACCATGAAGCAACCTTCTATAAATATGTTACAGCAGTTGTATGTGGCTGTCTGAAGAAGTCTGTCTATGAAGATTTATTTGCAAATGTCCTTTTACCCTTTTCTTAACAAGCAGCTTTCAAAGGCTGTTTATATTTTTGGCAGAGCTGTGAGCTTTCTCTCGGGGCTGCTCACATTTCAGAGAACAGGTGACTTGCATACTTTTTCTTTATAAATTATGAGTAAATTACATTGTGAGTCCAATATAGAGCAATCATAGTTGACCGTGCTATTAAACATGCTTTGAATTTCTGGTTGTTGTTTATGAGTTTTTTGTTTGGTGTGAGGCTTGGGGTTTTGTGATTTGGTTTTTTTTTTTATTATTTGTTTTGTTGGTTGGGTTTTTTTTTTTCCACTTAGAGACCTCAAGAGTAATTTTAGCATGTTTAAAATGATGTTTTCAAACACAGCTTCTCTCTTCATGTCTTTTGTTGTATTTCATATGTATTCTCTGAAGGGGATAATTCTCCTTTTTTCACTTAAAATAATGTTCAGTAATTATTCCCTGTTACTAAAAGAGAACACGCAATGCTTGCTAACAAATAATACATGCAGGAACACACAGGAAATCACAAAGCATCTTATCAGTCCAAGAAAATGAACTACTCATTTCTCAGCTGATTAAATGCTGTAGAAATGATTATTTTAGGATAGTTTTTGGTTTGCATTAAGTCCTGAATTATTTGGATAGGACTTTGGGGAAGCAGTGTTAACAATCTGTACTGTTTTGTGGCTCAGTGATGGAAAGAATTTGCCTTGTGGTGCCCATGGCTTAATTCCCTGTTGGAATCATCTGCTTGAATTTGTTGAAATTATGCCAGTGAATAATTTGGCCCCCTGGTATTCCAGGAAAAAGAAAAATGGCTGCTGAAACCTGCTAATATCACTGGACTTTAACCAAATATCTCTTAATGTGGGAGTGGGGAATGATAATATTTTTTAAAGGAATGATGTGTCTAACTCCAAGGCCAAACTGTGTCACCCTATATTTGTGTACCAGTCAAAACTTACTTCATAAAAAGATTAAGGCACTGTGTCACTTCTGTAACAGTAAGTATTAGAAATCAGAAGGCTGAACAACACAATTAAATAGAAATAAAAGAACAGGTGATAACACTGGAGCAAACTTGAAAAACAACACTTTGTCACAGTCACTTGAGAATTCAGATGCTTGCTGCAGGCTCCTCCAGCTCCAGAACTTTTGCATTTCCCTTTCACTGTCCAGATATGTATCTTTTTTCTTCCTTGCTCAACCTGTGACCTCTCTCAAAAGGTGTTGGCTCCTTTCCATACTGTGATTAACTGCACAGCTTCTGATTGCACACAGGTCGCATTCTACCCGGGAAATGTGGCAATGTCTGTGGGGAAAATGGCATCTCTGTGCAGGGCCTGAGTGTCCAGGAGAAAGCCCTCTACAGTCCCCTCTTTCCAGTTTTTGGGATGCTCGGGCCTTGTGTTGGGCCTTGTGTCCTCATCTCCCTTACCCTTTATTGTGGTGGTAGCAACAGAGGCCAAAATAGGCAGGAGCTAGTCCCGCAGGCCAGGCAGTTTCCCCTCTGGATGGCGGTGATCCTTCTCAGCAGATTCCTCTGCCTGAGAGGTTTCAGTCAACTCTCAAGCCTGTTTTATAGCTCTTCTCCCTTTTCACATTTTCAGAGGATGGGAGGCTGTGGGAACACAAACTGCATCTGAAAGTGTCCAAAGATCATAGGGTGTTCAGGCCATGTAACAGCATTTAAGAATATAATCTTAAAGCAGGAACACACATTGGTTCTGTGTATGCTAATACTAGCCGTGGTATAGTCGTGAGAGATCAGTATCACAGAGATCCCCAGACTATCAGCTGGCACAGAATTGCTTTGTTTCCTGTGCAGAGCTAGACTTCCTTATAACATGAAGATAATAGCTGTCATCCTGCTATTTATACCGTAGCTGAGATACCAGTGCTTAATGGGAAACAGCATGCTGGCAGTGCTTAGATTTTAGGATGACTGTAATGGAAGTTATCAGTGTCTTCAGAAACTTGGAAGGGAAAACCCAGAATTACTTCTATGAAGAAAACTTTTCATTGGTAGACTATCAAAATGATCAAAATAACATCAATTTTCAGTATTCAAGTTTAGACTATGTATAGTAAAAGTATTGATGAGTCTGTTAGTAATACATGGAAAGTCTCTAAGCAGCCACTGACAGCATACATCAAATAGTTTGGGCACTTAATAATTACATTTCTTGATAGCCCACAAACACATATTGTAGAAGAGAATGGCTCTCAAGGTCTTCATGCATAGAAGCATGAATCAGTTGTGTGTTTAAAAGTGTGGAAATAGTGTATGGCCTGAAAAGAAAAAACATGGTGATGGTAAAAATAATTTTCAAGTATCTCTGGGCACAGTCTGCTCACAATAAATAAATGCATCAAACTGGCTAATAGGTACCAAATCCTGGTGCTGGAGGGCAAATCTAGGTGTCACCAAATTCTGCTTCAGACTTTGTTTTTACATGTGTGTGTTGGAGACTTGTTCATTAACAGCTGCATGAAGAGGTTTAGAGCAAGTCAGTAAGGTTAATGTTATGTTCTGTCCCCCCAGGCTCATATGTGCCTGGTTCCTTCTGTGAATTAATCTTGGAATATGCTGTCCAAGACCATGTGCAAATGCTTTGCCTATGAGTCACAGAGATTGAATCCAATACCTGATTGGTGAGCAAGAGCAAAACATCTCTTCCTGACATCACAAGAAAATCTTGTATTTCTTGTATCCATGTACAGTCACATAACTATGGGGCGTCTCATATTATCTTAAACCTGTAACATATCTCAGAATTTTTTCCTGCTGTTTGTCACATGTTCACTTATCTTTTAGTCATTTAGACTGTCAGTTCCTTGAAGTGTGCACCACCATATTTTGTTGTTTGTGTATATATTTTTCATTCAAAGGGACCTTGATCCAGCTGGATCTGTAGTCTAAGTAGCTATTATGCAAATTTTAGCCTTTAATATCCTTGAATAATTGCTTTTTAGTAATATTGATTGGCAGCAGTTATCTGTGGCATAGTAGGTTTATATCCCATGAAAAGGAGGGAAGTAATATTTGAGACAAATCTTTGAAAGCATCCTTTTGATTTCTGGAACACATACAAGCAGCACATCCAACATATTTTTGCTGAAATGCAGCAAAAACCATATGCAGATTCTTCGAATAATTTGCAGTCCCTGCCCTGCTGTTTGCTTGGCCAGGGTAGGCACTCAGAAGTGCTCCCAAATTTGTGTGATTAATATTATAGGCCTTATTTACACCTGCGGTGTACTTATAACTTAAATGGAAGTAAAATTTTGTTAAAGTTTTGGCAGGGATTTCAAAATCTAGAGGAAAGGATCTGAATTTAACTGGACCTTAAATATCTCCTGATTTACTCCATGTACATCAAATCCTATAAAAGTATGCTTTCCCCAGGTACCTGCCTGAGTCATCTTGCCCTGGCCTGTGCTGAGCTCTGTTGCAGCACTGCATAGCTTTATGATTCAGTTTTAATTTCAAAGCTTATGTGCTACATGACTGAGCTGCTGAAAAGAACAGAAGTGTTCTGGAGCTGTTCAGGAGGTGAGTCTAGACTGTGCCACTTTCTGGTGACTGTTTAATTCAGCACAGTGTTTAACACAGCCTCCAGGGGTGCCCCTGAGCATCAAATCAGCATCGAACCGAAAAGCAGCATGGTCAGGGTAGCATACAATGTTTCCCACGGCTTCCGAACACTTATTTTCTTTTCAACTTGTGCTCCAATAATTGAGTCTCTAAATTGGCATCATGCTAGGTGACATGCTTAGGAGGGCACATCACTAATAGCATTAAATTGCTGATTTCTCTTAAAAGATACACAAAGTAAAAAGGGACTAGACAAAAATTCAAAAGCTGTCTGATGTTAATGGAGCCTACAAATGAGGAATGTGGAAATAACTGCTTGTACAGTCGTCACTGGCTTTGACTCTCTTTCACCTACCACCATTCTTTGGAAGCAGTTAGAGCTTGTGGTTTCTTGAGAAGTTCTTTATCTATCATGGAGGCAAAAGATAGGAATGGTCTGGTTGAAAGTCCTGTAATGCATTACCTCTGAACAGTGTCATGAGATTCAGTTTCAGCCTTTCAGCTGCTCTCAAGGCGGTGCTTTATAATAGAGGCCTTAGTCCAGCAGCAGAGGGTGGACACTAGGTCTTCTGAATTGTTACATGCAGAGACTGTCCTAGTCCAGACCCCATGCATCCAATTTGATTTTCATTTTCAAGTAGTTTAAGATTAGGATGTGATACTTTCTTATTCCCTAACCTGAAACCCTCAAGGTCTCATTTCCCAGTTCTCTTTGCCCTTCTTTTCTTCCCATAGGAAATAAATAGAGGACTGGCTTCAGCTTCACTTCAAGTATAACAAGGATAATGTGGCACGGAAAGCTGAAATGAAGTCTTCTATGACAATTTTGGAGTTAAAATGTTGAAAGAGGAATTGTAACCCACTGGAGATGGATTAAACTTGCTTGAGATAGTGTTCTTTGAAAAGAAAATTTGTCTGAAAGGCAGAATACAAGAAAATTTTATTTAAATAACTTAGGAAAAATGGTGAGTTAGCAATGATTAAAAAATGTTTCTGAAACAATTTTTTCTCCATGAGTTTTAGTGGGCTTTGGAAAAGTACTCATATGAATTAGGACCTCAGAAATTCTGGGTTTGGGGTGAGATACATTTGTATCTCGTACATCTGAATCTTAACTCTTAAGAATACTCCTACTAAACCAGATACAAAATATATTTGTATGTGGTTTTTGTGTACTTCTGTATTATTTTTGTCATTTTGTTCACACTCGCCCATATCTTACTGAGAATTAGAGAACTAGAGGCCTACCTGTTTAGCCTCCCATTGTGTTCCTCTATTACATATATGCATTTTTCAGCACAGTAAAATCTTTCCCAGTTATATTTTGCTATTTTACCAGTGTGACTATTTCCACTAGTCACAACAGTCATATAACAGTTTTGGTTCATATCCCTTGAGTTTAAATATACAAGTAGCATTCATGGGGAAGTAGCAAAATACAAGTAGCAGTTTCGCAGGGAAGCCCGTCCAAAGGGACTAAAATAATTCTATCTGATGTTTGCAAGCTGAAAATCTATTACTTTTCTGCTAATGTATATGTATCTGAATCATTAAATTCAAACTAAAGGACTCAAAATGAATAATCTAAATTATGTTTTAGTATCCTTTCCTTGATTTCATTGGTTTTTTTTTTTTCAGTTTTGCCTTTCACGGCTTTGACAAATGGTTGTACCATTTGTACATAAGGGTTTTGCAATGATAGGGGTAGATGAGATTCTACAGCATTTTCCTAATATTCCTCTTTTTTTCCCACCGTAATAGTCCTCTTTTTGTCAGTTACTTTGCTTATTTGTGTGCTGCCACAAAAGGTACTCTTCCCCTTGTATTTTGAGACACAACAGAAGATGCTCTGCATGTGGACAGCTGCTTGTACTTTTGTGAACTCAATTGCAAGCATTTCACACTGTTTTTTCCTGCTGTGTCCATTGCTGGCAATGAATGCAGTGCTGAGATAATCCAACTTCAATTGCCAAAGTGCTTAATTTTATCTTGTATCCTAATTTTAGTGTGTTTATTGCAGCCATGCCAAGAAATGGATGCGGCAGCACTTGGGTTTGTCCAAATAATAAAGAGTACATAAATATTTTTATTTGGGATATTGAAGTAGAACTTTAAAAGGGAGGTGGAATTGGCCTGAGCTGCAAAGATTCTTAATTCATATTATTTTGTTAATGTTTCTGTGCAGGTATAGAAGTTGCTGCTGTACATGGGACTGAAGTATTGTTTGACTGAATGAAAACAAATGCGTAGGAAAACACAGCAAGTGCATATAAATTTTCATCCTCTTTGCAGCTCAGGGACTGTCAGAGCAAGAGTTGTTTTCTGGGTGTGTAGCACCTTTCAGAAGATTTTTTTCTTCTTCCCTGTTGGCTTTTCAGTCCCTCTTTGAACCTATGAAATCCTTAATCAACCACAATGTTTCCAGGCCGAGAATTTCAACAGCATAACTGCGCTTTGTATGAGGAGCCATTTTCTTTCATTCAGTCTTGCTGCTTGCTTCCTTTGGAAGGTCTTAATACTTGTGTTGGAAGATGCAGTTAAACTTCCAGCACAATTTTTACGAAGGACAAGATTTCCTCATTGTGTTTCATAAATTGTACCTTGGATACCTGGGATGGAAAGAGAGATAAATACCCTAATCCTTTATAAATATAGATGTCCTTGCAACATCCCTTTGAATTAGGGTTTTATTAAGTAGAAGCAGAGAGAGACTGTGTCACAGCTTTTAAGATGTCTAGAAACCCAGATAATAATAATAACAACAACAACAACAACAATAATAATAATGCAATACACTTTCCAAAAACATACAATTATATCTAATTCTGTCTAATTCTGTCATCTTCTCATTTTGGTTTTCTAAATACTGATGTTTTATTTGGCCATAAAGTATCTTGCTGAAAGTTAACGGATATTCTGTACTGCATCAGAAAGTTAACACCCAGCTCTAGAATATCAAAGCAGCATCTTCAATAGTGGATCATCCTCTGTCTTTGGGGATAGAGACAGGCTTTTTGACTTCTATAAGATCCATTTCCATTTGGAAACAGAGTCCTGCATTTGTAGCCCTCAAGCCATTGCTTTCTTAGGGTACCTCCAGCATAACGGAAGCAACATCTGTATCCTGAAATAGATAAGGAGAACTCAGAGACAGTTCTCTCTTTTGAAAAGAAAAAATGCTGATATTCTTTTAATAAGAAACTTGTTCTATGTATTGTCGCGGTGCCTGTTCTCTGCCCCGGCTAGCAAGCGCAGAGCTCGGGCACCGGACACTCTGTGCCTGTCCCGGAGAGGCGGTCAGAGGCCGGATCGCGGCTGGAGGGGGCCGAGGAGGTAAAGGAGCGAGAGGGCCCTCGGCATGGTGTTCCAAGGTTTTATTGAGGAGATAAGGAACTCCAGAGGCCAAAAAAGGGGCCACACAATGGAGGCACGGGACTTTATAGGCAGGGTGACCGGGGTCCGAGGCATAATATGAACAAACCAATAGGAGAGGTGCGGGGAGGAACAAAGGTACAGGGGGCCAATGGGGTACTGGACACCTTAGAAGCTTCTAAAACAGAACCATACAAGGAAATTCAAAGGAATTACATCCAACAGAGTGGGAACAAGGGACTCACAGCACAGCGCAAGGCCTTACTAGGAAATATAGCTCAAAAGGAGCCCACTACAATGTATAGCTCATCTCTTCCACTGGTCTATTTTTTTTTTAAATACTTTTAAAATATCCAGGTATCTGACCAGTTTCTGAGGTAATCTGATCATTGAACATGACATGCTTGAAGACCCTTTTTCTAAGTTCATAAGGACTTCGATTCCTAAATTACTTATATGGCATAGACAATTTAATCCTATCTTCAGCTATCGTCATTCAAAATCATGTTTCATTAGAAGTAACAGTAACTGCTGTAGTTAACCTTGTAAGATAGTTTTAGTTGATTTACAGTTGTAATTATTTGTTCCCCTTTCAGCATGAATAGCTCTGAGTTTTATTTCTGAAGAAACTTAAATAGGTGGTTTTAAAAATCCTTGCACACCTGTACAAGTCCTAGAAGAAGCTGTATACTTTTGACATATAAAGCTGTTATGAGATTAAAATAGAACTTACGAGTACATTGTATTTGAGTGGCCTTGCCTGAATATTGACTGTTGTATAAATGTTTGGAAGATGGTGAACTAACTAAAGAAGTAGCACGTGTTGGAGTCACAAAAAAAAATTTGTTTGCAGTTATGTAAGAAAAAGGCTGCTCAGGGTAGAATGAATGCAGGCTTAACTTGCTCATATATGCAAGGACACTTGTGACATAAAAAGGAGGAGGTACACTAAGTATTCTCAAGGAAGGAATAATTAGGAAGTTATTAAGTAGGGATAGTGGGTTATATAACAGGCCCAAACTTCCTATATTTTTAATTTTGGCACCTTAGTAAAATGCTAAATTATATCCTCTGGTTAAATGCTAGCTGCAAATGGTTTGATTCAGACTATCCTATCCAACAGAGCAGAAACTTAGAGAGAGATTTCATTGGCTAGTATGGAGAGAAGTGCTTACAAAGCGCACGATGTTCCTAAGCATTACAGGCCAGAGAAGGACAATGAAATTGTACCAAATGCTAAGAAAGGAGCTTTCCTATTCTCTTCTAGTCTACATTCTGCAGAAGCTGTCAAATGGCAAAATGAGGGTTATACTGGATTGAAGAGCAGTTCCGAAAGGGAAGGCTGGAAGAAAGTGTAATAACCGACTTAAAGAAGGAATAGTATTTGGGCCTGTTACAATTATTAGCTAGAGTAGGCTCATCTAAAAGTTTCATTAATAAAAACATAGTTTTCTATAGCTCTACCATTATGTTATCAGTACCATTTTTGAATGGTGCGGAAGTAGCAGAAGTTTGTTCTATGTTTCTGTGCCGCTGCTGGCCATGGATGCTTTAAGAAAAACTGCAAACACATTTCTGTTTCAGTCTGTCGTGAAAGGACACTGCAGTCTACTGGAAGCTGACGTCTCAAAGTAAAGGAAGTTGATTACTTATCTCCCAAAGGCTGACACTGTAGTTTTGAGGATTGGTGAAGAACAGGAATTTTCTAAGATTAGAAAAAACATCTCTGAGAGATTAGAGGAAGAATATAGTAACCAGCCCTGCAGCTACAGACCACAGCAATTTAGATTTGTAGAACAAGCACTTTCTCATGCATGCAAGGATACTTTTGACATAGAAATGAAAAAGGTTCTTGAAATATTCCTGAGAATGGAATAATTAGAAAATAGTCTGAGTGAATTCCTAGTACATATTTTAGTGAAGAGAACAGTCAAATGCTAAATGCTAAAACAATGAGAGAGATACTATTTAACAGGATTTTACTTTTTTAAAATTTTCTCTCTGTGTGGTAGCAATTAGGTATTTGATCATGTCCTTGATCTTGGGCAGTCTAAAGCTGTAAAAATCAGAAGATATTGTCCTCTGACAATTATACCATGAGTGCTTTTCTTCTCTGCCTCCAAGGCATTTCAGCCTCAGTGGCTGGTCCTTCAAACTCAGTTTCTGTAATTTTTCAGAGTATGCTGCTGAAAGAAAATGTCAACCGCATTCTCTATTGAGGTTCATGACTGTCATATAATATTAATTTTTCCACAGTGCATAAGGACACTGCAGTTGAATTTAAAGGATGAGCATTTTGATATAACATCCTTCTGTCATAGCCAAGAAACCTTAACATGTAGAAGGTTTTTTATCTTTTTATGGGAAAAAGAAAGACTTGGGCTTTCTCCGGTGAATGACCACATTAATGCAGTATTGCCATGGGGCACTATATTGTCTTTTAAAAGAAAGTTTTGCTTTTCATAGAATCACATAAGTTGAAAAAGACCTTTGAGATAATTGAGTCTGATCAGACATCTAATGCTGTGAAGTCCACCACTAAACCATGTTCCTAAGTGGCACATTCTATTAGGTTTGCGTGACAAGGTTTTGGTAGTGGGGGGACGACAGGGCTGGCTTCCGGATTTGCTAGAAGCTTCCCCATATCTGACAGAACCAGTTGTTATATTTTCTCTCCTCTATCCTGCTCAGTAGAAGAATGATTGAGCAGCTTTGGTGAGCACCTGGCATCCAGACAAGGTTAACTCACCATGTGCATCTACATTATTTCAAAATTCCCATTTACAGGGCATTCCATACTAGCTTTTAGAAACTATTTACAAAGTCAAGCTTCAAACTTCACTCAGCTATCTAAAAAGTTTCCCATCAAAAATATTGACCAAGCTGTATCGGAATATTTAATTTAATTTCAATTTAGCTGCTTATGTGAAAAATTGTAAAAAGCTTTTCTTTAGTTCAAAAGAGAACCTTAAAAATATTTTTAAACTTTGTGGGGTTTTTTAATCTTACTTTAATATTTTCCTTGATCAGAGAACAATTCTGTGGCCTGGTGGTGAGGTCACTCACTCCCATCTTTCAGTCCCTACATGTTAAAACCATTTTAACAAGCTCGTTCTAGTGGTCTGTGCTGAAAGGAGTGCCTGTCTCACAATCGACTGTAGGTAGTTCAGGTAGTGGTTATAGAACTCCTCTGTCAGTCTTGACAACCCAGCATCAGAATTTCTCTGAACCAGTGTTTCTGACATCCCCAAGTACTGCCCTAAGTATTTTGGAGATATGTCTGAGCACCAGATATCAGGTATGGGCATTATTTCTATTGCCCTATTTTTTGGTCATTGCTGGCAGAACATAGGATTGACATGTTTCTGATAAAATGTGAGAAATCTTACACCTCAGATATTCATTTTTACCTTCATATCCATCTGAATTATTTAACAAATATTATTTTGCTGTAAATTGTTCATTAAAGGAAAATCATGTGGCTGTGAAATTGTGCGCCACAACTTTTCTAAAAACCATTTTATTTCTAGATGATGTATGTGGAGTTCGTAGAAACTGCAGTACCCCAAATCACTAATAGGTCTTGAAAATTTTTTCTTCCATGCTTAGTATATCTTGGAATTCTTTGTTGTTGGCATGTGTATTAACAGTTCTTTATCTGTGCAGAAATATGTGGCACATTAGTTTGAGGTTAAATGCTTCAGTTCAACCCTTAGTTCATTCCTTGAACAAATCAGGAATGAGAGCTTTCAGAAAATGTGCTGAAGTTCTATTCATCTGATTTTTTTTTTCCTTTCCTAAGATTCAGCAAGTTTCTAGAGAGGACTACAGAATGTAACACAGCGTTGGCTCTTCAAGGAAAATATTTCTCCTGTGAAACGTTGTTTTGATTTGAGACAAGTTTAGGAGGAGAACGCTCTGGAATGAACGTCTCCTCTTAAGACAGGTTTCGGCACTCCCTCCCCTACCGATACGAAAGGAATTTCTTGGAGGAAAGTGAAAAAACCTATTTATTTAACAAACAAAGTGCCGGCAGGGCACATAAAACAATGAGTAATGTTAGATAATAAACCTCCTTGCTGTGGAGAAAGCTGGTGGATTCAGAGTTCTTTCCTGTAGCTGGCTTAGCCTTCTCCTGAGTTTTGGGCCAGGATGTGGCATCCTTGCCCATCCACAGCGTCTGATGATCTGGTTCACGGGTCACAGCTAAGCCGAACAGTTCCAAAAAGAAGCCACAGGTACCACAGGTTTGCTGTATGAAGTCCTGGGAGAACTTTTTGCCTCAGCTAACAGGCTAGCTGAAAGCAGAGATGAAGCACTCTCCCGCTGCAAGCCGAGCCATAAGGGTGAGTATGTGTGAGTCCTTGAACACAAACAGCGCTGAAGAATTCACTCGGCTTCTTCCCCCTTTCCTCAGACCCAGCTTAAAGCTGCGGGACCCATTTCTGGGCATAAAGCAGATGATAGGGGAGTACAGTATTATCATAAAATCACTCCAAGACAAACCTGTAACATACTATTTCCACTTTCAAATTCCCTAGTAAACATCTGACTGTACCTTAATCATGATTATCCTTTTCTATGGAAGGCACTATAAAGGCTCAGGCAGTTTGTGATGTCCACTGAGCAGCTCTTCAGCCTATCAAAATGAGTTTTGAAGGATATGTTCTCTTGCCCGTGTAACGCTGCCCACTACATGCTTGTGTATTCAAGCAAATTATCATGAATCTTGGTCGTACAGAGATGCTTTTGGTGGCAAGCATGTTAATTATCAATCATTTTGCTGTCTTTGCTAGTAAGTCTTCTGGGTGTGGGATATATGCAATTCAGGCAAAATGCTGAATTGGAGATGCTTAAGTCCTGTGCTTTTTCTCGTTTTCCTATGCATAGCACAAGCGTGCAATGGTATAGAATGATAGAATCATTTAGGCTGGAAAAGACCTCTAAGATCCTTGAGTCCAACTGTTAGCCCACCACTGAATCACGTCCCTAAGTACCACATCTACATGTGTTTGAAATGCCTTCAGGGATGGGGACTCTATCCTGGGCAGCTTGCTCCAATTGGCAACACCTGTGAAGAAATTTTTCCTAATATCCAGAATAAACCTCCCCTGGTGCAACTTGAGGCTGTTTCCTATTGTTCTATCACTTATTACTTGGGAGAAGAGACCGACTCCCACCTCGCTCCAGCCTCCTTTCAGGCAGTTGTAGAGAGCAATTAGGTCCTCCTCAGCCTCCTTTTCTCCAGGCTAAACAGTCCCAGCTCCCTCAGCCACTCCTCGTATGATTTGTGCTCTAGAGCCTTTGCCAGCCTAACTGCCCTTCTTTGGGACACGCTCCAATACCTCAATGTCTTTCTTGTAGTCAGGGGCCCAAAACTGAGCACAGGATTTGAGTTCAGCAGTGCTGAGTACAGGGGAATGATCACTGCCCGGGTCCTGCTGTCCATGCTATTTCTGATGAGAGCCAGGATGCTACTGGCTTTCTTGGCCACCTGGGTGCACAACTGGCTCATGTTCAGCCAACTGTTGACCAACACCCCCAGAGAGAGAGAGAGAGAGTCTAAAAAGGCTTTTGAAAAACTGAAATACGTATTTATGGTAAAGTCTGATTTTTAATTTAAAACCATTTTCTAAACCTATAATGTTTGCTTGAGCTTTATATATGCCTGTAAGGGAAGGTGGTTTGCTCTTGTGAAGTCTTAGAAGATACTAAAGCCAACTTTGATAGTGTTACAAATCCTAAAACTATGAGTAGGGACACAGAGAATGGTATTAGCTGTGCTGTGTCATTGCTTAGATGAGCTAAAATAAACTGTCGTGTTATTTGACCTATAAGTGGTATTACGCATTTTATTGTCTCCTTGCTATCCACTTGAGTTTTAGACCTTTGTAAGAGATTGTTTACAGATGTTATCGAATGACACTGGGTTTATTTGTAAAGCACTGACGGGATGGCATTAATATCCCTAAACATAAAAGAAAGGAATGAGATAAATTTTAAAATCATGATCTAAAGGCAAGAGGAAGTAAGATAGATATAAAACAAACTTGTACATTCTTCCTTGCCAAGAACCCTTCTATATGCCAGCACATTTGCCATTACTTTAACAGCTTCTATCAGAGTAAATTGGAGAGGAAAGACATAAAAAGAGTAATTCAATGCACAAAATGCTTTTCAAGAGTCACATTAGGCATTGCCTCTGAATATGATCTTTGTTTTCATGATGTATTTAGTGCTTTGATGTTTGTTAAGGTTATAAGGATGCTAAATGGGGATGGAACATTTTTGATTATGGGCATCATTGCTCTTGATGAAACACTGTAGGTATGACTTAGTTATAGTGGTGCAGCCAGTGTTTGTGGTTTCCTTGCCATGACTCCTTTGTCTTCATGGCTAATTCTTTTCCACCAGTGTGCTCTTAATAGGAGTGTGGTAATTCCCATGAGCTCCTTCAGTCCCCTGAAACCTTTTAATTACAGGTTTTGAAAAGTATGTGTAAATCAGAAATAGCCTTAGTAAGCAGGAAGGGTCAGAAGCACTCAGATCTGTTTCATCTTTTTAATAATCATTGAAAATTCATGCACCTTGAAAGAAGTATTTATGGCCAGTGTGTAATTTGGGATCAGCAATCTCTATTTTGATCAGACAGATTTAAATTAAGATGTATATCCTGGTTACTGGCTGTTTGTGGCCTGAAAGAATTTGAGATTACCCATTTGACAATAGCTAGCATTAGATTGGTCTGTTTGTAACACCATTCCTTGGTCAATGTTAGTAAATACTTATTTTGGACCACATTTTTGTTAGTGGAGCTGGGTTTGAAAGTTTTTCTTACTCATTTCAAAAAGATCCAGGTAAAAACTACATGGGATGAGCAAATGGTCCATACTCTGTTTCACCTCAGGTAAATTGCTGACTATAACTAGAGGGATACAGTAATCATTTTTCTTAAATATGAATTCCCTTGCAATTATTTTTAGCAACAATTTTTAGACTGTATCTAAACTGAAAGGTTTGTTGTTTTTTGGAGGTTTTTTTGTCCATAGCAGCTTCCTTGAAATTTAGTTTGCTACTCGGTCATTGACTTCCTCCAAACTACGACAAATTAAGATATTTTGTGTGACTCGGTGAAGACTCTTTTAGTCTGCCTGCTGCACAGCTGCTATGAAAATACTTGCTTAATCAAAAGATTTCTGTGCCCTTGGGTACAATATGTCATGAGTTGTGTTTCGTTACTAATTCACGCAGTTTCTGGTGCCGGAGCATCTGCTCCATATTTGGAGAGGTGTAGAAAAATTCACTATCCAGTAATTGGATAATAAAGCTTCTGAGCTTGAGATAATTGCTTGTGCTAAACTCTAAATTTCTTTTGCTGCAGGCCAAATCCTCATTCAAATCCTTGACCCATCTTTCTCATGAATTAAATCACTTTGATTTTTACCAGTGCTAGGTTGCATGTTAGTGACTCATGCTCTTTTTAAAATAATTTAATAATAGCTGATGATTTGTGTTACCCTATTTGGTGCTATTATTTGCTACTAAAACATAAATCTAATTACACTTAGGTTTGTTACAAATAGCCAGTAATCCTGCAGTCTCTCAGTGTGTAGAGTAGTTCTGTTCTTTAGCAGATTTTCCCCCTGAATTTTAAACAGATAGATACCAATTTTCCCAATTTATATTTATTGTTCAATAAAATTTCAGTAAATTTTCAGGACAAAGAATATAAGGTTAGGTTTTTTAGCCAGCTAAACACGAGTCAAAATTATTTTATTGCTCTTAGAGCAGCTGAAATGTTTTTGGAATAACAAATTATTTAGAATCAGTGATAAAATTAGTGGCAATTAATGGACTTCCCAGGTATTTTCAGAAATACCAGACAGCCTTATTTTAACTGAAGGATATCATAAACCCCTGTAGAGCAAATTCAATTCAACAGATTGATCTTGGAGGAGAGTTTGTTAATTTTTCACTAAACGGTCTGCGCTAGCAGTGAATATTGTAGTAATACAAAGTTTGGAGTATCAAAGTTTGTTTTAAATAGACTTCAGTGTTGTTTCCTGCAGCACTTCTGAAAAGACTTCTGAGAAAAGGAGAAAGTGAGAACAGAGAAATCCTGTGGGGAAGAATAAATGTTCATTAGAAAGAAATAGACTTGGTTAGAAAAGGATTCCTTGTTTCAGTCCACAGCAATATTATAAAAATTACTTTGTTCAGTGGAGTATTGAATTGTTTCAAGCATTTTTGTCTCCATTTCTTCCTTGAGGTGTCTAACTGATGTTTCTGCTTTCATCAAGATTGTCTGTCCTTTTATACTGCAAGAATTTTTTTTGCCAGTGGTAGCTCACTGACCCTCTCACTGATTCCCTGCTTTATCTCCAAGGCTGATAATTATTTTGGTAACAGATGCTAGCTCAATAATATTTAGTTACTAAGGTGTCCTCCCTCACTGGTTTTCTCCCCTGCAGGCAACTGTTCTAAAAACTGTCTCTGTTCTCACCTGGGGTTTAAGGGTATTAAAATTCATTCAGATCACAGTTATCTTTCCTGCTATCTTCCTTGATTAAAAGTGTAATGAGCTGCACTGAAGTTTACAGGAGCAGTTGGCAAAAATGGCTGGCAGTCTACTTTGAAGCCAGTTTGTTATTGCACTTGCAAGAGGCAAGTAGGAAAATGGAGTGAGAGTTTTAATTACATGTACACTGCAATATCATGTTCTAAATATTAGTAAGTGTTGTTGCTTACCTTATTGTGAGGAACACGCTGCCAGAGCTACTCACTTCTGTCTGTTTTCATCTCTCAGTGGGAGGCTTTCAAACCAAGCCCAGGAACTCTGGCACACAGAGGATATCCCCAGTGGATGGTTATTACTGTTACAACCACCAGGAAACAGAGCTATGGACTACATTACTCTTTGCCTCAAGAAATTCATGCAGAAGTGATGAAGTTACCTTTGAGAAGCTCATTGTTAATTAAAATCTCAAAGGATAACAAAAAGTTTAGGCTTCTCAAGGTCTGGAGTGTCACTTCTTGAGTAAACCAAATGGGCTGTCCTTCAGCCATCATTCAGGGCCACTCATTCTGCTCAGCTAAACCTTGCGGAGACCCATGCCACACAACATAGCTAATTGCAGTAGCTTATGAGGGGGTCATCGACTGATATAATTTTGTTAGTTAGTGTGTTTATATTTGAATGGAAGGAAATAATTTGAGCATGCAGAACTTCAACCTCCCGTTCTCTGGTGTGTAGCAGATCTCCTGAAGTGTTAGTGTCAGAAGCAGCAGTATTGATTCTGGATTTAGATAACTGTTGTAATGAAGTGTAGTAAATCCCAAAAATAATGCATTGGACAGCAGGGAAGAAACTGTTCTGACTCTCTCAGAAATGAAAAACTCCCACAGACTGTTTTGGTAGTACCATATCATTGCGCAGGGGGCCTCATTAGAAGACCTTTAAAAGTCCATTCCAAACCAAACTATTCTGAGATTCTTAGAAGAAAGTGTTGCAAGATGAATGCAAATATTATGATTGTCAATCTGTGGTCTGCATGTCTGAGACTGCGAATTTTTTCTATAGTAATTTTAGTATTTTGATAGCATTTCCTAAGGGATCCCTTAGGGTGAGATAAATGGGCGCTTGTGAAAAACTATCTGAAAGTCTGCTTCAGGGCAAAACATTAAACCTGTGCCTACTGAGAAGGGGCTCGCTGCTGGAAACTGTTTAAGCTATGCAATTAAAAATAATAAGCTGTTGATTAAAGAGCTATTTAGACCTTCCTTGGAAATGGAAGGGACCCACGGTAACAGTCGAGTTTTAGTTGTCTAAAGTTAGTGAAACCTGTACCAAACTAATAATGAAAGAAAATTGTATTCTATATTGCCATTTATGAAGACAACCTTAACTCAAGGGGGAAGTAAGAAGTTAAGTAGGAAGCTACAGAGATCCACCTTGCCTATTGTGCCTCAGACTTTTTTTAATTTTTATTTTTGTGGTACAAGCATAAACTTTTTTACTTGACAGCATTTGGAAAAAACCCAAAATTTTTGTTGTCAGAAGTAATGAGTGGCAGAAGAATTGTGTGTCAGACCCCAGCTGGCCATGGCAGTTGAGTTGTAGTTGTTTTTAGCTGACCTGGGCTTCCTGTAAATAAAGGCATGAAGCTTCATCCAGTGGGGTTGAAAGAACAAAACTGCTTCCTCTATGCTTGACATGGAGCTTGTGTGAGTGCCTGTTCCATATGAACGAGTCTGGCTCCCTAGGTTTGGATTTGTAAGAGGTGGCAAAATCTTCTCTGGAAACATATATATTAACTTTTTTTTCTTTATTTTTGTAGTACTGAAGAGCATGAACTTCAGGCTGCTTGATTAGCTCTTTATAATAATGAAAATGCTTTATTGTGAGCAAAATTAACTTGTGTCTGCGTGATTTTTCCATTGTAGAGAACCTTCATATTCGTGATTTTCTTTGACTACAGTTCTCAGTCTCGCTGTAATCTACCTTTACCTTGCTGTTATAATGTCTTTCTCTGCTTGAGCTGTCTCACACATTTGCCTTTTTATGCACAGCTTTATCAGCATCTCTGATTCTTTTTAGAGGTCTCTAGAGGTATGGCTGTGTTGTCCTAACATCTTTCCCCAGGCAAAATACCTTTAGATTTTAAATCTCTTTAGGCATTAAACTTGTACATCCTCAGAAGAGTCTCTTGGGTTTTGTTTTGGCCACAAAATGACCATGAAAGAAATATTTTTTCCTGTTAAAATGGAATATATAATAATGCATTATTTATATTTCTAGCAGTGCAAGCCAGACACAACAAATTTTATTTTTTAATAAAAATGATGCATTAGTCTTCTCCCCAGAGGTGTCCCTCCTGACAGATGGTGAAAAATGTTTCACTTTTATTATTTGATCTTCCTCTATACACTTCTTCTTAAGGGAAAGGATCTGCGTTGTCCTTCTATCAGTGTACTTCACATATGTTGTTATATGAAATCTAAAGAAATTAACATAACTCCCCTAGGACCTTCTTAGCAGGAAGCTATTCTATAGGAATAAAGGGAGCAACACTTGTAAGTAGTGCTCCTTGTAAGATACATTTAAGGATCAGTTTGTGGCTCAGCAGATGGGTTGATCAAGTAACTTCCTGTTTTAGGTATTAAAGCAAAGTTCAAGAAGTAATTTGAAAGCTGAACATACTAGGGTGAAAAAGGTGCGTGTTTCTAGTTTAAAGCAGTGGATGAAGGAAAAAAACATCACTTGATATGGAACAGGTATTTTTCCTTCAGCATTAAGTAGGAAATGATAATACATGAAGAGCCATAAATGTTAAAAAAAAAAAAGAAAAGAAAAAAGAAAAAGTTAGCATTTAATCTGATTGCAGAAGGGGAAAAGGATGAAAAAAAGGTAGAAAATGTGTCTCTAATGATCAGAAACCAGACCCACATCTGGACTTTATCATTTTAAGAGGTAAAAGAAAGGCTGCTGGAGGAAACATTGATGCACTAATCAAGACTAGGGCTGACTATATAATTTCTTAAACAAATGATTTAGTTGTCAAAAGATATTATTTCAGGTTCACTACATATGTTTATGAATTTGTGTAGAATTTAGCAAATACCTCTGGCTGAAAATCAGTGAACTGTTCTTGTGATTTTAAATAGGGCTATCGAAGCCACAAGGGAGGAATACAGAATCAGGAAAAGAAAGCTTTCCCTCACTGTCTACATTTAGTTACCTGAATAGAAGAGAAAAGAAAAAAAGTTGGAAGGTTTTGATTTTTAATCGGATGAGGTATTTAATGTAACCTGAAACCATTTTATATTAACTCATAATTTCATCCAAAAAAATTGCCTGCTGTACACTGACTTAAAGCAAGGGTTTTTTTCTCCTGGTTTTCCAGCTCAGTTAACAGTGATAGGGGACTTTGAAGAGAAGATTTTTGCTATAAGACTGAAAAATATGTCTTACAGAGAAAATACTTAATATTTAAATTATTCGATATTCCTTGTATGGGATGATTGTGGCAGAAGTTAATGCTCAAGCTGGTGACTAGTATTCAGTCCTAAATTAGAAAAGTAATCCCAACATTTTCCAGAAGCTCATGAGAGCAAAAAATTTTTTCCCATCTCTCTGAAAATATGTATATTACCTTCCCGGATCTGGACCTTAAATTCTTATTCTTTCCCTGGAACAATGCTGGAATGCATTTGAGTTTGATATATCCCATGTCCCAGTGAAGCAGTGCTTGTGTTTGTTTTTGTGTAAATGCATACATATGCTTTTTCTTCTGTCTACCACAAAATGAGCGTATTACATTGTAAGTCTTTTATAAGGAGTCGTCAAATACTGGTTTTCTTGCTAACAGATTGTTACTAAGTTGAAACAGATTCAGAGTAAACTAAAACAGTAAAATTTACTTCTGTTTGAGGTCTCAAGCATAAATTTCAGATATGTTATTAAAACTAAGGTTATTAATTATGATTATCAAACAACTAGTTAAGATAATTAATAATTAATATAATTATTTAAGGCTATTAAAATTAAGATCCAAGAGCAGAAAAATGTATTATTGGATATCAGTTAGTGAAACTGCACAAGATCATGAATTGGATATCTCCACCTTACTGAAGAGTCTGCACAGCCTTTTTCTGCACAGTACTTTGTCTTTCAGGAGTAGTTTTATGTCGTGTAGTGCACAGTTGAGTATAGGCAGACAAGTCAGATTTTGAACAGTTCAGCAGTTTTCAGCTGAATTCTAACCAGGAAAACGCTTATTTTGCTCAGTCTTTAGGCTGAATTTGACAGACATTAAAAAGAATAAAAACAAATACTCTTAGCTTCTGTATAATGGTAGAAGGAGCTTTACATGTGAAAATGACTGAGCAGGATGTTAGCATTAGAATATAAACTTAATTGAAATCTGCATTATTTTCATATACTGGAAAATTAATATATGAATTCAATTTCATATTTTGGCATCCTAATACATATTTATATAAATAATCATATGAATTCATAATTACATGCACATAGGAATGTATGTATTTCACAGGGTTGAATTCTAGGGCCAGTTCTGTTTAATGCATTTATCAACAATCTGGATGGAGTAGAGAGCACCATTAGCTATTTGCTGATAACACCAGATTGTGAGGTTCTATTTACTCTCTTGAGGGACAAAATGCCTTGCAGAGGAATATAGTTAGACTGGAGCACTGAACAGTGATTAATGGGATGAAATTTATTATGTCCAAATGCTGGATTCCACACCTGGGACAGAGTTACATGGGGCATGAATAGAAATTGTGAGATGAGTGGCTGGAGAGCAGCCCTGCAGAAAAGGATCTGGGGGTGCTGGTTGGCAGGGAGCCCTGTCAGCCCAGAGGGCAAACCCCATCCTGGGCTGCATCAGACACAGCATCACCAGCCAGTCAGAGGTGACCATCCTGCTGTGTTCAGCATTGTGTGGCCTCACCACAGACACTGCATGCAGTCCTGGGTCCCACAATTTAAGAAAGTTGTGAAGGTCCTTGAATGCATCCAGAGGAGGGCAACAAAGCTGGTGAAAGGCCTGGAAGGAGTGTCCTGTGAGGAGCAGCTGAGGACTTGGGGATTCTCTTGTTTGGAGAGCCGGAGGCTGAGGCATGACCTCATTGGTCTCTGCAGATTCCTGTGGAGGGGAAGGTGCTGATTCCTCCTCCTTGGGATTCAGGGAGAGGACACATGGGAATGGTAAAAAGCTGTGCTGAGGAGGTTCAGAATGGACATGAGGAAGGATTCCTTTACTAACAGAGTGGTCAAGCACTGGAACAGTCTTCCAGAGAGGTGGTCAGTGCCCCAATCCAGTACAGCCCTGTCTAATTCTATTCATGTGGGTTTTCATGCCTTTTTATATATATTTTTTAAATGAAATAGTAAGTCCAGAAGCACAGTGTTCCAGAGCACACATCTCTACAAGTTAGACCTTCAGGATTGAAATGAGTGCTTGTCAGGATTTTAGTTTCTTGGCTGAGTGATGTATTAATGTCAAGTTGTAAGTCACTTTATTGAGTTTCCCAGCAGAGAAATAAATCAGCAAGGTTTTTATAGCATTTGCAATGATTGAACTTGAGTGGCTTTCAGCAGAAGAAAATAGCAAGCCAATTGTAGAAGTATTGGGATAACCTGAAATATTTTAATTGGACCATTTGTAATACAGAACCATTGGGATCTCAACAATCCACAATGCAGAAAACACGTTGGATTTACTTTGGATGTAGTTGGATTAACTAAATAAATGTTTTCTCAGTATACAAACTTTAACCATTCTATATATATTGTGAAATTACACAAACCCGCATTTGTTTCTCTATGGATTTTATACTATAAAAGATGCACGTAATATAATGAGAATATGTTCCTCCAAGTCTAGAGCCCTGAGGAAGATGAGTGCTCTGAAGTACTCTGCTTGATGACAGAATTCAAAGCTTTTTGTGATCATGAGAATCCATTGGTTTGTTTATAAAACACTTGAAGGTTCGTATATTTGGAAAGATGAATCATGCCAACAGTGAGAATAAATAAATTTTCATTTTGTCAGCTCTTTGGAAGTATGGTTGCTATAGTGCATTGATTTTATTTTAGTCCTTCTTGAGTATTGAATATAATGTCTTTGGAAGTGTAATCTATGTATTGCTTTTGCACTACAGTTTGTGCCATCTTCATCATGCAGTTTACCAGTAACTTGATTGAAAAATGATTCACAGTTGAGTCACAGATATGCACATACATAATTACTTGCAATTATCTTTCTTAACAAATTTTTGTAAATCATTCTACTTAAAAAGGGATTGGAATGAAAGTTCTTATTGTCCTTCCCTCCCAAGCTGGGAGCCAATGAAAAATATTGACAAAACTGTATGCAAGTTAGTTTTCAAAGAATCTGACACAAATCCTCTGAGCCACTTAAAAATCAGTAGGTTTTTTTTTTTTGTTGCAGCATGAGAAAAAGCTAACTGAAATAAAAGTGCGTGATTCTCTCATGGCTCCACAATGAGGAAGGATAAAATGTGATATACAATGATGTTCTGTTTTCCTTCTTTTGTTCCATAGATCACACTTCCAATCAAGACAGAACAGCTTTCAGTTAAAGATGAAAGTTAAGAAATTGAGAGCAACCTGCCTTATGTCTTTTGATAAAGGGAGAGGAGATGGTCTCTCATTCCTCTAGCAGTAATGTGAATTTATTCCTCTATTTCCTTTGCTCTTAGTACAGGTGTCTAGTATAAAATGTTACATTTCAGGTCAAATAAGTAATCTGATCTGAAACACTTTTTTCTTGCTGAAATAAAAATTGGAAGGTCTTTTGTTTTAGATTGATGTGAACTGAAGCTTTCTTATTTTTATCTTATTTTTAATTTTAAGAAAACTTAAAAAGCCCCATGTATTCTGGTCAAAGCTATGTATAGCAAGAAACACAATTAAGGGTGGGTTTTTCCTTATTTCAATAAATTCTTGGACTAAGATGGTATTATCATATTGCTGAATAAGTATGTAGCAGTCCAATTAATTCTAAATGTCCAGTGCTTCCTCTCTTGTTCTGATATTTTCTCCTTCCTGGAGCACCATATCCATTTGGAGGGTTATTGAATGAGCCTTGTCCCTCATCCTTCACTTTTTGATTTTCTTTTCCCTTGTTATTAGTGTTGTGCTTGACTTCCTCCTTTTATTATGCCACAGATTTCTGTCATGAGATAGAAAAGAAAACCAAAAAGGCTTTGATTGGATAAATCACTCTAGGCTATCCAGCCACGATATTTCTTGGTCTAAGTCTGATGCATTGTTGTAAAATTATAATTAATGTTTCTGAAATGTTTGCTCCAAATAGGTGTTAGAAATAAAAGGGATACTAAAAGGGATACAATGAATCTTGCTTTCTTGTTTTTCCACCCAGCAC
>VXBT01010522.1:161256-203149 GCA_013400235.1 Oriolus oriolus | reverse complement strand
GTGGGGCTGCGGGGACACCCTGTCACACACACACACACTGTGCACATGTGGGGCTGAGGGGACTCCCCGGCACACACACACACTGTGCACATGTGGGGCTGAGGGGACAGCCCGGCACACACACTGTGCACATATGGGGCTGAGGGGACACACAGCAGCTTTGGCTCCCCGTGTGGGACAGTGTCTCTGTTCCTGCAGCCACCCCGGTGCCGCTCGGAGTTATTTAACACCGATGGTTTGTGCTGCTTGGTGTGCATCGCGTGGCAGAGGCGTCAGCTGGACGCGTCGCTTGAAGCGTTGGAGCTTTAAATGTTATTTCCAAATCAACCAGGCAGTGTTCAGCGTGGACATGTGATATGCGTTCTGCTTGTCGTGTTAAAGGGTGGGTGAGCTTTTGTCCCCTGAGGTAGATGTAAGTTTCTGGGGTTTTTGGTGAGCAGTAGGACAGCTTTGAAAAGGCTTGCCCGCAGTTCTGGTGTCCTCCAAAAGTACTGCTTTGTCTTGCTGATCTTCAAACACTTTTCTGTAAGAGTGAGGTTTATTCTGTGCTCCTGAGAGTTGTGTAAGCTCAGACAGAGGCTGTCGCCTGATGTGTCTGTACTTGCAGAGCCGATAGTAAATGCACCCTCCAGAATTTCCTCAATGAATCCGTGTCTCCGCCTCAGCCAAACCTCTGTGCCTGTGGATTGGCTTTTCCGAGGTTACAGCTGTCAGAGGAGGCTCCATGCTTTCCTCATTGCTTTTTCTCACCTGAGTGTTGGTATTAAAAGGAATCCTCTGTTTTATCATGGTGGGGTTTTATTTTTCTATTTACTGTAAATAATACACTGTGGTCAAAACTTCAGTAATTCCGCCAGAGTAACTCTGCTAGAATCTGGGATTGTAGTTAAAAGGAACAGCACTGGGGTACTGATGAGGCAATATTGGAGACTAATTTGGTTTTTGCAGCCTTGAAAATCTATCTTGGAGTGCTGTGTTTGCATTTAATATTTAAATGAATTCTTAAAAATTGCTGTTATTTTGATAAATCATGTTTAAAATAAAGTTGTTAATGGAAAATTGCTGTAAGGGTTCAAGCAAACAAGCTGCTTATGGGCTGCTTAAATGATTGAGAAGATTAGATTTATACTTCAATAAAACTACTTCAGTGCTGTCCTAAAAATTTGTTTTTCTGTGAGAGTGAGGTTTGTTTTGCCTGCCCTGACATGTGGCTCTGTTTGATATATTACGTAATGGTCTCAAAATGGAATGACTGAAGCAATATATGAACATAGTGCGAGATGCATCAGCCAGGCAAGATTATAAACTGCTATTCTTAGATTATTCAGATTATTGCCATGTGGTGATGGTTTCATTCATGGCTTGTCCTTCTCCCGGTGTTACATAGATAATTCTTTAATATACTTTTTTTTTTTTAAATGATACGAAAGCCCTTCTAGGAACGGCTGCTGTGGATGATAGTAGTTAAATACTTAACTACCTAAACAGCTTGAATTCATAGCAAATACTTCTGTGATCAATATGATGTTTTTTGAAAGGAGAGAGAAATCTCTGCACACTCATTTCTGCCATCTCAGTTTCTAGAGTGTCTCAAGGCCTTTTTTCCCCAGTGAAAGTTGTTTGAAGCCTCAGGGTGGCTGCAGTTTTCCATGTGCTGTACAGAGCCACAAACCTCGTGTTCCTCTGGCCCCAGGACGCCGCTCTCCTCCCGGTGCCGCCCTCTGGGAAGCCTTGGTGGCATCAGAAAGGTCTTGTAGCACAGTGTGTCGTGGGGTCAGGCAGCACCTTCTGGGATATATTCCACTGGAAATCATCATTATTTACAGATCTGCAGGATTTGAAACGCTTGAGTGACATGTCTGCCCTGTTCTTTACAACCCAGCCTTGCTGGTGCAGGCATGTCATTTAATTAGTTGGTGATTGATCTTTTGTACGTACAAAAGTGAAGATTTTGGTCCACTTATTCTTGATGAATATTCTGGAACTGTTTCTGTATGAGTATCTCAGAGATTTATATCCACTCGCAGCATTTCACAAATCAGCAGCTCATTTCTTTCACTTGGAGATTCCAGCTGTGAAAGAATTAGGTTTCTCTTCTGTAGCACGTTTATGTTACAAATGTTTATAATTTACTCTAAATTAAACCTGCGGAAGAAAATTGTGTGGGTTTGTTTTTAAACTCACGTGAGAGAGCGATCCCTGTTAGGCAGAAGCAGGAAGGTGTCCTTTTGTGAGTTCAGAAACTGAGCAGGGACACTTCGGTTTGTTTTTTTTTTTTTTCTGATGAGTAAGACTTGTATTTCCTAATGCTAATGAATTGTTTTGACTGGAAAGGGAGAAAGTTGCAGAATAGATAAGCCCTGGTTTTGTTTCTTATCACATAACTGTGTTTTTATTTGAATACCTATTACTGGAGATTGCTGAGTTGCACATTGTGAGGTGAAATCCCGCTTAGTAATGAGGCACATTCACACGGAAGGCTCTGGGAGGTGAATTTACCTGAGGTGTGAGGAAGCTGAAAATGTGCTGGTAATGGGTGATCCCGGGATTGCCTGGTCAGAGCTATCTGAGCCTTCATCTCAATCCTTGTTTGAACATCCGTTCATTTACAGTTCAGCTTGGCATGGCATCACAGGGCTGAGGTTAGAGAGGAAAAGTGCAGGAATGGCAAGTTAAAGCCGTGGTTTGACGCTGCAGAAATGCTGACACGGTACCCGTGGGAAGGGACTTTCCTTCCCAGCCCTTCAGGGATCACCTCGGGATAAGCTTTCTCTGATCATTAAATACAACATTCAGTTCTGATTATTTTGACTGAGAGTAGTTAACTTGAATTTTTTTTACTTGCTTAGTTCTTAGTTCATTCAATTTCTTTTGCGACACTGGAACTTGAAGTGCTTGTCATCTGGCTTCGAGGTGTCCTGGAGCTGGTGATGCTCCTGGAACAGCATCTTCATTCTCCTCTCAAAGCAGGAGCTTTTTAGCTTTGCACAAGTCCTAGTTTTCCTGTTAAACTGTATCAGCAAAAATATCTGTAATAAATATTTTATTTTGATACTGGGAACTGGGAGAGAATCAAATGCATGAGGATTTACTTAAGCTGCTGATCAGAAGTACCTACCTGGTACTGTCTAATGCACTCAGGTCTGGGTTTAAAAACACAAATACACATAAATCCCTCCCCACATGGACAGAACCTGCTCTTAACTGGATGTTTGTGTGTGGGCTGTGCATTCATAACCTGTGGTTGAACCCTCAAAGTTCCTTACAAACGAGAGGCTTTGTAGAACAAAGAAGCCCGGACAGCAATGTGTAAAACAGCAGGTCAGCAGACGATAACTTCAGCTCCGACCATGCAAATGTTCTGTAAAACAGAAATCCCTCTGAAAGACTTCATGGGAATCTATGTGAGAAACTCCAAGGATTGTATTTCCATGCAAAGCCAGGTGAAATCAAGACAGCATGCCTTGCTTAGGAAAGGAATTGGGTCTGACTAAAATTAGCTGGGTTATCTGCTGGGAAAATACAATTCCCAGTCTTAAGTTATTCCTCAGTTTGGTTTAAGCACCTGTATTTATTTACTTACTTTGGGAGTGTTTGGAGACTGCTGAGATTACTGAAGTATGTCTGGCATTAGGCAGTGAAATGCTGGGTTGTGATCTTTATTCACAGCATTTCGAACTTCAGTTTTGTTTGAGATCTTTCCCTGCCTTGAGCTCCTGTACTTTTCTCCCTCCCTCCGAGTCCCATCCCCTTGTGCAGTGATGTTCCTCCCAAGTGTGCATTTCAATTCCGTTTCCCAGCCATTATTTCAGTTTTCAGCTCTAATCCTTTCTCCTTCCTGTGCCTTCACCTGCAGAATCTCTGATCTCTGTTTAATGTCCCGTTTGATAACGGTGAATCAGAATCAACCCCGAGCAGCTGTTAAACTGAAGAGCTTCGGGTTTAATTTGTTGTCGCTGAAGTTAAACACGACCAAGATTTGCTCTTAAGTTTCCACCTCACGAACAGTTTATTGGTGCTTATCATATTAACACCTATCAGCAAACGTGTAACAAGTGCTTGGGATATCAGCTTAGCCCGGGACAAATGTCACTGATCTCCGAGTGCGCTTTTAAGATAGAGCCGAGCCAGAGCAGCCGACCTGCAGGTAGAAGGGACATTCTGCTTTTTGGGGTCTTGATAAAGGGTGGTGCCAGCCCACCGTGGGAGAGAGGATCATCCTTCCTTTCACCGGGAGCACGTGGGGATAGAGATGGGAACGGAGAAGCGGTGTCATCCCGAGGTTAGCTGGGTTCAGCCCTATCTTAACACCGCACTGGTAATTTAGATAAAGCTGCATTTTTGCTGCAGGCCAGAGGCTGCGCGGGGTCAGCGAGCAGGGCTGGGAGAGCTGCCCGGGCGGGTTTGGGTGCCCGTGTCCCTGCGAGCACAATGGGAGCTGCCGGGCTGTTAATTGAGTCACACCTCGGCTCATTATGCAGAAACTTTCCCTTGTAGGGAGGGTTCCTCGGCAGGAGGTGTAATTCCATGACAAAAGCTTAGGAGAGCACTTTGGAATCTGCCTCGCTGAGCTGTGCTGCTCAGCTCTGGGACACCGCAAATGTCGAGAGCAGTCTTTCCTTTTCCTTCAGTTTAAGGAAACCTTGGAAAGAAAGACCTCGGGCTTCCTCGGATTTACGGAGTGCCAGATTTCTGCTTGGCAAAACTGAGTGGCTCGGTACAATTTCTGTTTTGGCTGAAACCAATTGAAATGTCCTGTTTGAATAATTCTGATCAACAGACAGTAAAACTGCTTGTAGTAGCCTCCATTCTTAATTATTTTTCATAAGAAAGATAATTTTGACTGGTGCCAGGTGTTCAGAAGTTTGTTTGTGATTTATTTTGCCAACAAGGCTAATAAACAATGCCTTGTTTATGCCATAGTGTATTTATCATTCTAACAGTTCAGCTTTTGGAAAGGTGAATAATTCATGTAATATTTACATAAACCTTGGGTGTCCTAAAAGCCAGTGGTGGTGAAGATCAATTGTAGAACTGAAATTTCTATCTCAAGTAGAGAAGAATTGAACTAGAACTGAATTCCTGTATATAAAAGGGTGTAAGAAGTAGCAAAAATAATGTTATGAAACTAAAATTAATATCAGTGTAGACTTTCATAATTTTACATTTAATGTCCACTAGCTACAAGTCAAAGAAATAAAGTATTTGGGAATATACTATTTAGAAGTTTTAATTTTGAATCCATTTTTCAAATTCCTACTTGTTAATATATGATAATCCCAGTGTAGTGGGGCTGAAGGTGTTGGATTAAAATACTCTCCCTGTCCATGGCAGGTGAAGTGCTGCAAATGTAAGGGAGCAGAAATTTGCAGAAAAAAATCGGAGTTCTTAATCTCCCTGATTTCCTTTGCTTCAATTCTCACTGTAATTAATGCATTTACAACCCTGGTCTCTCAAGTTTGGGTGCTCAGCACCTCCCCATGGGCAGAACTGTTCTCTGTAAGATGTTTTTGTGTCACCTTCCGTTCAAGAAGTGAAGATTTGCTCGGCTTCACTTGCGAGACTCATCCCAGTCAGTGAGATGCCATTTTCCCATCAGTTTTCCATATCAGTAAACTCCTCTCTGCTCCTGTCCCCTGGGACACACAAAGTGGTTCATCCACGGATCAGTTCTGAGCCAGCATAAACACTTCCTGCCTGCTTTGCCGCGGTTCTTTTCTCTTGTTTACATTGGAATTTATAATTTGTTTTTCTCAGCTTTGTGCCGTTTCTCTGGCTGCAGCTCGCACTTGGTGTGTCTTAGACCAGCCTGTGTTGCATAACAAAAACTGTTTCTACTTTGAAGCATCCCGGTGATGTCGGATTCTCTGTGCCAGACTTGGATGTAAACAAAACACTCGGTGTCTGCAGTGGTATCCAGAGACTGGATAATTAAGGGAGACACTGATACTACAGAAAGCTGAAAAAATAATAATGAATAGAGGTAAAGGTATTTGATTTAAAATGGAATTTTGTAGTTAATTTTAAATAATTTCGATTTCTATCAATTACTGTACGTGTTTTTTAATTTCTGTCACCTTTTCCTAAGTTATCCAAACTGAAGAACCAATCTCTGACATGATTAATTATAAAATGAGGGATTTCTATGTGGTTCATCAGGTCTCCAGCACTCCAGGTAGCATCACTTCGGTGATGAGAACACCATTTGTTGAAAAACACTGTGCAATACAAATTCCCTGCTGTAGGTGTGTGTGCCTCAGTTAAATAAGAACTTTGGATATTAATCCTGGGATGAAAATGTTCCCCACAGGCTGAGGCTAAATGCAGAGTGCAGCAGCAGGGGGAGAGGTGCTGTGCTCGCCTGTCAGCTCCTGCTGGAGAGTTTCCAGTTCTCCCTCCTGGTGACTCTTCCTCCTCCCCGCTGCAAGGAGCACTTCTGTGACTCACGGTCACATGGAGGTGTTTGTGTGTGCAGCCAGCAGTCAAACGGAATTTGGGTTCCGTGGATAATATTGGATTTTATAAAAGGTAAAGTTCGTTGTTGGAGAATCTCAGCTTTTAAAAATGCATCGTGGGGTTCATGACATGAAAAATGAGAGAATATTTCTGTGTCAGTGCAGACCTTGCCATCCTGCTTTGACTGGGATAATCAGGATTCCTACTTGAATCATTTGTTACCTTGTGAGTGATACCAGTGTATCCCAAGGAGCTCTTTGGGCTACATGTTACATTATTTGTAACAATTTTCCCATAAAGCTTTTTTGGGGAAAAAATCCCACTCTTCAGTAAACAGGAATTTCTTGTCTAGTATCAGAAACAGTTTTTCCAAAAGGATTTTTAAATAATTCAATTCTTTGTTATAACAGTAATTTTATTTTTAATAATTAGTTTATATTCATGTTTTGGTAGACTGGGAACTTGTGTAAATAAACTTAGCTTTAAAATAGAGTTTTAGTGGGTGTGGGGTTTTTGACATTTCCTAGGCAATGACAGTTTTGTGTCCATATGTTCATAAACAGTGAATAATCATTATTTATAGGGATGAGAGATTGCTCATGTTCTCATACATTGCTGCTGTCCCACTCGGGGTAATATTTGGGATATCTCACAGTTGTTTCATGTCCAATTTGACATAGGATGGTTGAAATTGCGTTGTTTCCTTTTTCTAGACTAAAGCTATTTAGAGAATTTTTTACTTGTTTTATTCTGTTAGGTGCTGCAGAAAGAAACACAAAAATGGTTGTGATCTGTTCTCATCTCACTGTCCCTGTCCCTTCATCTGGGTCTGTGGGCTGATGGCCGCTCTTATTTCCTAAAGTGCTTTGTAGTGCTTCAGACTGCCAGAGGGGGAAGGAAGGCATTCCTGGGCATTGCTTTGGTCCAAACTGGATTTTTCCTCATTTAGATTCGCTTCTCCTCTCCTCTGGAGACGTCTTTACCTGGACACGAGGTGTCATCCACGGCTGCAGGGCTGGGGGTGTTGGGGGCCCTTCTGTTGGGTTGATCCAACACGGGCATTCCAGGGATACCCCTCAGGTGATGGGCTGTAATCCCGGGATTTGGATGTAAAGTAGTCCCAGATTGGCTTGGCTTTGGTGCTGCTTTGGGAAGTTCCAGTTGTTTAACAGCTGGGAAAGGGAAGAAAGTGATGGAAGAGGAAGTGCATCCCAGAATGGTTGGGTTGGAAGGGACCCTTAAAGCCCATCCAGTGCCACCCCTGCCATGGCAGGGACACCTTCCACTGTCCCAGGCTGCTCCAAGCCCCGTCCAGCCTGGCCTTGGACACTGCCAGGGATCCAGGAGCAGCCCCAGCTTCTCTGGGCACCCTGTGCCAGGGCCTCCCCACCCTCTCAGGGGAGGATTTCACCCATTCCTGGGTCTTGTGTGAATTTTTAGGATGGAGCGGCCCAATTTGATTCATTTTCCCAGCCTCCCCTCACTGAGTCAGTAAGAGCAGCTGACCCTTAGGACATTTTTTTTGGCCTGTAGTCATAATTCAGCAGTCTGGAAGGCAAGTGTGGGGCAGGTGGTTCTGGTGATTATTTTTTTTTTTTTGAAGAAAGGGTGGGGGATATCACCTTGGAAAAGCCTGATATGGCCAAAAATGAAACTGAGAAGTGGTTCCACAAGCCCTTTCCACTGCTGTGTCTTCTATTTCTTGTGGGTTTTTTTCAGCTTTCTTCCACTGAGTGTTGGAAACTCCTTAGGGAAGCTGAGAGGAGTTTGTCCTCGAAAGCCTTGGTTTGAGTGCGTTGGTTTCCACTCGATATTTGGATTTTTCTGGTTTGCCCAGTGCCCTGCATTACGTAGTTTTAAGGGGCAAGAGGAAACAGCTCTGATTCCTGACTGATGAAGTATTTATCAAATCAGTAGAAAAATGCATATTATCAGCTTTGCTAATCACTGAAATGCTTGGTTTTCAAAATAAATTGGAAATGAAGCAGTGAGTTTCAGCTCTCAAGGGTGGGAATTTTTGTGGTGCACAGGCTGATTTCCTGCTCTGTATGTGACTCCTTATTTCACTTGTCCTCTTTCCCTCCCAGAGCAGAAGGAGGGGGAAGAAAGGAAAACATCTGCAGGATTGTGTAGGATTGAAAGAGTTAACTGCACAAGAAAACAAAACCTGGTGCTTGAGTTTACACTTTTGCTCTTGGAAATCTTCTCTAAAAAAAGTGTCTGTGTGCAGAGAGGGAGGGGATGGGGCTGAGGCTTTCCGAGGCAGGGAGGCTTCTGACCAAATTAGCTTTTGAGCCTCCTGACACTTTTTTCTGGAAGTGCTGTCAAGAGGTGTTACTCGCTGTGGTTGAGACTTTGCAAGATGAGTCTGCACACTTCCAGCTACAGTTCTGTACTTTTAGCGTCTGAATCTCAGTATTAAAGATAAAAACGTCCCTTTTAAATTTCCTACTTAAAATATAATGTTAAACAAGGGAGATATTTAGACTTTAGTACATTTTAATTGGGTTTTTGGCTTTAATTCTGGTTTTGGTGCAGGTAGATTGGAAGGCTGACTCCAGGTTGGCCTAGATTTGAGTAGGAAAAGCTGTTGATAAATTCACTTTTCTGTTCCATCCTATTTGCATGGAGGCTGTGGGGTTAAAGCAGTGAAACAACCTTCTGAAGAGTTGTATCTTTGCTTGTATGGTGTAGTTTTAAGGTATGGAGAAGGGAACAGGTACATTTAATCCTAAAGCTTTGTCTTGTGGGGGTCCGTATCCAATCTGGAATTGCTCATTGGAGTTGGGTAATTAACACAGATCAGCTTTTCAGTGTGAAAATGGATTTCATCCCTGGGCATCTCCAACCATGCTCAACCAAAAAACTTGCAGCTATTTAAAGTTTGATAAACTCTGTTTCTCAGAGAGCACTTGGGGGTGGCAGCAGGGGACTTAAAGGTTAAGGAAAACCCAACCTGGTCTGTAGGGTCCAAGTGCTCTGGTTTGTGGGATAAAAGGAAGTAGGTGCAGTGGGTGGCACCCCTGCTCATGGCAGGGGGCTGGAATTAGATGATTTCAACCCAAACCATTCTGTGATTCCATAATATTGGTGAAAAATACGTAAAAAGTAACATTCAGTGTTGATCACCGTTTCCCTTAAAGCTTAACAAAAATAACTTCAGGATAACAGGACCAATAGATGTTGATTTATGACTATTGTTGAACTCCCTTTTGTAGTGAACAAACTCCCAGGCAGAAAGCTCAGGGAGAACATGAAATCCGTGGTGTTTCAGGGATGAAGGGAACGGCAGTGAAGGTACCTGGCTCTCAGCTGGACTTTGAGCCTGGCTCTGAATGTCTACAACCAAAGCTGAGTATTTTTTAGGTACCGGGATTGTAGGAATTTTAGGGGTTTTTTCCCTTCTGAGGAGAAATGGGAGGAAGGATTGCGGTGTCTTGGAAAGAGTTCAGAGAACAGTTCTGGTTTCATGTGTAAATGTGCTCAAGCAGCAGTGTTACATGCACTAAACATTTACATCTTCCTAATGCTGTTAGTTGAAGAAATAGCCCAGTCTAAGCTGTGTTTGTTTGAAATTTTGTAGTCATACTGGAGAGAAAGGTCTGGATGTGCTTTTTAAGAAATTAATGGGTAATCGCTCTTTGTCAGGGACTCCTTTTTATTCCAATGGCAGCACATTCTGTTTGCTGTCATCACTGGTTCTCTAATGCTCCCTTATTTTGTGTAAGACCTCTGGATCTGCCTTACTGCAGAACAAAGTGTGAGCTTAAAATACTGTCTGTGTCTTTCAAATCCATAAGAAAAAAAGTGAAAACTAGACCAAAGTTGTATTGGTATACCAGACAATAAATCTATCTGTAAGAACATTTTTTGAGGTTTAATAAATCCATTTAATTAGCCCAGCTTTCATATAAAAATCTTCAGAGTTTGTTTAAACAGAATCGTTTGAGGAGTTAAAGTTTAAAATTTCCTGTAGTTGATGTTCAGCAGAAAGATCTGAGGGTTTTTTTCCCCCTAATTTTAAAATTTACATCATTTATCCATCTATTTTGGAGCTCTCCTGATTGAGGAGTGACAGCAGCACTGCTGAAAGCTGAAATCTCTGTTTGAAAGCTGTGTTATGCTTGAAGTCTTTTTATAGTGAAATGAGTACTAACACCTATTGTCAGCCTCTCCTTGGGAACTCTGTGTGTGCTTACTACAGTGCTCCAACAGCTGAGAATCTGAATTACTCATCTGAATTACACTTTAATGGGCTGCAGAGCCAAAAGGTGTTCTGAATTTTGGACAGATGAAGCCCTTCCTTGCAGCAGTTCCGTGCTGTGGACTGTTGGTACACAGCTCCAGGGACATCAGTTGAAAGCAGCCCAGTGATGAAACCATTTTTGTGCAGTTGAATTACTCAGCACTGCCAAGCTCTCCAAGACACATTTTAATGGTGGAGTGACAGATTTATTCTGTGTGGAGTAACTCAGGCACATCACACCAGCTACTGGATTGCATGCTTGTCTTAATTCTAATAGCACTCACTTGGGAGCCTGATTGATTTAATGTTGCTTCATCTGCTGCAGGAGATTCCCAAAGCTGCTCTCATTTTGCAGGAATTGCATTATTTGCATTTCCTTAAATCTTAATATGTAAAGGGAGATAATTTATTAAATATCATTTACCTATTTTTAAAGGTTTTTCATTCACTCCCCTTTTTTAAAATACCATTCTGTAGAATTAAAGAGGAGGAAATCTTGTTCTTGAGAGAATTTCCAAGTGGGTAACAGAGCGTGTGAGTGCCAGACTGCCGTGTGTGCCAGGCTGCACTGCCAGCCAGGCGCTGGAATGCTGGCACATTCCCATTCCTGGTGTTGATCCTGGCCTCTTGGGAGTGTTAAGTGTGGGGAGGGGCACCCTAGAAAGCCAAAGGGAGGAAGATAGAGCAACAAACCCTTTTTTTTGTGTGTGTGTGTGTGTGTCTTTTTTTCCCGGCTCAAACAAGTGCTTTTCCCAGCAGTTCGACATGCGGGAATGGCTGGAGGAGAACCTGCAGCTGTGGAACAGGCAAAGTAAGGTCACATGGATCTGTGACAGAGCTGAGCTTGGATTTCAGGTTGATATTCTGCTGTGCCACCCTCCCTCCCCTCAAATCTGGGAAGCTTTGGGGAAGAGCAGTAAAGCAGAATGAAAGCTTTGCTCCTGGTTCCACCAGTAGCTCATCTGCTGGGAGACTGCAGCTTGCTTGGTTTATATTGGATTTGGAGAACTTGCTACTTTGTGTGGATTCGAGATCCTGTCCTGGTGAGGAATGTCACTCCTGTTCACCGGACACCCAGAAGGCAGCGGAGCCATTTGGTGTCTTAGCCTGAGAGATTTTTTAGTGGTTTAAATTTTAACATGAAAAGTCCTGTAAGGGAGAAGTACAGGTTAGCTCTGACTTGCAACAGTAGGTGGTCGTTACTGAGTTAACTACTAAAATTATGTGGGAAAAAATCTTTGTGAACTGCTACATTTATTGTGATCTTTATTTCACCTGAAGTGTTTCTCTGGAATTTGTGACTTCTGTCCCATAAGAATAAAATGAAGTGGTACCTGTTTGGGGAGTCCCTGCTTCTCAAGTGTTATTCTGTGAGAACTCTTCTTCCTGTTGCTCCTAACTTGCTGAACTTCTAAAAGCAGGCCAGTAAGGATTGCTGGGTAGACAGGAATGATGAAATTTGCTATTCTTTGGACTTCATAATCCTTTAAAGGCCTGATCTTGCATACATTTTCTTTCTGACAGGTTTGGGTGGGTTTGGCTTTCCCCAGCCCTAATTTTCTGCTGAGGTGATTTTGTGTAGTTTGAATGTTTGTCTTTTTCCCAGTCTAGTGGAAGGTGTGGGCTGTGTCTGAACAAAGGGTTCTCTTCATCTGTTTGTAGTTTGTTCACTGCAGCTCCAAGATTCCCATCAGTTAGGAACCCATGGAACACTAAATGATGGAGAACACATCCTGGGGGCAAGCATCCTGCTGGCCTCTAAAACCCAGCAAAGCCTCCACTCTGTTATCCTGTGGGACAACGGTGGGAGAAAAGGCTGCCTGACTTTATATGCACTTTGTACACTGATACTGAAATAAACTCTCCCATTTTCCCCTTGCAGGAACATCATTTGCAACGGGCTATCTCAGCACAGCAAGTTTTCAGAGAAAAGAAGGAGAGCATGGTTATCCCAGTCCCTGAAGCAGAGAGCAATGTCAACTACTACAATCGTTTGTATAAAGGAGAGTTCAAGCAACCAAAGCAGTTCATTCACATCCAACGTAAGTTACAGACACTGGGGTTGTTGGGGGTTGTGGTGTCTGTTCAGCCCCTCCTTGTTGAACCTGAGTAACCTTTGTCTTGAGGTCAGAGTTGCTACAGTGGTCAGAAAGTGGGAGGATGCGGAAATCCATTGATATCTGTAAATTCCAGTGTCTTCTCAAGTTGTGGAAGAATTGAAGGTTGCTGGTGAATGTGGGGGTTTTGCTGCTGGGTTTGTTTCTGGGCTCTGTGCTGATGCTGTGTCCATGTGCTGTGGCTGCTGAGCCTCATCCTGTCTCTTGGGCTTCCAGTATTCTTGACCCAGCCTCTCTTGTGTTTTTTTCCTTCCTAGCCCTGAGAAGGCATAACTGAACCTGCCTGGCTGCCTCCTGGTTGCTTCTACTGATGCAGGGAGCAGGAGAGAGGTTGTCTTGCTCACCTGTTAACTCCAGAGTTCCTATAAGTGCAGATCAATAAACCAGAAGAGTTTTTGTAATGGAATCAGCCTTTGTCCTGCTGCTCATAATAAGAGTTCTGGCAGGGCAGGGCAGCTCTGCTGCCACTGGAGCTCAGGCTGTTCTGGATTACAGTCACTTTTCTCTGAGTTTGGCTACAACTGAAGAGTTCCATTTCAGCAGGGAACTCTTGAGTTTATTTTGTGGATAAAACAAAGTATTCTGCATGAGCTTAGCTTGTTGTGTCTTACAAGATCTCATTAATCTAAACTTGTGGGCTCTGGATTAATTTTAACACCTCTTTTGGTTGATGTCCTGTTGACAAGTGACACACTCTTACAGTTGAGTTGTTCCTTGGCACACACACCATGTTTGTCCTTTGCAGGATGTGGTTCTGGAGGTTATTTGGTCACTTGGATTCCTCCCAGGAGTTACCTTTGTAGCAAAACCTTTGATTCAGTTATTGCATCATTTCTCACCAATGTGGTGAAGTGTCCAGTTTTTCCACTTATTTACAAAATAGGAGATTTTGGAAATAATGTGTTCAGGGTCCTCTGTGATGCAGCAGAGACCATGGAGGTGATGGTGAAAGATCAACTAAAAGGAATTGTTTCTCTCCTTAATAAAAGAAACAAACTTGCAAGCATGGCAGGCAGAATGAACTGAAACCACGCTGCTGATTGACGATTGTATTTTATTCTCTTCTTTGTTGGACACTGCCAGAAACACTGTGAATACTGTTAATAAGCATGTCTAAAAATGTTAAGTATATTATGCCAAAATTTTCTTTGTCTTGTTGAGACTCATAGTCTTTCTGGACGGAATTACAGAAGGTATTTGAGCTGAAGATAAATATCAGATACTGCTCCAAGATAGTTTTTCCCACATATTCTGGTTGGAGTAGGTGTGATACAAGGCAGCTTTATGCTACATAAACTGCTTAGAAATTCTGTTTTAATGCTAAAAGCACAAATAGCAACAATACCCACTTTGGCCAGGGAAGTTATGTAAACTGATGAAAAGTGCCAGGCGGGCACATACTATAGCCCGTACTTACTGGTGGGTATTTCTGGCAAATCATGTTTTGCTGGGATTCTGGTGGCCTAAGATTTTAATATTTTTTTACATTCTTTTATTTAGATCAGTGGTTCCAAGCAGAGAAAAGGTAATTTATTTGTAAAGCCTGGAATTAGTGAATAAGCAAGGTTGCAGGTATTAGTTGACCTCAGTAGCACCAACACAGGTGATGTTGAGCTGAATGTAAAGAAAAAGCCTTGAAATATTCTGATTATTCCAGCATGATTAATAATTTTCCAATATTTGTAGCATCAATAACATGGAGATGCATTTTAAGTTATTGATAATCAGCAAAGAGATGAAGTTGATATGCTTGGACCTAGAATTAGAGCTAAGGGGATGGAAGACAACAAGTGTCCCTCACAGAAACAATTAACCAATGTTCATTAAGTGGGGAATGAACTCCAGTCATCCTTAAAAGGTGAACTTTTTGACAGAAAGTTTCTCTTTCATTCTTTGGTTAGGTGACCTTCTGTTATTTATCAGTTTGCTGCCTTGGCTCAGGCCTGGTCGCTGGTGTTGGCACAAGAGGGTGGCAGGGCCGTGGTTTGCTGAGGAGGGAAGGCAGCGGAACAGCTCATTTCAGTGGTAACTCGTGCCTGTGGCAGCTTCAAATGAGTGTGGAACCACAGCCTTAATTTAGTTAGCTAAATGAAATTAGTTAATTTAGTTAAGTTAAACCCAGTCCAATGTAACTTCACTGAAAAACAAATTGCATTTGTGTGAGTTGGTACAAACTCGGTTCCTAGGGGAGCTCAGGTAAACAAAAGCAAATCCCTCTGGCGGGTACTGCTGGGAGTGGGTGGAGTGGCAGAGGATGGGAACTGGGATGTTGTGTTTGCAACAACAATGACTAAACCAGCAAGTTGTGAGCATTCCTGGAGGAAACTTTCCAGGTGGGATCACTGGGGCCTGGCCAACAGTGCCCTGTAGAAATGCAGACATTCTGGAGGAGAAACACTGGCTTCATCCCGAGTCAGGAAAATGTCCCAGGATGTAGCAGGAGGTGTCCCTGTGGACTGGAACACAGAGCTGGTTCTCCAGCAGCTCCTGCAGGCCTCAGTGAGCAGCTCCCCCAGCTGCCATGGCTGGGGCAGGACCGAGGGAGTGATGGATGGTTCCATCCACGGCGCATAAACACCTGGGTCTTGTGATGGCTCTGGAAGCCAGGGAGCTGCCACGCTGCAGGCCAGCTCCAGGGTGAAAAATGGCTTTTTCTGGAACAATTTCAGTTCACTCGGTGCTTGGGGAAAGAAGAAAACTGGTAATTACAGATATTACTAAAAGTGTGTTTTGAGGAGTGGTGAACGAACGTCAGGGGAGGAGGACACTTCCACAGGTGTCCCAGAGCTGTGACAAGCCAGCTTGGGGTTGATTAACTCCAAAGGAGAAGAGGTAGCATTGCATTTCCTGAGGCTCTCACACCTCCCCAGGCTGCTGAGAGTTTGTGGCCATCCTGTCTGCACTGAAGCAGGTGGAATGCAGCTACTGCTTCCATCCCTTCAGTGTTACTAACCTGCACCCCCATGTAAACCCCCTCTATTCGAAAGGGAGCCACCCTGATAAACACAGGTCATGACAAATAGAACATTGCTGATAACAGAAGAGCATTGCTGGCAGGTATGAAAAGAGGGATATGTGACAGGGGCTACTGCTGTTCTCCCAGGAGTGATGGGGGTTTGTTTAAGAAAATGAGACTGGATTTGTTTGATGTGTGGTGATCCTGGCAAGTACCTGTTGGATGCCTTTTATCTTCTCATCTTGAATGTTTGTCAAAATACTGAGCAGAGAGCGGGAGGGACCCCCTGCTTCCAGCTGAGGTGCACCTTGGGGTCGCTTCAGGTGCTGGCAGTAACCTGCCTCCCCTCCTGGAGACCCATCACTAATATCCATGGCGTGTTCCTGAGGGTGATAGGTGGTTTTAGATGCTTTTTGATGGAATAGTTGGGCTTCTTATTTTCTTTTTGCTACTCTTGGTGTCTCCTGGTTACCTCTCACTTGAGCCTGTCTGATTTTATTCTGGAGGGTGGATGGTTCAAGACCTTTTAGTGACTCTTCTTTTCCCATTGTGGAAATGAAGTTTACTGGCACTGCTCACAATTTACAGGTGAACAACATCACATCCTCTCTGTCACAGATCCTCCTGCTCACTGATATTCTGGCTTGGAAGAACTGGCTGGAAACATTTTGTTCACGGGGGTTATTGAATTATCTACTGACAGGCAATAGGTTGACATCTTTCTGGTGTGAGACCAACATGTGCCTGAGGGCAAACAAGCAGTGCCTTTTGTGGACTTTAATGGATTTCAGTCCACATGTGAGCAGTGATCTACTGGAGAGGCAGATCTGATGTTGAAAGCTGCAGTTTAATACACAGTTAATTGTTGGAGAGCTCTTGGTCACATGCCCAGTGCCAGTGTCTTAAATAAACTTGCCATGCAAGTTGTATTACTGAATTAATATTGCCAGCAATTCGTGACACATAGCTGCAGCCTGTTATTAATTTCTCCTCAAATAAATTGTTACAGTGTGTGGTAGGTCAGAGAACTCTTGTGGCCAAGTGCTGCTGTCACAGTTGGTACAGTTGGGTGGTGTCTCCTCTGAGAGGCACCAGCTTGAGCTGAAGATGCTGAGGGACTGCTTTTTAGCCCTTCCCAGCTGCATCTGGCTGAGTTTCTGTCCCTGACCAAATAAATAAATAAATACTGGGAGTGGTTTAGCTCATTTATTGCACTGGATTGCAGAGAGAGTGGTCTTGGGCAAGGCTGAGATGTGGAAAGGCACTGCTTACCCGCTGCCTGTGGGAGGGAAGATACTGGGATTCGCTTTAAAGATGTCGTTTTGTGGTTTTCTTTCGATCCTGGTCTCTCCCAGGTTTTTGTTTTAAGGTGCTCTCAAAGCACACTGGGCAGTAGCAGAGTTTTTTAAATGAGCACTTAGTATAGCCACGAGCTAAGGGCACAGAGATAAGATAGTGCTGTTTGTGTGTTAAGGATAGACTATATTTCTTCAGACCTATTAACTGCTGTTATTCCAGTGCTGATTGAATCACTGGGAGTGTTGTACTTGGTGTGTCACCTCTTCAAGTTTTTATTAGGTGTGCAATTAATGTTTCTATTAACAGTTCTTACTGTCACATGCAATTTACACATACTTGTTGTAAAATTTTATTTTTGCTGTGCTACCTGAATGAGAACTTCCTTCTGCTTTTAGTAGGACCAGAAACTTTGTCAGGTATGGAAACTAATTAGCACAATTAGTAATAAAGACATGAGCTTTGCTGAGAAGTTGAGAACTGACTATTGGGAGAGTGTGAAGGAGTTGTCAGGCTCTACGTCCACAGCTGAGGTGGTTTTGGAGAAGTAACAGTTCCCACAGCACTGATTTAGGATTTTTACAGTTACATAAAACAAGAAAAAGTTTAGTTTGTTAAATGTTTTAACACTTTAGGTTTGGTGTACTGTTGAAAAATGGGCAACTGAAATTATATTGGAACTTCAGTGTAAATGCTTTTTTTCCAAGTGTGGAATTTGATCAAAAATTGTCTTAGTTCTTAATGATCTTACCGTGATATTCTGGAGGAGCTGTGTTATAGCAGTACTATCAAGCATCTTTGCTCCTGTTTTGCGAAGATATTTTAAAGTTTCTGCGCCTATCAGCCCTTCAAGTCACTTAAAACGAAACTTCTTGGATTCCTTTTGTATTGGAAGTTGGAGACAAGCAACTTCTAACTGCTGTGTGTTACACAGGGAAACTTTTTAGCATTAAAAAAGTATTCTGGCAGAGAAATGCTGGTCTGGAATTTCATCAGTCCTTTTTGATTTCTGATTGCAGATGTGTGTCCAGAGTGTGTTACTTACCCAACGTTTCAATTTCTTGTGTTCCAGCCTTTAATCTGGACAATGAACAGCCAGATTATGATATGGACTCTGAGGATGAGACCCTACTGAACAGGCTGAACAGGAAGATGGAAATCAAACCGCTGCAGTTTGAAATAATGGTTGACAGACTCGAAAAAGCCAGTTCTAGTCAGGTATGGTGTGAAGAAATCACTGAGAGGTTTTGCTTTCCTGGGGGCTGGTTCTGGGTGGCTGCTTGGTTTTATTTCCTGCTGCCAGGAGGAGTGTGTTTGTGTGAGTCTGCAGTTGCACAGAAATCACATTGCTGTCTCTTGTGTCAGTATTGGTAACTTCAGATAAAACAGGTGGGGAAGGAGCTTTTGGGGTTGCAGGGGTTGGTTTTAAATTTTAATTCCTCACCACAATGTGTTAGAGAGGACAAGGTACAACTTGTTTTGCCACTGTTGGTATGGAACAAGCTTGTGGTGATCAGTAGGCTATAAATATATGAGAATCCAAATTTTGTTACACTTGTTTCTGCTGGACACTGCCTTTGGTTGATTTTTGAGGGTTGGAAGCACAGACAGTGAATTAACCATGTCCCAGTGTTAAATCAGATCCTGAGGTGTTCCAGGAGGGCAGTGTCTGGAGAAGGGTCTTACAGCCCAAAATACTACTCCAAAACTACATCTGAGGGGTCAGTTTGTGCAAGTCAAGTTTGAAACAGGTGGAATTCTTTCCCAGTGGGATGAGGCTTTGTGGGAGTGAAAAATCCATGGCTCTGCCTCAGTTCCATGGCTCTGCCTCAGTTCCTTAGCAGGATTTAGTTCAGTTAAAAAGCCAAAATACTGTATTTTCTCCATCTTGGAGCAGCTTCAGAAAGGCAGAGATTTCTTACTGTGCTAAGAAAATGGGAATGAAGGGAAAAAATAGGGAATACATTGGATGATCCTTGTTGAACATGGACTTGTTAGAGCTTTGATAAAGACAACCCTGTTTTGGCTTTCAGTTCAAGCCATTCTGGTGATCGCTTTTAGTGATATTCATCCTTTTTGTGCTGGTTTCACCTTTCCTTGCTGGAGTAATAAAGTTAAATTTAAGATTTGAAAGATGCTTTTCAAAAACAATGTGTTACAAGAATACAGATTTTAAATTTTTTTCTGTGAATAAAAGCGACTCTTGCAGGTCGTTGGAGCCTGGGAAGGGAAAGTGGCTGGTGGGGTTTGAGTGCTCTCAAATGCCACCTGGGGCTACCTCTCAATTCCCAGCCTGCATGCCTTAGCCCTGGAATATTAAAGGATGCTGCTGGGAATGCCTTCCCTGCCAAGGAGGAGTTCCAGGCATTCCTCCTGGGCATTCTGATAACCTGATTTAGGCAGGGAATACAAGGACTGCGTCTGCAAGCAAACACAAGCACGCAGGGTCAGCTTAACTTTCCCAACTGTGTGTTCAAGGCAGACTTGATTTATTTTTTTTAAGAAATATGTTAATGGGAAAAAGGGAGCAGAAGACAAACAAAACTGAAATGAATTACAAGCAGTATTTCTTCCGTTCTTTTAAAAACAGTTCAGTGCTTTTCTAATTCTACCACAGATTGCAGAGGGTTTATTCTGCTCTGGCTGGAATTAACACTTCCAGAGTAGCCATGGTTACACTTAGGATTTCCTTATTTTCCAAAATGTGTTGTTTCCTTTTTTTGCTTCTCCTAACATAGGGACAAGATTTAATTTTGACACATTGCAAAAGTGCAAATGAAGTTGTTCAGTTGATATTTTGCGAATTATGGGGAAGATGAAGTCCTGCCTGACTTCCTTCTAAGTAATACTAGAGATACTATTTTCTTTTTATTTAATGAATGAAGGTGATATGAGCCTGTTAAACTAATGTACTGCTTAGTGATATTTTGCATTTATTTAGAGTCTGATTTCCATTTAAAAAGCTGAACACAGATTTAATTTTTACCTTTAAATTACCTGTGTAGAACCACCACCTGCTGAAATAACTGAGCAAACAAGTGAACAGCTTTGTGTCTCCAGGCTGGAGTAAACAAGGATGGGCATTGCCCTTTTCTGTCACAAAGTAAACATTTTGGGGGGAAATAATTAAGTAGTGAATTCACTTCTAGGGGCATCAACATTCACCTTCAAAGAATTACACATTAGTAAAGGTTAACCAATAAGAAACATTTTTTTAGGGAAAAGAAAGTCAAATTAAGTGATTCCCAAATCATGACCTGTAGAATATATTAAGTTCTTTCTGTCTTGTGCTTGTAGCTGTTTCAAACAGTGTTTTTCGTCATGAAATCTTCATGGAAGTTTGACGGGGAGTTCCAGACCACTGGATGGACGAGATGATGCTGCTGGTTCAGAAAAATTGGGAACTCTATATTTAACTTGGGAAGAACAGCTGGTGGCTTCAATTTCCATCAGTGGTTTTTCATCCCTTTACTCTGGTGCTGGAAAGTGACAAAGTTTATGCAGAAAATGCGCGGTTGGTGCGAGTGTGTGGTGACTTTCCCTGCAGCCCATCCCAACTGCACCTTTTCCCTGTTCTCCTGCAGCTTGTAACCCTTCAGGAAGCGAAACTGCTGCTAAATGAGGATGACTACCTGATCAAGGCTGTCTATGACTACTGGGTGAGGAAGCGCAAGAACTGCCGGGGGCCCTCCCTCATCCCCCAGATCAAGCAGGAGAAGAGGGATGGCTCCACCAACAACGACCCCTACGTGGCCTTCCGGAGGAGAACTGAGAAGATGCAGACCAGAAAGGTGACTTGGCAGACTCTGCTGCTTGAAATTTTGAATTTCTCCCTTGACAGGAATAATTTGGATCCCTGTCCAGCATCTTGCCAGGGGACAGTTTACCATCCAGCCATTTTTTGAGCTGGAGTTCAGAGCAATGCCTGGCACACAAACAACCTGCTGGGTTGGAAGCTTCCCTTTCTGTGGGAAAAGGGGAAGCAATTGCCCGGTTTTTGTGTTTGTAGCACGGAATGATTTGAACCAGGAAATCTGTAATCACCCAGCATTTTGCTTTGTGCACGTGTACAGCCTTGCTGTGTGTGGAATCAAGTATTGCAGGCTTGAATTCCTTCTTCTGACAAACTTGCACTGGGTTGATCTGGAATCTGAGCAAAACCTGAGGAGAAATGGCTGAAAACTTCTCCTCAGATTACTCTTAAAACTGGGTTTGTTTGCTTTTTGTGGCTTTGTTTGCCAAGTAGGATCTGCTTTAGGAAAAGCTGCTTTGGAGTGTCCTCATGAGCCTCATTTGCAGCAGCATTATGTAACTTTATTTTTGCAGTTTGTGCCTCATGGCTTTTGCTTTTGACTAAAAATTTGTTTCATCTCTCAACAGAACCGAAAGAACGATGAAGCATCTTATGAGAAGATGTTGAAATTAAGGAGGGAGTTTAGCAGAGCCATAACAATTTTGGAGATGATTAAGAGGAGAGAGAAAACAAAACGGGAGCTGTTGCATTTAACGTTGGAAGTTGTGGAGAAAAGGTAAAATTCCAGATTATAAAAACCAAGGTTTTAAATTTTCATTAAATGGCTTTGAAAGCATCTCTTAAAATTTATTTATTATAGCACCAGGAACTTCAGAAGCTAAAAGAGAAGGGGTTTGTGTAGATGGTTGGAAGACACTGGTTTGTGTCTTTCAGACATTTCCCAGTGGAAATGCAGCACTGTAGTTTTAATCCTGTCTTTTTCAGGTACCATTTGGGTGATTATGGAGGTGAAATTCTCAATGAAGTGAAGCTGAACAGACCCGAAAAAGAGATGGGCACAACTCCATCCTCTCTCCACAATGGGAACCACCACAAAGTTCAAGAATGTAAAGTTAAGGTAAGATTTTTTTTTTTTTTTTTCCTGCAGTGAGTCTCTTGTTCCTGAGATCATCATTCCTTTGGATATACTTTCAATTCAGGCATGTCTCTGAAGAAATAACCTGAAATATTAGGAGTTAAAGTGCTTGGGGGTGAGGCTGAGAGTTGAAGATCTCTGGAAATTTGTATTTAGCACCTGCGACACCTAGTGGTCCCAGAATTCCGTACAAACCCCTGAATGCCTGGTTCTCCAGGAATTTTGGCACTCCTCATGTTTCTCCTCTGGTTCCCAAGCCGAGCTCCATTGCTGGAGTTAGTTTCATTCAGGCTGTTACTGATGACTGTTAATTCGGGGTAAATTGAAACACCTTTTAAAACTGCACTGCTGTTTCTCCTTCAAATGGAGAATTTTGCAAGTGAAATAATCTTTTCAAACGGGAGCTTTGAAGTTTAATAACATTTGTGTTCAAGTGGACAGTTCAATATCGATGGAGTTGCTCACTGCAGAGGATTTATGTGAGAAAAATCTTAAACAGCCAGCCCAAATACCATCACATCTGTTCAAAAGTGTCAGCTCTGTGAGAAACAGGAAACAAATTAAATTGTTCCTTTTGAACATGTCTGAGCCGTTCAGAAAATTGAAAGCGCCGTGGAAAAATGAGATCTCAGAAAATAATTGGGAGAGGAATTGCAATTACAACATCCTGAGTGCAGTGCAGAGCGAGGAGCCTCTTAGGCAGTCATACGGCTTGAGAGCTCTGTTTGTTGATAAATACCTGTGCAAACAATCAGAGGCAAAGTTCTGGGGTTTAATGTGTCCAGTCAGTTCTGCACGATGTGTCTCAAACGTCTGCAGAGCCTTTGGAAGACAAGCAGTCACGTCTTCAAGTAATTCAGTTTTCTCTTCTCGTGCCTTGGTTTTTAGAAGTGTGTGTTTGTTCTTCCCGAACAGCATCCTCACCACTCCTCTCTGAAGGAGGAGGTGTCCGACGTTGTCCGTCAGAAGAAGAAGTACCTGAAGAAGCCCAAGCTGGAGTGTGTGGTGACCCCCCAGCCCCTGGCTGAGCCCCTGCCCGTGCTCAGCAAGAGCGATATCAAACAGTACGACTTCCACAGCTCCGATGAGGACGAGTTCCCACAGGTAACCACCAAAACCTCGGTGTGCTCAGGGCAGGAATTTCAGTTACCTGGCATTTGGCCAGGCTGGCTTGTCCCGGCTCTGAACTGATTTAAAAGCTCCTTGCATAAACTGTTTTCCTTCCAAGCTGTGATAGATAAATGTGGCAGTTCATGTTATATAAACATAAACTTTTATAATAAATACAATTATACAAAGGTGACAGTTGGGACAATGATGTTGTTTTCTGCTCTAGGTACCCTCACCCGTGTCAGAAACAGAAGAAGAGAATGATCCTGATGGACCTTGTGCATTCAGGAGAAGAGCAGGATGCCAGTATTATGCTGTAAGGCTGTGCTCTTGGGTTTACTGGTGGTTTCTTTCAGTTTAGGTTGGCATAGTGCTGATGCTGGAGTTGTTCTGTTCCCACTCTCACCACCAAAGCTTTGATGCTTTGGTGAGTCCAAAGACAATTCCAAAAACATCCCCTTTTCTGCTTGGCTCCGAAGGGCCCAAGCTGAAGCTTCCCTCTTATTTAGAATTTATCCTCCTTTCTTTTTTCCCGAAGCCTGTGAGTTAATTCCTTTGCCAAAAGGTGTTGAGATGACTGAAGAATTTTATTTTTATTTTCTCCTACTTTTCCCTTGCTGTTAGAAGCAGAGTATTTAACAGCCTCAATGTTAGAGTTTATTTTTTAACTACTGAAGCCATTGGAGTTTTGGTTAACTCAGCATAAACCACATGTTCTGTCCTGGAGCCCGTGCATGATAACCAGCAGTGCCCCAATCCAAGCACCCTCTGAGTGAGGATAAAATTGCCTTTTCTTTCTTCACAGCCTCGTTTGGACCAAACGAATTCTTCGTATGAAAGCCCAGAATTGGCAGAATTGGACAAACTGAGGTTCAGGCATTGCCTTACAACCCTTACAATCCCAAGGAGGTGTATAGGATTTGCAAGGAGGAGGATTGGCAGGGGTGGAAGGTACAGCTGGGTTATTTTTACTCTTCATTCTCTTTCAAAGGATAAAAGTATTAAAAAGAAATAATGCAATTAATGTTTTTCCTCCTCCTCTTTAATCAGGGTTATTATGGACCGAATATCCACAGAACATGATCCTGTCTTGAGGCAGATTGACCCGGAAATGCTGAACAGTTTTTCAAGCTCTTCCCAGACTTTAGACTTTTCTTCTAATTTTTCACGGACCAATGCTTCCAATAAACATTGTGAAAACAGACTGTCCCTTCCTGAAATCCTAAGCAATATCAGATCATGTCGACTGCAGTGTTTTCAGCCCAGGCTACTCAATCTCCAGGACAGTGATAGTGAAGAATGTACCTCAAGGAAAGCAGGGCAGACTGTGAATAATAAAAGAGTCTCTGCAGCATCTGTAGCTTTATTGAACACCAGCAAGAATGGCATATCAGGTAGGCAAGGGTTTGGCTTCTTCTGGGATCGAAAATACTGAGTTTTGGTGGGTTTGCCTTGTGGCTGGACTGGTAAGATCTTCTGACCACACATACAACCTGACTGTTTTCTATTTCTTCAAACAAACAGAAACTTGCCACAAACAGTGCTCTTCTTCCTGCTTTGCTTCCATTAGAATTTGAAGTGCTGGATTCAAACATTATTCAAAGTAGGGATTCTGCTCATATTAAGAATTGCTTAGGTCTAATTGAGTCTTAATGGCACTAATTGGTCTAACCTTGTTTAAGGGTAGAAGAATGCTCATTGTGAATGCAAAACAAACCTGGTGGATTCTTGGGGAGGGTGGGTGTGGCTCATTTTTGTTGTCAGTTTTTCTTTTTGACTCCAAAAAATGTAGGAAGTTCCCGAGTGCCCTGAGCAGGTGTGAAAAGGTCTGAAAATGGTAAAAATGGTGATAGTGGAAGCATCCAGTGATGAAAAAATTGCTTTAAGATTAAATTAAGCAGTGTTTGCACCACTTGCTTCATGAGCTCGAGTTGTAATGGCTCAAGTTTTAGCACTGTCACTTCTTTATAATCTTAAGGGAGTCATAATCATATGATAATCCAAAATTCTGAAACATTTGAGATAAAGCAAATGAGATCTACAACAGCAAGCACCTGAGTGTATCCCATCTCCATCCTGTGTTGTAAACCAGGATAATTAAATAATAGAACAGATTGACTCTGAATTCCATAATTTCTGTGGTTGTGGAATGTTCCATCTCTCTCAAAGCTGCAGGAATGGGTATTTAATCTGCAGTAATGTATCTCTGGAATTCCTGTGTGCTGTCAAATGTCTTGTTCTGACAGAGGCACAGAATATTTATTCCAGCCCAATACTTCCACAGCTTTTCAGTGTGGTCACTGTAACCTTCAGATTGTTCTCTCCCATGAAAAGATTGGCACAGGAGCATTTTCCTGCTGCGTGAAAAGAACAGATAGAATGTACTATATATTTTATATAATTATTTCTTGGAAGAACTAGAAGGCCTGGGGAGTCACAGCTGTGGCAGAAAGGGGCAGTTCAGTGCGATGGGATTATTGATAAACAGCAAGAGCTGTTAAAGAAATAGCTGAAAAATGAATAAAACCGAATCTGATGGAGCTAAGCCACTTTTTGGAGGAATAGTAATAAACTTGTGGTATAATTTTAGAAATCATCTGAGGAATATGTTTAAATTAAATGGAAATCCCTCAGCAGTTGAAGTATATTATGCCTGAAATTTATGGCTGGGGAGGACCTTTTTTGTCACAGATTGAAATTACAAACCAGATCCTGCAGTTCTGGAGCAGGATCAGACACAAGAGATGACAGAATTCTTCCCCAAATAACTGCACCAGCAAGAGGCATTCCTGTTGGGTTTTCTCACTAGAAAATAGGGAATACATTTTAAAAGGGCTGGCCAGAGTCTGGTTGTGCATTAAATGAGCACAGGCACTGTCACCACATTTATTGAAGTCATTCTCTTTGGGAAGTAATTGTTGAACTCAGTTGATTTTACAGCTGATTTGATATTCCCTCCGGAGGAAATGGTGGCAGTACTTAAATTGATTTTTTTTTTTAACTATTTTATTTTAGGACTTGGGAGTTGCTTTGGTTTTTGGTGCACAAGAATATTTAAAATTACCTCCGTGTTATATTTTTCCCTATATCAATAAAGCAACTCCGGTATTTCCTCAAATGCATTGTACAAACAGAATTTTTTGTATTTTGGAAGTATGTAACTAGACTTCTCTTCAAAATCCCTAATGAGTGCATGAATCAAGAACCAATTTTTTGAGCTAAATTACTCTCTTGCTCATGTTGTAAGCACTGCAAATGGGAAAAGCGTGTCCCTGAAGAGAGCACAACTGCACATGATGCTACTCCCAGCTAAAAGATTTTACTTACGGAACAAACTTTTACCTTTTAGAGGTATTTTTTTTCACCAGCCTTAAATACCACGTAGGAGTAATTAATGGAATGCCACTTTTGGGGCAGCCTGCAAGATGATCTTTGATTAAAGCCTTCAAGTCCTGAGAGAAGTGACATAATAATGCAAACCTTCCAAGGAGGAGAGGAGCCTGTGAGTGAAAGCTGAAGTGACTTTTTGACGCTGTTGTGGTGCAGTTTTTTAGTCCACTCAGACTCTCATAAAATAAAAGCCCCCTGAAGCTGCAGAGCTCTTAACCCTGACCTCGAAGACTGCCTTGGGGCACAGTGAAAGTTTGCTTTTTTTTTCTCTAGGACCTTCCAGGTGTTTGATTTGGCAGAAGCCAATGATATTTAATGTGCTAATGAACATCTGCTGGTTTATAACCAGGTGAACAGCTGAGCTCAGCCTGGCTCCTGAATAAATATCTGAAATTCAGGCACATAAAGGCACAGTGAGGGAATACTGAATTCTGGAATTACCTTCCCTGTATCCTGTAATAGACTATTCCATGACTCTGTGGTCTGTGACAAACTGGGAAGGAAGGGAAATTGAAAACATGAAATCTAACCTTGTTCTTAAACAGCTTTCTAGAAAACAAAACACATTTTCTGGGATTTGTTACCGCAGAACTTAAAAATAGAAATATATGTAATATTCCATAATGCTGTTCTTGGCCCTGGTGCCTTCAGCAATGCCGTGTGTTTTGTGAGGGAATGTAGCAGGTTGAGCTGACTTAACTTGGAATTTAATTCTAGGTAAGAATCTGCAAGAGGAACAAAGTAAATGCAAAATAAACTTAGGCTGGAAATTTTAATATTGCTAGGGTTTAAAAGGAGTAACTTTTAAGTAATTGGACTTCAAAGTGCTTTCCTGACATGGTTGAAACCTGCTTTAAAAATGTAGCAGTAAAGAAGTTTCAGTACTAATTTCTAAGCAGTCCAAGTCCTTATTCTGGTATTTTTTCCACAATGGAATTTCAGGACAACCTCAAGTACTAAAAGTGGTAAATGGAAGGGCCAAACCCTGAAAGATGGGTCACTGTGTGTTTTAAAGTTAGCTCAGTGGCTCTTGATAGGAGGGTATTCCTGCAGATTCCAGGTGTTTGAGGTGCAGCACAGCTTCAGTCTTGGAAAAACAGGGTTGGGGATAAAGTGTTGAAATGTATTCATGGGAATCTTTGAAAAGTGAATTCTCTCTTTACTTGCTGCCAAGAGAACTCAGTCCTTAGCTTACCTGCACACAGCTCAGGTTTTAGCATGAAACCCCTGTCAGTATTTCCAGTTTACCAAGTGTGCAGTTCTTCAGGGGGAGAATATTAAAACCAGCTTTTCTAAGTTCATTCCTTTCTTGTGTTGGCTCTGTGAGCTAACTGGGCTGCCATTAACCTGGTTCTCAAAAATAAATTTATTGTGGCACCCCTGAACTCTTACTCCATTTAAAACAATAATCGGCAGAGAAAATCTCCCGTGCCAGAGGTGTGCTTCCCTCAGAATCCATTCTGGTGTTGGTGTAAGGGACTGTAGGAAGGGGAATTGTCCAGGAATCAGCTCCTGGTGTTCACTGGGAGAGAGGACACCCAGCTCAGCCCAGGGTACTTTGTCCTCAGCTCTGATTTTATGGCCGCGCTGCTTTTCTGAAGGCCAGGAAAGTCATTTCTCTTAAGCTTTTGCCTAAAGCTACTGGAGAGAAAACCACCAAAAACAGAAACTGCTTAAAAGCAACGAAGAGCTCTGAATTCTTTTGTTACGACTCGATTCATTGAGAGAACACGACAAACAAACACAGCTTGACCTCTCCTTTACATAATACGCAAAGATTTTGGGTGCATCTGATGTGATTTCTGTTGTCTCCACCCACTCGTTACCCACCTTAGCTGCGCTCTCGCCTTTCCCACGGGCGTGTTTTGTGCAGGCTGTGTGACTGTGGCTCCTTTCTTTCCTGTAGTCACAGGGGGCATCACAGAGGAGCAGTTCCAGACCCACCAACAGCAGTTGGTGCAGATGCAGAGGCAGCAGCTGGCCCAGCTGCAGCAGAAGCAGCAATCTCAGCATTCCTCCCAACAGACCCATCTGAAAGCACAGGTACTGCTCCCACCCTGCCCTGTCCTCACACTTCCCGTTGTTTGTGGTGCCGCTCATCTCTTATCGACCAAACAGGACACCCCAGCCAATGTGGGGCATTTTAGAGGGAGTGCAAAACTCTTTGCTCGGAGTTTTTTTAATAAGTTGGCTGCATTTTACAAGTTGAGTGAGAGACTTCGTAGCTGAATGCGTTACCTGCATCCGGTTATTGGTGTAAAAATGTCAGTGTGTGCTCTCAGCTGTTCGTGTTTTCACTGGTTTTGTCCTCCTGTCTGTGAGTGCTCTGAAGAGACTTTATTAAAATTACCTTCTGAGGTAATGTGTTCTGTTGTGAACAGATGTTCAGTGAGCACTAAAAATTGATACCTCTGACAGGAAAAAGGGAGCTTTGCATGTTTGCATATTGTGGCTTCTAAAAGAATCCCATTTTTCCTCTGGAATCCCTTGCAAAGGAAGAATGTTTTTCCATTGCACTTAGTTTTCTGTTAGCTTTCTCCCAATAAAACATAAAAGCTGTTGCTGTTGTCTGTTACTAGGAAAATGTGTATTACTTCGAGCATTTTATATCTAATTGCTTGTGCTGTTTGTCCCTTCCCCTCAGTGTTTTTTACTTCAATTAATCAGGGATTCTGTGTTGGCAGATACTGATGACATTTTTTGTAAGTGTAAAGACACGATGCCAAAATATTTAAACAAAACAAATGAATTTTTTGGATCTTTAAAACACTTCAAGCTTCTGTGCAAAGTCATTTTCTTAGTTAATATAAATTGAAATTGCAGAATTGATGTTCTTTCCACTAAGAATGGTGAGTCTTTCCAGTAGAAACTGGACTAACAGAGTGGGATTCCAGAACGTGCTGGGCAGTTGTTCTGTGCTACAGGTCACTCTCTGAGAGTGGATGTACCACAAATACTGAACATCCCTGAGATCTGCAGCTACAGAGCATTTGCTGCCTGGAGGCAGAGCAGAGGAGGAGGTTTAAGACATGGTTGTTTTCTTAGAGGAAACTGCTCCAAATGTAGGGAATGTGGTTTGGGTTGGAAGGGACCTTAAAGCTCATCCCCTTAAAGCTCATTCCACCCCCTGCCTTGGGCAGGGACACCTTCCACTGTCCCAGGCTGCTCCTTGGACACTGCCAGGGATCCAGGGGCAGCCACAGCTTCTCTGGGCACCCTGTGCCAGGGCCTGCCCACCCTCACAGGATTCCTTCCCAATATCCCACCCATCCCTGCCCTCTGGCAGTGGGAAGCCATTCCCTGGCTCCTGTCCCTCCAGCCCTTATCCCAAGGTCTCCCCAGAACCTTTCCCTCTCCAAGCCCTGCAACACACAACAAAAGTGATTTATTGTGCTGAAAGCAGCCCTGGCCACGGCCTGGCTGCATTGGGCAGCACTTGTTTAACACTCATTTGGACACAGATTTCCAGCTTTTCATCAGCCTGGTGACACAGAAATATTCAATGTTGTGGTGCATTAGGTCACACGTAGAAGCCGTATTTGTTTATGTGCTTTGCTTGTGCGCTGTAGCAATCCTAAGGCGTGTTTCATGTTGTACTTGGATAATTGTGAGAACCATCTTCTCCTCTTCCTGCAGGGCTCCAGCACCTCTGACTGTATGTCCAAAACCCTGGATTCAGCCAGTGCCCACTTTGCTGCCTCTGCAGTGGTCAGTGCCCCTGCCCCCGGGCGCAGCGAGGGAACGAAGGAGCAGAACACCAGCCACAACAATATCAATGGTGTTGTCCAGCCTTCAGGTGAGGAGCCCTTAAAAATCCTGGTCTGGAATGAACTGAGAATATCAGCTGGTCTGATTTATCAACTGGTCTTATTGCTGATATCTAAATATTAATAAACAACAACAACAAAAATCGAATGTATTAGTTGTGGTCGTTTTAAATATTGTTCTGTAAAGTACTTTGGAGCAATGGTTTGAATCGTGGAATATCTTGAGCTGGAAGGGACCCACAAGGACCATCAAAGTCCAACTCGTTGCCCTGTACAGGACAGCCCCAATAATCCCACCCTGTGCCCGAGATCCAGTATATGTTGTTAAAATGGATATAAAACCACCAAGTGCTCTTCACCTTGGAAGAGCTTAGTTTGCTTTTCCTTTGGTAGTCTTTATCCTCTAATAATCTGCTCTGATCAAAAGTGTAAATGACAGCATTTTAAACCAGTGTGTGTAATGAAAGAATAAATCAACTGCTTGAAACATTAAGTACTTTGAGAAGGAAATGGAAAAGTTGATTCATTATTTGGTTGTTACCTCACTTGTATGTTCAGCCAAAAACGTACTAACCAGCCTTTACTGGCAATTCTTCTGGCATCACTGGGAGCTTCAGGTTTCACTGCATTTAGGATTTGTCCCAAAAAGTGCAGCCAGTGGCATTCAGTGCCCCCTCCCAGCCCTCCTCCCGTGGTGCTGGTTGTGCTGGTGCCGTCTCCACGATGCCAAGAGGCAAATGGGATTTGGGCTGCCAAGACAAAGAAGAGGCTTTTAAAGTAATTTGTTGTTTTAGCAGCTAATGATGTGATTAGTTTTATAGACCTTCTGCCAGGCTGGGTTAATGATAATATGAAATGAATAGAGGGAGAAAAAACACGACTGAATAAAATCAATAAACTGGAGCGGTTCCAGGATAGAGAGAGAGAGATCTGTGTGTAATTGTCTGAGTTCATATCCAAGAGGGCAGTGCTTTGAGGGTGGAAGATCAGGCACATGGGAGTGTGCCATGCTGCCACTTCTGAATTTTTCCATCTTGTGAATCTGTAAAATATGGACATTAATGTCATACACACTCAAAGCATTACCCCTGAGCTTAATCTTTGGCTTTTCATCTAAGAAATGTTACATTTTTAACACCCACCATTTGTTCTGTGTAACAGGAACCTCCAGAACTTTGTACTCCACCAACATGGCTTTATCATCCAGCCCAGGGATCTCAACTGTACAGCTCGTAAGGACAGTTGGCCACAGCACCACAAACCACTTAATCCCAGCCTTGTGCACGAGCAGCCCTCAGCCTCTCCCCATGAACAATTCCTGCCTGCCGAGCGCGGTGCACCTCAACAACGTCAGTGTTGTGTCTCCAGTCAATGTTCATATCAATACACGGACTTCAGCGCCCTCGCCAACAGCCTTAAAACTTGCCACAGTTGCTGCCAGCATGGACAGAGTGCCAAAGGTAACTCCCAGCAGTGCCATCAGCAGTATAGCAAGGTGAGTGGCACAGGGCTGCAGCCTGTGGGTGGAAACAGCAGGGCAGACCTTGCTTTGAACTGAGCCGCGCTGGCAATTTCTTCCAGGGAGCTTTTGACTTGAACATTTCCTGCTAGCTTTGAAACAAAACCGTGAAACAGACCTGCATCTGAACTTGTGAATATTTCCTTTTAAAATAGTCCCAAAAGGATGGACTCCCAAGCTTTCTGGTTCCTAAACAACGGGGGTGTTATCACCGAACCTTAAAGTAACGAAGCCTTAGTGGCTTACCTCATTCACTGAACAAGGCTTAAAGCTCAGTTCTAGCTACAGAGGGGAAACTGCACTACAAGCCCTGCAACCATCAACTTCATTTTGCTCTGGTCCAGTTTCACTCCCTTCTTTCCAACCACTTGTGGTTGGAATCACCACAATCAGAGTCCAGCCTGGGGCCCACCCTCACCTCGCCAGGCCACGGTGCTGCCTCAGCAGTGACTCCCCGACCTCCCCGGGCAGTTTCAGTGCTTCACAGCCCTTGCCATGAAGAAATCCCTCCTATGTCCCACCCAAACCTCCCATGGTGCCAGCTTCAGGCTGTGTCCTCTCCACAGTCATGCCCAACCCTGCGCTAGAGGGAATCTGTTCCACCTCTGAGGGGCTTCTCAGCACCTTCAGCCTCCCAGGAGCACCCTCAGCACCTTCAGCATGGCCATGGCAAACCACAGGAGCTCATTTTGCAAATAACCCCTCAAATAATATCCACTGCCTTTAGGCACCAGTAGTTTTAGTCAACTTCTACTCTGTTTGAATTCTAGCCACCTCATGCAGCACTTTCAGGTAGATTCTGGCAAACTCTCCTCATGTTCCCTCTAAATCGTTGTGTACCAATATTGTAAGGTCCAGGCTGGCACACGTATTTTTATATTTACATACGGATTTATGTGTTACATGTTTATGTAAAACACAAACCAGAGAAGTGACAACCTGCATCTTACGTGTAAAATCATAATTTATAATCGTTTAAGTTGGAAAAGACCTTTAAGATCATCAAGTCCAACCTTTAAGATATTTATTCATTGAACAGCACTATTATTTCAGGATACTTAGGTGTTGTTTCATAGGAGCTTTGCAGTTGGCAAATTTTTCTGAAAATGGCAATATTTGGGCTTTGTTTGAAGTCTCTGCTGGATTGTATGATGTTTCAAAAAATGAAGTCATGTTTGTGAATTGGAAAAGTAAAAAATGGGTTTTAGGAAATGAGTAAAAAATTAGTGCTAAAGCAGAATGAGGGGGAAATTACAACAGCACTTGGGTCATTAACAGAATAACTGATACTGAGTGATCATATCTTGACTTTGTTCCTTCAGGAGAGCTTTTAGTAATTTTATCCTTAATTTAAGCTGGAAATGGACAGTTAAGTGCCGTAATTTTGCGCTGTGGACTAACAGCAGTCGTTGAATGCCAGTATTTACTTTTAAATAACGTTTGCAGCGTGTTACTAAGGTTCCTCCCTGGTCCACGTAACAGCTGTGTGAAAACATGAAAGAAATGACCTGAAGCTGTGTGAGGAAATGTCCTGTTGTGGCTGTAACTGTGGCATCTCCTTCCCTTGCAGAGAGAACCATGAACCAGAGCGCCTGGGCTTGAATGGCATCGCAGAGACCACAGTGGCCATGGAAGTGACATAACCTCCAAGCGGTGTCCCCAGCTGTGCTCACGGTGTGCTCCTTTCTGTTCCAGCTGAATGCAAACACAGCACTCTGTGGATCACAGAGAACTCAGACAGACCTGAATGGACTCGGATTATATCGTGTATTAAGTCGATATATAATGTAAATTTTGTAAAATCGGGAAAATCACTACCTTGTAAAATAGTTTATTTGTATCATCAATATTATTTCTGTTACTTGAATAGTAGATATTCATCATCATGCTTTTGCACTTGAATTTGCAACTGAATGGATTAAAAAATAATTCTTTAATGGGATCATGAGCATGACATGGGATCCTGCATCACTTGTTTAAACTATTTATTTTGCCATGTTTACATTTTGTATCTTGTACAAATAAATGCAACTTTGTGTCTAAAAAAAAAAGTTAAAGATTCATAGCTAGGAAACAAAATTCTTGTAATTTTTTTCTAAAGGAAATGTAAAGTTTTCACTTGGTTCATTTTGTTTCACAATTTGACTAGATGGACTTTTTGGTAAATACTTTAGTGGCATTTCACTGTCAAATATGAAGTTCAAGGCAAAATAGTATTTTCTATTACTGTGCAGGGGAAAGGGATGGATCGATACATGCAAATTTAATGTAGTAACTCACTTTTCCATATATTTTGAATGTATATTTCTATTTATAATACCAGTTTATAAAAAATAATTACACAGCAGAGGAAAAAAAAAAAAACTGACTAGGAAAATTATGCATCTGGCACATCTCCAATTGTGTGCAGATCAGAGAAAATTTTCACCTTGATGCCATTTTATCCGAAGACTGCGTATTTTAACCGGCTTTCAAACTGTACCCACACCACATAAAGGATATTTTACCAGGTATGTATTGCATTCTATATCATTGCAATAATTCATTATTGGATGTCTAGCTATCGAGCCATCCCAGGCGGTGGGGGGGGAGGGAGGGTTGTGGCAAGATTGTCTTTTCAATTTTGGAGAGTTTTCCTGTGGCTACAAGGCAAGTAACGGGTTGGAAAAAGTCTGACTGTAAGCGTTGGACACCTTCGTAGTGTAGTGTTTTAGTGACTTTTTTTATACGGTTCTTGTACATTAGATACGTGTAGTGGTGTTTCCGAATGTTTGTTTATGCACTAGTTCAGACAACTTTCCCTGTTACTTGTTCTTGATAAGTGAAAACTGCAGGGAAATAAAAATACATATCAAAACCTGGCCACGGTGCATATGTGGTTATTTCACAGTGTGCGAGCAGGGACAGCAGCAGGTCTGGAAGCTGTTCAGGGGCTCTCATGGCTTTGGTCCCAGCATATGCACTTCTTTCCAGAAGGTTGCAGATTATGGGGTGATTCTGTGGTAGGGGAGGGATGGGCTGGAACTTGAGACCTGGGAAAATGAGGAATGAGAGTTTCTTGCCCTGCCAAGGAAATGGGGTGAACAATTTCCGCTGTTTCCTTGTCCACATTTGGATGTTGCTGTGTTACAAATGCCACAACCACCGAGGAAGGAACCTGGAGATGTTTAGTCCAGACCCACCCTCCCAGGGAAGTGCAGATACGCTTTGCCTGTGACATGCAGTCAGTGTATTTTCCTTCCTAGCTTTCTGTGTAAGGAACTCTTTTTAATCCAAGCTGTGTTTAAACCTGCTTCATCTTAACATGGTGTGAGTTAACAGGCCTGGCAGCTAACAACACTTGCAGAGCTTTAAATCCTGGCAGCTCATCACAAAATGTCTAAAATTACCTGGTTTTTGCTTAACTGATGCTCTGTTTTTTTGTTCCATCTGATGTCTGCAGGGAGAGGTGAGGATAGATTATTCCTGTTGGGAATAGAGGAACCCACGGCACTGCCTTGGTCAGGTGAGGGGTGGTGGCAGCTTTGGGGGGCACCTGTGGCTGCACTGTGCCTTCACTGGGATTGCTGCTCCCTGGAAATTCCTCTTTATCTGATCTTTCCAGGCTTTCTGTAGAGCTGGGCTCATTTCAGGGAATGACTGATAGTCAGAAGTATAAATGAATTTTTTTTTTTGAAAGAATTGTTGAAAATCCGAGTGTGTAAAAGAAAAAAATTATTCTCCTTCGTAGCTAGAAATAACCTTGCTTTAGTACCATCCCCAAAAGCCTTTGGAGGCTTAATGAAAATGGGAAGTAATTTCCTCAGCAGATTGAAAGCTGTACTCTTAGCGTGGACTCTTCTCACTACAAAGACCATTTTCGGTGGATCATTTTCAGGGAAAATTGGCCAGAAGACGTCTCTGAGATTGCTGTGTATCTCTGATTTCGTGTCGTCTAATCCTCATCTAATTACTTAAAAAACCTTTAGCTGGAGCTTCAAACTTTTAATGGATTCTGGGAACTTGGGAGGTGCAGAGGAGGATTCCATGAACTCCCAGGGCTCTGATGGTCGGTGCCAGATGTGGAATGGGTTTCGTTTAAAGGATTAGCGGTGATGGAACCTCCTGTGAAGCAGAACTGGAAGAGTCATTGCAGAATTTCTGTGTGCATCAAGTGCAGGAAAAGGGGAGTGGTGGATGATGCTGCAGGCCATGGAAATCTTCATTAAAAAGAAGAAAAAAAGAGAAAAGAGGGAGAAAGTATTGCTGTGAAATACTTTGTCCTGACCCCAGCTGGGAATGCCACTGACTGAGGTGGTTTTGTGCTGTTTAAACACATTGAGGATATGACATTGTTCAAGTTTCATTCCCTTATTTGTGCACCTCTGCAGTAGGATTGGAGTAGGGATTTCTGTTCTCTTGTGTATTGGGAATGTCATTGAGATTGTGAGATTGTGGAATCCTGGTTTATCATCAGCAGTTCCTGCTGGACTTCATGTCCTGTGCGGAGTTTTAAAGGCCAGATGCTAGAAAACGATGGTTCTTTCTCTTACAAGATTTATTTCTTTATGGACTGGCTGGAGTTTTGGTGTGTGTTTAATTGGCATCCCAACAGGCTTCCCGGATTTGAGAGAAACAGTTTCAAAGCTCACTTCCATGTTTCTGCTGCTTTGAGGGTTTGCAACATTCACACTTTAATTGGAAAGGCTGGGAATAACCTTGGTAAATTAAAGCTGGCAAACTGCTGCTTGGGAAAGAAGGAAGATGAGGGAGAGGGAATTTGGCCTGAGTGAGTTGGGTGAGCTGTGAATATCCAAGGGTTTCCATCTGAACAAGGCACGTGGAAGATAATTACTGCTGATCCGAGCAGCTCGTTATGTGGGAAACATGAGATGTGCTCCTTGCAGCGAGGGGATGTGCAGAGCCCTGCACTGCTCGGGTTGTGCCACCCTGCTGCAGTGCCAGCACCCAAAATGCCATCCCCTCGTGTGAGAACTGAGCTGAACCTTTGCTTCTGAAGTGCCTTTCAGGAGGAAAAGGGAGTTTCAGGAGACATTCCCTGTTTTCTCAGTGACTTGCTCATTTCCTAGTCACCTACTCTATCTCTAAATGTAATCTGTGTCATTTGGATGGTTTTTAATGGTGTAATCTCAGAAAATTAATGAGCACGCATGTAAGTTAAATTCTGCTGTGAATTTAACTCATTTAATCAGTCTGGATTGTCAGCCAGTAACTCCAGTTTAAATAAAAATAAATAAATGTAGCTGGAATAGGACTAAAATCTGAAAACTAACAGCGAGTAACACTGCAGGAACCCAAATTGCTTTTGAAATCCCTGAATCCCAGAATGGTTTGTGTTAGAAACGACCTTAAAACTCACCTCTGCTACAGGCAGGGACACCTTCCACTGTCCCAGGCTGCTCCAAGCCCCGTCCAGCCTGGCCTTGGACACTGCCAGGGATCCAGGGGCAGCCACAGCTGCTCCGGGCACCCTGTGCCAGGGCCTGCCCACCCTCCCAGACTCACAAATTTTCTGAGGTTGAGATTTTCTGTGACTAAGAATAGTCAAATCTGTTTAGTCCAGCCTAACTTCAATCCATGGGACCTTGGTTTAACTCCAGCACGAGTGGAATTACCCAGGGAGGATAAGTGAGAAGGATCAGAGCAAGGAGCAAAGGAGGGAGGCAATAACTGAGGCAGATAACAGAGAATTTGTCACTGATAAATCAGCCCGACTCTTTTTGTCTGGTGGAAGAACACCACCTCTGCCTGCCCACGCTCCACCCCTGTGCTATCACACCCCGGCAAGCTGTTCCCCATTTGGGAACGTCAGGAAAAATCACCGCGCTGTGCCTGACGAGTGCGGGGATCTCCCGGGGAGGGCGGGAGCAGCCGAGTGAGCGGGGCCCGGCTCCGCGGAGCCCCGGGCACAGCGAGTGAGCAGGGCCCGGCTCCGCGGCACCCCGGGCACAGCGAGTGAGCAGGGCCCGGCTCCGCGGAGCCCCGGGCACAGCGAGTGAGCGGGGCCCGGCTCCGCGGCGCTCCGCACCCCGGGCACAGCGAGTGAGCGGGGCTCGGCTCCGCGGCGCTCCGCACCCCGGGCACAGCGAGTGAGCAGGGCCCGGCTCCGCGGAGCCCCGGGCACAGCGAGTGAGCAGGGCCCGGCTCCGCGGCGCTCCGCACCCCGGGCACAGCGAGTGAGCGGGGCCCGGCTCCGCGGCGCCCCGGGCACAGCGAGTGAGCGGGGCTCGGCTCCGCGGCGCCCCGGGCACAGCGAGCGGTGCCAGCCGCGTGTCCCCGAGTGCCGCCCCTCCCCAGGGCCGCGCTGCCCGGGCGCTGCTGGAGCCCGGGGCTGGCTGTGCCACCAGGGCTGCGAGAGCTCCAGTGCCCCTTCCCGAACTCGCCGAGCCCTGCCCTGGGGACAAAGAGATGCCGAAAACAGCAGCGTCCCCCCCGCCTCCTCCTGATGCTGATCCGACGCGACTCCGCGTGGAGGGTGTAAATCACCGCTGTAAGTGACACCAGAAGATGGCATCAGCTGCCTGCGATGCTCCTTAACTCTTTCTGCATCTCCATGGAGCCTTTGCGGTTTGGGATTGGGTATTTTTTAGTCCATTCGGTATTTTTATGGTTGCTTTATAACTTCCTATAATGTAAAGACAACAGCTTTTTTCCGAGGTGCAGCTCTTTTATTTAGGTGATTTATTAACCCAAATGGAAAGCTGGTAACTTGGTACCAATATTTTGTGTGCTCGATAATGAACTGAAACGTTTTGCTGTTTTATACAGTGGTGAAATCGATTTGTTTATTTTGGGCAAACCCATTTTTACAGGTGGGTTAACACGAAATCTATGACTGTGCACAACGTGAATAATTTATGTGGAGATTGAGATTTATGAGTGTACTTAACATACATTTTTTAAACTAAGCATATATTGAAGTGTCTTGCAAATCCAGAAACAATTCCTGCCAGCACAGCCCAACCACTTTCTCATGGAGCACCTTTGGAGGGCCAGTGCTCCATTTCCAATCCAAACTTCCGTGGAGGTGTGAGAAAGGAACCCCCGTGGCCCCAATCCCAAAGAAATCTTTACCTCTCTGATCCCAGGAGCTGCTGTGTCTGGGATAATCATCCTGAGAGTGTCACTTGTGCAGATCCTGTACATTTTGCTGTGGGATTTTTCCCCTGCCCGGCCAAATGTTCCTGTAGCCCAGTCCCTCCCGAGCTGTGGCTGTGCCTTTGATGATCCCTGGGGATGCAGATTCGATCACTTCTGACCCTCAGTTCCTCCTGGCTCAGCACTTTCCAGCTCATCTTTGCCTGTTCTCCAGGCTGCCTTTATTTATTTTTATTCCTGCTAAACACTTTTGTGCTCTGCCTTTGCAGACGTTCCCTGGTGCGCTCTCGGTGTCTCCTGGCGTCGGTGGGACATTAACTACGGGTGACATTCAAAATTGCCTTTTGTCATGGGGATCCCACCCCTTCTGGGAGAAATCCTTTAGCAGCATCTCTTTCCCCTGAGCCGCATCTGAGCACTGAGGACACCAACATATCAAATTTCCTGCCTCTGGCCGCTGCTGAGCCGCGGGGATCAATGGGATGTGCATTAAAGCCGCTCTCCCTGCTGACAACTCGCGCCCGTGGCCAGCACTGGTGTCTGCCCCTTGCACGGAATTGTTCAACGCAGCAGAAATTCAACCTTGCTCCTTTCTCCTGCAGCTCCCTCGCAGCCCCAAAGCCCATTCCTGGAGCCCAGAAGCAAGGGGAGGAAGCAGCGGGCTCTGTGCACAGGAGATGGGTTGTTCACTGCTGAAACGTTCCCTCATTTCTGTGGGATCCCCTCTGTCCCTGCTGCAATGTCCCCTCATTTCTGTGGGATCCCCTCTGTCACTGCTGCAATGTCCCCTCATTTCTGTGGGATCCCCTCTGTCACTGCTGCAATGTCCCCTCATTTCTGTGGGATCCCCTCTGTCCTGATCCGTGTCCCGCTGTTGTTCAGCTCCTCTGTCACCTGTCCCCTCCTTGGTTTTCCTGCAGCTTCAACACCTTGGCTGTGCCAGCAGCTCCCCCTCAGAGAAATGGAATCTTTGCCATTCTTTTATGATCCCAGTCCTTGAGGAGGGGATTTGTTGTTCCTTTCGGAGAGCTCTGGTGTCTTGGGATGTTCAGTGAAGTGAGGCTGGCTCAGCTGGAGAATTTCTTCAGGACAGATCAGGACCTGCTGTCAAATCATATCCGATCTGCCAGGGTGAGCTAAACTGGGGAGCTGCAGAACTTGCTGGAGAACTTGCTGGAAAGTGAGAAAAGGAGGCAACAGCCAGGTTCTCTCAGTTTTATTTTCGTAGTGCTGATAGGAAGAAAATTTTCTTCTGTTCAGGTGTAAGTAAGCTCAGGAAGACGTAACTCTGAGTGGATTTCTTGTAAGTGTACAGCTGAAAAATGGCGGTTTTTACCGAGAAGTGAAAGAAATGAATTAAGGAGACACCAGTGAAGTATTTAAGCTCCACTTTTCTGTATCTTCATGTTTTTTATAAAGCAGGTTCTCACCAAACTGTCCCTCACAGCTTCAGGCACCCAGCCCAGCCTGGGAGCAGCTCACGGAGCCAAGGAGGTGCTGATCACTCCCGAACCTGCCTGAAAATGAATGTTCCCACCAGGCTGCTTCACCTAATCTGGCAATAAGCAGTAAAAACAGCAGCTGGGTGACAACACGGAGTTGTCTGTGCTCCAGACAATGTCACACTGTTTGTGACAAAGCTGCTGGGAAAAGATGGCTCTCTGCATTCTTCCTGATGGCAGATTATACCTGCTCTAATAGAAAAATCGAGTTCTGCTTATCTCACTCCAAAATGAGCTCTTGATAATGGAGGAGAATAAGGATAAATTCATGCAAAGGGCTGTCTTTTATGACTAAGCCCCTGCTTGTCATGACTAACAAATTTGCTATTCAGGGTAAAAGCTTGAAACATAAGAGAAATAAAAGGGATAATTGGTAATCCACGGGAATAAATCCCATTATGTAATAATGTCTTATCACATGCTGCACATTGCTAACTCTCCCCCGTGGAATTGCTTTTAAGAAGGGTGTGAGAGGCTTCGTTGCCGGCCTGCTCCTCACATCCACCTCAGGTAACGGCTGGAAGAAAGGGAGATTTCCATCGAAACGCTGGAGCATGGCCCACCCTCATCTTAACGGAATAAAACTGATGGAAAGCAGGATCAGGAGCTGCTGGAGCCTGGGCCATGTCTGCAACTTCCCAGAGGACATCATCAGGACATTTGGATTCTTCTTTAAGCAGGAGATTCTTGTAGGGAGAAAATGATGGAGGAGGAGGAGGAGGAGACTTCCTGTGGTATTTTAGACTCTTTCAAACCATGTGAATGCAGGGAAATAAATGAGCCAGGAGGGAGAGTTCAGGGTGCTTTCAGGAGGTAAGGAAGGAGCATTTTTAGGGCAGGAGGATGAGGACAGCACCCCTGATGAGGAGGAGCAGGCTCCAGACGCTGCTTTTCCCAGATGCTGATTCACTGGCTGCATCGTGACAAAACTTCTTGTAAACGGAGCAAGGTCAGAGCCTTGCCCAGAGGCACCACTGCTTCTGCTTCTCCTCCCAGGAATGAGACGTGGAGTGATATTCCAGGAAGAAATATCCTTTAACCTGGTTAGAGATCCGGCTTGTGCCAGAGGCAAAGGGGGAGGAGGCTGAGGGGAGATGCCAAGGGCAGCTTTGAGAGGGGCTCTGTTGGAGCAAATCCAGAGGATCACCAGGGAGCTCATATGGGAACTAGAGCACGTTCCCTATGGAGACAGGCTGGGAATGTTGGAGGAGAAGGTGGTGTGGAGAGCCCATAGCAGGTTTCCAGCGTCTGGCAGAAGCTGGAGAGGGGCTCTTCACGGGGAAGTGGAATGAGAGGACACGGGGAAATTTAGTTTAGAGAGATGGAAGAAATCCTTCCCTGGGAGGGTGGGGAGGCCCTGGCACAGGTCGCCCAGAGAAGCTGTGGCTGCCCCTGGGTCCCTGGGAGTGTTCCAGGCCGGGCTGGACGGGGCTGGGCGCACCCTGACACAGCGCAAGGTGCGGGCCCGGAGGCGCTGGATGATGTTTTAGGGTCGCTTCCCCCCCGGCCCACCCCGATGCTGCGGGGGGAGGCCCCCGCGGTGCCCG